>CANNZV010000245.1:0-355138 GCA_947561585.1 Caprella mutica
GGGAGGGGATAAATTGGATATTTAGACTCATGAAATGGGGGGAGGGGGTAGGAAAATTGGATAATTAGACTCATGAAATGGGGGGTGGAGGTAAATTGGATATTTAGACTCATGAAATGGGGGGAGGGGTAAATTGGATATTTAGACTCATGAAATGGGGGGAGGGGGTAAATTGGATATTTAGCATCATGAAATGGGGGGAGGGGGTAAATTGGATATTTAGACTCATGATATGGGGGGAGGGGGTAAATTGGATATTTAGAATCATGAAATGGGAGGAGTGGGTAAATTGGATATTTAGACTCATGAAATGGGGGGAGGGGGGTAAATTGGATATCTAGCATCAAGAAATGGGGAGAGGGGGTAAATTGGATATTTAGCTTCATGAAATGGAGGGGAGGGGGTAAATTAGATATTTAGACTCATGAAATGGGGGGGAGGGGGTGAATTGGATATTTAGAATCATGAAATGGGGGGAGGGGGTAAATTGGATATTTAGACTCATGATATGGGGGGGAGGGGGTAAATTGGATATTGAGAATCATGAAATGGGGGAGGGGGTAAATTGGATATTTAGACTCATTAAATGGGGGGAGGTGGTAAATTGGATATTTAGACTCATGATATGGGGGGAGGGGGTAAATTGGATATTTAGAATCACGAAATGGGGGGAGGGGGTAAATTGGATATTTAGTCTCATGAAGTGGGGGGAGGAGGTAAATTGGATAATTAGCTTCATGAAATGGGGGGAGGGGGTAAATTGCTTATTTAGCATCATGAAATGGGGGGGAGGGGGTAAATTGGATACTTAGCATCATGAAATGGGGGAAGGGAGTAAATTGGATACTTAGCATCATGAAATGGGTGGAGAAGGAGGTAAATTGGATATTTAGCATCATGAAATGGGGAGAGGGGGGTAAATTGGATATTTAGCATCATGAAATGGGGAGGAGGGAGTAAATTGGATATTTATTATCATGAAATGGGGGGGGGGGGGAGGGAGTAAATTGGATAATTAGCTTCATGAAATGGGGGGAGGGGGTAAATTGCTTATTTAGCATCATGAAATGGGGGAGGCGGTTAATTGGATATTTAGACTCATGAAATGAGGGGAGGGGGTTAATTGGATATGTAGCATCATGAAATGGGGAGAAGAGGGTAAATTGGATATTTAGACTCATGAAATGGGGGGAGGGGGGTAAATTGGATATTTAGACTCATGAAATGAGGGGAGGGGATAAATTGGATATTTAGACTCATGAAATGGGGGGAGGGGGTAAATTGGATATTTAGACTCATGAAATGGGGGGTGGAGGTAAATTGGATATTTAGACTCATGAAATGGGGGGAGGGGTAAATTGGATATTTAGACTCATGAAGTGGGGGGAGGGGGTAAATTGGATATTTAGCATCATGAAATGGGGGGAGGGGGTAAATTGGATATTTAGACTCGTGATATGGGGGGAGGCGGTTAATTGGATATTTATACTCATGAAATGGGGGGAGGAGGTAAATTGGATATTTAGACTCATGAAATGGGGGGAGGGTAAATTGCTTATTTAGCATCATGAAATGGGGGGAGGCGGTTAATCGGATATTTAGACTCATGAAATGGGGGGAGGGGGTAAATTGGATATTTAGACTCATGAAATGGGGAGAGGGGGTAAATTGCATATTTAGACTCATGAAATGGGGGGAGGAGATAAATTAGATAGTTAGCATCATGAAATGGGGAGAAGGGGTTAAATTGGATATTTACACTCATAAAATGGGGGGATGGGGTAAATTGGATATCTAGCGTCATGAAATGGGGGGGAGGGGGTAAATTGGATACTTAGCATCATGAAATGGGGGAAGGGAGTAAATTGGATACTTAACATCATGAAATGGGTGGAGAAGGAGGTAAATTGGATATTTAGCATCATGAAATGGGGGGAGAGGGTAAATTGCTTATTTAGCATCATGAAATGGGGGGAGGCGGTTAATTGGATATTTAGCATCATGAAATGGGGGGAGGGAGTAAATTGGATATTTAGCATCATGAAATGGGGGGGAGGGAGTAAATTGGATATTTAGCATCATGAAATAGGGGGAGGGAGTAAATTGGATATTTAGCATCATGAAATGGGGAGGAGGGAGTAAATTGGATATTTATTATCATGAAATGGGGGGGGGGGGGAGGGAGTAAATTGGATAATTAGCTTCATGAAATGGGGGGAGGGGGTAAATTGCTTATTTAGCATCATGAAATGGAGGGAGGCGGTTAATTGGATATTTAGACTCATGAAATGGGGGGAGGGGGTAAATTGGATATTTAGACTCATGAAATGGGGGGAGGGTAAATTGCTTATTTAGCATCATGAAATGGGGGGGGGGGAGTAAATTGGATAATTAGCTTCATGAAATGGGGGGAGGGGGGTAAATTGATTATTTAGCATCATGAAATGGGGGGAGGCGGTTAATTGGATATTTAGACTCATGAAATGGGGGGAGGGGGTAAATTGGATATTTAGACTCATGAAATGAGGGGAGGGGGTTAATTGGATATTTAGCATCATGAAATGGGGAGAAGGGGGTAAATTGGATATTTAGACTCATGAAATGGGGGGAGGGGGTAAATTGGATATTTAGACTCATGAAATGAGGGGAGGGGATAAATTGGATATTTAGACTCATGAAATGGGGGGAGGGGGTAGGAAAATCGGATAATTAGACTCATGAAATGGGGGGAGGGGTAAATTGGATATTTAGACTCATGAAATGGGGGGAGGGGGTAAATTGGATATTTAGCATCATGAAATGGGGGGAGGGGGTAAATTGGATATTTAGACTCATGATATGGGGGGAGGGGGTAAATTGGATATTTAGAATCATGAAATGGGAGGAGTGGGTAAATTGGATATTTAGACTCATGAAATGGGGGGAGGGGGTAAATTGGATATCTAGCATCAAGAAATGGGGAGAGGGGGGTAAATTGGATATTTAGCTTCATGAAATGGAGGGGAGGGGGTAAATTAGATATTTAGACTCATGAAATGGGGGGGAGGGGGTGAATTGGATATTTAGAATCATGAAATGGGGGGGAGGGGGTAAATTGGATATTTAGACTCATGATATGGGGGGGAGGGGGTAAATTGGATATTGAGAATCATGAAATGGGGGAGGGGGTAAATTGGATATTTAGACTCATTAAATGGGGGGAGGTGGTAAATTGGATATTTAGACTCATGATATGGGGGGAGGGGGTAAATTGGATATTTAGAATCACGAAATGGGGGGAGGGGGTAAATTGGATATTTAGTCTCATGAAATGGGGGGAGGGAGGTAAATTGGATATTTAGACTTATGAAATGGGGGGAGGGGGTAAATTGGATATTTAGCATCATGAAATGGGGAAAGGTGGTAAATTGGATATTTAGACTCATGAAATGGGGAGAGGGGGTAAATTGGATATTTAGACTCATGAAATGGGGGGAGGGGATAAATTAGATAGTTAGCATCATGAAATGGGGAGAAGGGGGTAAAATGGATATTTACACTCATAAAATGGGGGGATGGGGTAAATTGGATATCTAGCATCATGAAATGGGGGGAGGGGGTAAATTGGATACTTAGCATCATGAAATGGGGAAGGGAGTAAATTGGATACTTAGCATCATGAAATGGGGGGGAGGGGGTAAATTGGATATTTAACATCATGAAATGGGGGGGAGGGAGTAAATTGGATATCTAGCATCATGAAATGGGGGGTGGAGGTAAATTGGATATTTAGACTCATGAAGTGGGGGGAGGGGGTAAATTGGATATTTAGCATCATGAAATGGGGGGAGGGGGTAAATTGGATATTTAGACTCGTGATATGGGGGGAGGCGGTTAATTGGATATTTATACTCATGAAATGGGGGGAGGAGGTAAATTGGATATTTAGACTCATGAAATGGGGGGAGGGTAAATTGCTTATTTAGCATCATGAAATGGGGGGAGGCGGTTAATCGGATATTTAGACTCATGAAATGGGGGGAGGGGGTAAATTGGATATTTAGACTCATGAAATGGGGAGAGGGGGTAAATTGCATATTTAGACTCATGAAATGGGGGGAGGAGATAAATTAGATAGTTAGCATCATGAAATGGGGAGAAGGGGTTAAATTGGATATTTACACTCATAAAATGGGGGGATGGGGTAAATTGGATATCTAGCGTCATGAAATGGGGGGGAGGGGGTAAATTGGATACTTAGCATCATGAAATGGGGGAAGGGAGTAAATTGGATACTTAGCATCATGAAATGGGTGGAGAAGGAGGTAAATTGGATATTTAGCATCATGAAATGGGGGGAGAGGGTAAATTGCTTATTTAGCATCATGAAATGGGGGGAGGCGGTTAATTGGATATTTAGCATCATGAAATGGGGGGAGGGAGTAAATTGGATATTTAGCATCATGAAATGGGGGGGAGGGAGTAAATTGGATATTTAGCATCATGAAATAGGGGGAGGGAGTAAATTGGATATTTAGCATCATGAAATGGGGAGGAGGGAGTAAATTGGATATTTATTATCATGAAATGGGGGGGGGGGAGGGAGTAAATTGGATAATTAGTTTCATGAAATGGGGGGAGGGGGTAAATTGCTTATTTAGCATCATGAAATGGAGGGAGGCGGTTAATTGGATATTTAGACTCATGAAATGGGGGGAGGGGGTAAATTGGATATTTAGACTCATGAAATGGGGGGAGGGTAAATTGCTTATTTAGCATCATGAAATGGGGGGGGGGGGAGGGAGTAAATTGGATAATTAGCTTCATGAAATGGGGGGAGGGGGGTAAATCGATTATTTAGCATCATGAAATGGGGGGAGGCGGTTAATTGGATATTTAGACTCATGAAATGGGGGGAGGGGGTAAATTGGATATTTAGACTCATGAAATGAGGGGAGGGGGTTAATTGGATATTTAGCATCATGAAATGGGGAGAAGGGGGTAAATTGGATATTTAGACTCATGAAATGGGGGGAGGGGGTAAATTGGATATTTAGACTCATGAAATGAGGGGAGGGGATAAATTGGATATTTAGACTCATGAAATGGGGGGAGGGGGTAGGAAAATCGGATAATTAGACTCATGAAATGGGGGGTGGAGGTAAATTGGATATTTAGACTCATGAAATGGGGGGAGGGGTAAATTGGATATTTAGACTCATGAAATGGGGGGAGGGGGTAAATTGGATATTTAGCATCATGAAATGGGGGGAGGGGGTAAATTGGATATTTAGACTCATGATATGGGGGGAGGGGGTAAATTGGATATTTAGAATCATGAAATGGGAGGAGTGGGTAAATTGGATATTTAGACTCATGAAATGGGGGGAGGGGGTAAATTGGATATCTAGCATCAAGAAATGGGGAGAGGGGGGTAAATTGGATATTTAGCTTCATGAAATGGAGGGGAGGGGGTAAATTAGATATTTAGACTCATGAAATGGGGGGGAGGGGGTGAATTGGATATTTAGAATCATGAAATGGGGGGAGGGGGTAAATTGGATATTTAGACTCATGATATGGGGGGGAGGGGGTAAATTGGATATTGAGAATCATGAAATGGGGGAGGGGGTAAATTGGATATTTAGACTCATTAAATGGGGGGAGGTGGTAAATTGGATATTTAGACTCATGATATGGGGGGAGGGGGTAAATTGGATATTTAGAATCACGAAATGGGGGGAGGGGGTAAATTGGATATTTAGTCTCATGAAATGGGGGGAGGAGGTAAATTGGATATTTAGACTTATGAAATGGGGGGAGGGGGTAAATTGGATATTTAGCATCATGAAATGGGGAAAGGTGGTAAATTGGATATTTAGACTCATGAAATGGGGAGAGGGGGTAAATTGGATATTTAGACTCATGAAATGGGGGGAGGGGATAAATTAGATAGTTAGCATCATGAAATGGGGAGAAGGGGGTAAATTGGATATTTACACTCATAAAATGGGGGGATGGGGTAAATTGGATATCTAGCATCATGAAATGGGGGGAGGGGGTAAATTGGATACTTAGCATCATGAAATGGGGAAGGGAGTAAATTGGATACTTAGCATCATGAAATGGGGGGGAGGGGGTAAATTGGATATTTAACATCATGAAATGGGGGGGAGGGAGTAAATTGGATATCTAGCATCATGAAATGGGGGGTGGAGGTAAATTGGATATTTAGACTCATGAAATGGGGGGAGGGGTAAATTGGATATTTAGACTCATGAAATGGGGGGAGGGGGTAAATTGGATATTTAGCATCATGAAATGGGGGGAGGGGGTAAATTGGATATTTAGACTCATGATATGGGGGGAGGGGGTAAATTGGATATTTAGAATCATGAAATGAGGGGAGGGGGTAAATTGGATATTTAGACTCATGAAATGGGGGGAGGGGGTAAATTGGATATCTAGCATCAAGAAATGGGGAGAGGGGGTAAATTGGATATTTAGCTTCATGAAATGGAGGGGAGGGGGTAAATTAGATATTTAGACTCATGAAATGGGGGGAGGGGGTGAATTGGATATTTAGAATCATGAAATGAGGGGAGGGGGTAAATTGGATATTTAGACTCATGATTTGGGGGGAGGGGGTAAATTGGATATTTAGAATCATGAAATGGGGGGAGGGGGTAAATTGGATATTTAGACTCATGAAATGGGGGGAGGGAGTAAATTGGATATTTAGCATCATGAAATGGGGAAAGGTGGTAAATTGGATATTTAGACTCATGAAATGGGGAGAGGGGGTAAATTGGATATTTAGACTCATGAAATGGGGGGGAGGGGGTAAATTGGATGTTTACCTAGTAGACAAACCTCCTATTAGACCAAGAAATTTTTGAAACTGTACTGGAAAAAACCTCTTACTAGACAAAACACGTTTTTTGTCACCTCACAGTTATTCAAGTATAAATATTACAAAGAGTAATAATCACAATACTGTTTTGAAGATAAATCTCTTATTTGACAGATGTATTATATTTATTTATGCTGTTTTTTAGGATAAAACTTAAGGCAAAATCGGTTTCAGATTTAATGGTAGAGTCTGTGCCAAAAAGAATTATGTTAAAATTTACAGAAAACTAGATACAGTGACGACTATTATAATTTCATAAAATGATGATTTAATTGAAAAAAATATTATATTCATTTTAATTGAAACAAAAAAATCCATACTGTTTTTAAATGTGTTTCCCTTCAAAATTGGCATGTAAGTCACCATTAATTTGGCATTAAAGTTATCATAAAAAAATAGATCTATTGAAATGTTAAAGTCACCCCAACATTTTTAGAGAAAACGATTTTGGTCTACTATAGGAAACTACTGAAGTGAGTTTCCTACTTGATCAAACAAACTTGGAACGTAACTTTGGTCTACTACGAGGTTTTGCTCTACTGCAAAATCCACTCTCCGAGTACTGTGGGAGCCTGAGTATATTTAACTAGAAGAATTTAGGGTTATTTGGTTCCTGGTAATTTAATTAGACAAGAATAATGCTCACCTATCTTCTCGGGGAACGTCTTCCTAAAATAAAAATAAAAAGTTTATCAATTAAAATACATATTCGAAATTTTAGGACTAATGCAACTATTCAAATTGAGTATTCTTTATTTAGGATTTTTTTTCCACTTTGCCCCTTTCGCCCACAACCCACAATTATTAATGGGGTACTTTCAAAAGGCATCACATACAATTTTTGAGCTTATATACATGGGATTGGTTCCATTTTGTTCAGAATTTAGTTGTCTACAAAGTTACAGAGCCATTATTTCAAATTCGCCAAGAAAAATTGTAAAACCATTTTTTCTAATATTTTTTTCAAAAACATTGATTTTTTTTTCATATATCTCATTATACCTCCTAACAAATTGAGAAATTCGAAAAACCCGTCCGTATCTTTGAACACAAATTGATTTATGAAGAAAATGAGAAAAAAAACATGTCTCTAGCTCAAAAACTGTATGAGTTGATGCCTTTTGAAGTCGAAAAAATGTAATTTTCAGGAGAACCAATTTACTGAATCTGTTTGGAAAAAAGTTGTCTAACTGAAATAATTCAGGTTCCATAACTTAGCGTGGAGACTCTTATTTGGTTATTGTGTTCTCTTTTTGATCATCTAGTCAACAAATCAATTGATGTGAGATATAAATAATCCCTCCACACCTGTGCTGACAGGTCTCTTGACAGACCTGACAGGTATAATTTACAGTATAGTCCATCTGTTTTTGAAGCACTTATAGATTTTTTTTAACACGTTTTCCGGAAGACTATAAGACATTATTTTTTTCCAACAAAAATTATTCGATTTTTTCAGATTTGAGGGAGAAGGTCCCCTTCAGGATAGTTTCGAGATATAGGACAGTTTCAAGTATTCGAACTCGTTAGAGAAATATATACACTATAGAATACATATATTAAATGAAAAATAAATTCATTATCAAATTCAATCCATATATAATAAATCTTCATACAAATAACTATTTCGGAAACTTTGATTTCTGTGTTCAGGTGTAAAATTATCAAACTTTTTTTAAATACGGACAGTTTCGATTCTTGTGTCAGTGAACAAATTTGTTTGCTATTTAGCGAACACGAACAAAGTCTCAGAGAAAAATGGGCATTTGTCTGAACGTTTGGAAAAAATTTCCGGGAAAAAAAGGCTAGAATTTGAAAGCATAATAATGAATAAATAATACAAAAAACCTTTTATTAAAGATTTCAATAATAACATTTTCAATTAGGTGGGCTCCACGTATAGAGTGTACCAAAAAGATAACCCATAATAATACTGAAAAGATTCATGAAATAACTTTTAACAATTTTAGCTACCTTGTTTCCTAAAATACATTCTTAACCTTATCTAGTTTATTACTTTTCAAATGTTATCCATTTATTTCATTAGAGTTACTATAATTATGTTTAAATGTGACCTAGAAACACATAGTTACCAGAATATTGATCAATAACTGTCAATGACACTTAATAACTTTGTAGTGAGCTTGAAAACAGTCTGTCTTCTGTATTTCAACTATTGACTTATACAGGGTGCGGAGAAAGTCTCCGATCATATAAAAATGTTAATTTAATGAGTTGTGATGAATGAATTAAAACAAAACTTATCACATAATATCTTCATAAACCCATTTAGCAGTTCTACCAATTATTTTTCAATAGGACCACCATTGGCGGCGATTACTCTCTTGAGTCTACTCTGAAACTCTCTACTGCGGCACGGAACGTTTCTAGGGGAATTTTGGCCCATTGTCGCTCGAGGGACTTCTTCAGGTCCGGTCTTCTTCTTCCTTCTCCAAGATGGACCACACACAAAAGTCCAGAGTGTTCAGGTCCGGCGATGAAGGAGGCCACAATTCCTTCCTCCAAAACGCAGGAAAGTGACGCTCACACCAATCCTGAGTTTTGTTCGCTGTGTGTGAGGGCGCACCGTCCTGTTGAAAGGTAAAAGGTCTGTCTTTGAAGTGCTTCTTTATTTCGACTTGTCCTGGAGTCAAAATATCCTCGATATACGATTTTGCGTTAACTTTAGTGCCTCTTTTGACAAAAATGAGAGAAGATCTCCAACTCTCAGAGATGGCAGCCCAAACCATCACAGAGGCAGGCTTTTGGCGACGGGAAACAGTCTTTACGGATGGAGGGATACTTTCAGCACTTTTTGCAAATTTGGCCTCCACAGTGAACATTTTCTCATCCGAAAAGACGATCTCACCAGCCTGCATGCCATTTTTCATTGCATTCAAAAGAATCTTTGATCTGTCCAGCCTCTTCTGTTTCTGCAAGTCCGTGAGCTGTTGCATTTTGGTCATTTTGAAGGGGGACAACTAGAGGTCTTCTTTAACGATGGTTCTCACAATTTTTTCGTCGATATCCATACTCTTAACCATCTTTTTCATGCTTCGCTTGGGTTTCCTCCTTATCCGCTCCCTAATGGCTTTGATTTTGGTTGGAGTGTGTGCAGTGCGAGGTCGTCCACACCTGGGTCGATCACCTGTTGTCTCCAGTTCTGGGTAGCGTTTAACAGCATGCCTAACAGTCGATTTCGGTGCTTTTAACAGCTTAAAAATCTCTGGGTTTGTCTTCCCCGCGCAGACTCATTTTTTACAAAAGACAATGTATCAAAATTTAGACCTGAAACATTAAAGTATATGATTATAGGAAGAGAATGAGATATAAATGGATAAATTTAGTAAATAAATAACATTATTATTTTTAAAAATAAAATTTGATTGAAGATTTTCTCCGCACCATGTAAATAATGAATTTTTCTTGTAAAAGGTATACATACATCAGTGAATTTATTGAATCAGTTTAAATGCAACAGAAAATAGATAAAAAAATTAATAAATATATTGTGAAAAATGAATTAAAAGTTAAAAAAATTGTCATTTAAAAAATTGTTTTGATTACTTAATTCAACATTAAATGGAGATAGAAAAATTGAACCAGGTTATAATTTTGAACCTAGAGTAATGTGTATTTTAAAATCAAAATGTAATAAGTTACGCTTACAAATTTTAGAACCCTCATTAATTCTGATATGAATTATTGACTAAATTATTTCCTAAATCAAATTCAAATTGATATAAGATCTAGAGTCTGTTCTTACAATACAATACATTTTAATACAATACATGTGTCATTTCTATTATTTATATACAGGTGTATACATTATTTATATACAGGTTGAAAAAGTGTATATTTTATATAAGCCATAACTATTTTTAAAGATAGGAAATTCAAACAACAATCATTCAAAAGATGAAAAAAAAAAAAAATTATTTCAGTTTTTGTATATATGATTATTCAGTTATCCCCCGTCAGTAGCAATAGGTACACTTCCCTATACTCGAGGAACAAATTATTTATAACTTTACCGAGCATTTCACTGTTGTTTAAGGATTGATAGAAATTATGAAGATGCAACTTTAAAAAGGTTCAACTTATAAAAGGTACAACTTTGTAATGGTTCAAACAGTGCAACTTTGATGATATGAAACTTCAATAAATATGAAACTTTAGAAGATACTTTATGAAAATTTTACTTCTTTTTCTTTAAATCATAAAATATGATTATTTTTAGAACCCAATTCTAAAAATAATTATTTACAAGATAATGTTTCTACTTCATTATCTTATGATTGATTAAATTCGTTCAAATTTTAGAATAAAAATGTTTTTTATGAGTTAGATAAGTCATATAAAGCTGATTATAATAATATTATTGTAAACCTATTGGTTGACAATAAAAAACTCCTTTTCAAAACTTATTTAAGAACCCACATTTCAGATGATATCCACAATATCCAAACAGTTTTCATATAGCAACACCAATCTCAACCTCTCCCATATTAGAACAGAAATAAAAAGGAATTCCCGTTATTTTCAGATCTATTGAACTATGGCGAAGTTTACCTTCATTTTTAAAAATTCCCATGATAGATTATTTATTCAAAATAAAAATTTAAAATATATTGCATGGATAAATGTGTCGTTGAATATTTTAAAAGATTTCTCACATACCTCTATGAGTAAGAGTATGTAGAGATGTAGTCTCTCTTCCCATGCTCTGTGAAACCCTATGCAGTTGGAATGCACTGGCAGCTTTTGGTGCTTGGCAACCTCTTAAACCTCGTACTGCCAGTCTTTCTCGCCAGCGTATCTATAGCAGAGTTCTTTTGCAGGCGTAAATCCTACCGTCTTCTTTAATCTGAACCTTGAAAACCTAATTTTCTTCAATGTCATAGCACTGCTTGAAGTAAGTGTCCTCAATGTGCGGTTTCTATATTTCTAAACCAGAGTAATTGTTAGAGAATTAAGGACACTGCCACAGCAGACTTATCTACACTGTGACTACACAGTTGTAAATGCATCACACTGTCTACAATCAGCATCGTGGTTATTTATATTATTACTGTATCAATTTTTAATCTAGAACCTAGTGATGTAATCTTTGATATTGGTAACTAATTTTTAGGTTCTATAAGATTTTATTTCTTTTCGGAACCAACTCTATATATTCTTTTTGTAATTGTTCATTATGTTTTTATTTGAAATTTTGTAAACGTGTGAAATTAAATTTAAATTTAATTTATTGTTAATGCTATGTATAACTATTTACAGGTATCAGTCTGACCAAAATAAAGCACTTGAAAAACCACTTATTTATATTCCTGATCTTCCCTCATATTATAATTTGGTCAAGGTAATTATTTTTTGTATCATATATAATTTAGGATGTTGTAAATATAGTTAATTTCCACAAGTTTGTGAACTTTTTTTAATGTCATAAAAAAATATCAATTGATAAGTTATTCACAATTAGATTTATACATTCATATATTTTTAATATTGATGAATATTTATTATTGATTTAAATTGAAATATACATTTTTGTATATAGGAATAATATCCATAGCTCTGATATGATGAATAAACCTTAAATAAATTATATTAAATAGATAAAATATTAATAAAAAAGCCATTAAAGGTATAAATGTTTATAACAAATAAATAACGTTTAACAATAATAAAATTCTGTGCAAAATTAACATAATACAATTGTTTTTCGTATTTTTAATAAATTATAAATAAATAAGTTTTATATCTCTTATTAAATGTGATTTGTACTACCTACTACAATTTCAATTACTAAATAAATTACTATAATCAAATCATCATAAATTGTGTAATGTAATAAATAAATAATAACTTAAATAAATCTATCATACTATTAATTAAATAACATCACTTCGCTTTTGATTTTTTCTCCTCAAATGTCCTTTTTCGATCTTACAAACTCTGTTTAATTCTTAGATATATTAAATGATTTCCTAATTATATTTCCTTTCATTTGTTCTTGTCAATGTTTAACAAATCCCTTCCTCTTTTTACTTCCCATTTCTAAACTATGAATTAGAGGTCCATGCTTCCCTCCATATAGTTAAGGTCCATGCTCCCCTCTTTGGATGAGATTCCACCATCTTGTTGTGGCTCATGCAACCCTTCGTAGTTAAGGTCCATGCTGCTCTTCATCCAGCTCTTGATGCATTCGAACTGTCCGCACTTACCCTTGGCTGCTGAATCCACAATTCTTTTCAAGTGCGTCCGCATTTGTCCGTTATGATGTAATCTGTCGACAAAATGAAGATAAAAACGGATGTTCAAGAAATTATTCTTAAATATGCAAAAGCATTGAGAAAGAATGATAACATGGCCGTTCTTCTATGTCTACGACAATTTTGTTCGATATTTTTAAAATGATAACATTGATAGATAGAGAGATTTAACCATGTAAGATGTATCCAATTCCATCCATGATGATCGACATATATCTTAATTCAATAAATTTTTAATATAATTTGAAATACTAACATGTCGAAAGCTTTGTCAATTCGTTCTTCGAAGTCTAGTATGTCCTGGTTCTCCATGGAATGGGACAGAGCTCTGCAACTCAGTTCATTGAGACAAGGATTATCACCAGTGTATCTGTGAATGTTGTCAAAACCTGCCTCCAGAGTTCCATGGTAGTTATCGGCAACGTACTCAACAATCTGCAAAAAACGGAATAATGAGTAACTACATTTGAAAAACACATTATACCTTATCCAATGAATTTACCTGTGGTAATTATCTCAGGTGTATCTATAAAGTTACTCATTAAAACCTACTTCGTTGTCTTAAAGATGTGACGAGATTCCTTAGGTAAGGTTATAAATTACGTTATAATTTTCGGTTCAGGTGAAAGAATTCATTCTTTTACAACGTGTGAGTTTGTATTATTAACGATCAATATAGTGTGATCTTTTTCTGAGAAGTAACAACTAATTTCACAAATAAGCTATTAGTAAAAATATTTATTTGATTTTACTTAAAGCTTAGCACATAAATTAGGTAAGATCGCAACATTGCTCCAATATTGTTACAACATTGCAAATGTTATTACAACATTGAAACAGTATTACCCCGAGAAACTTTGCTTCCCATGTAGTCTGTAGACTTCGATTTACTGTACCTGGTTGATGGTTTCATTTTCTTCTCTGTCCTCGTCAACAGACCTTTTTCTTCCGATCCAAGCGGGAGCTCCTGCTGCTATCACCGCTAAGCCAAAAGCAGCTGTGGATGTAAGGTGATGAATAAGGCAATTTGAAAAGTGAAAATATACCTTCAAAGTGAACAGTAATCAGTTGAGAATAATAATATTGAAAGTATATCAATTAACTGATATTTTTTTAATTCAAGGTGAGTAATCATTATTTAATACTTCTTGAACAATTAAATTAATCATAGTAAATTCTCATTTTATTCGTGAAAAATTATGAAATCCCAATTTCCTTTTCCCGTTACTAACTTTAGAAATAGAATATAAATATTAATTCAGAGAAAAATTTCCTTCTGATGTCCTTTTTCTCACCAACTGCTGTAGTAACGGCAGCTGCAGCAAAAAACGGAAGAGAATCCGAATTGATGACACTGAGAGCCCCGCCATCCACACCTCCATAAGTAGGTACAGTCGGAACACCGCCGTAGCCACCTATTGGTCCCGGAGCAGGAACACCATAGCCTCCTGAAGGTACACTCGGAACACCACCATAGCCACCTACAGGTCCTGGAGCTGGAGCACCATAGCTGGGATTGGGAGCCGGGCCAAATGTTGGACTTGGCGCGTTATATGTGGGTGAAGGCGCTGGATTAGTTGGAAGGCCATATTGTTGTCCTCCCCCACCAAATCCAGTATCAAATTTTTCAGCAGCCTGCCAGAAAAAATGTTGCAATGATTAACCTACATTACATTTTTTATAACTACTATATATCATCAATACGATAGAGAAAATTCTTTCAACATTTTGTGCACATTTACAATGCTTACAAATTGCTATAATAATATTAATATATCATTTTGAAATATTACGAACTAACACTAAATTGCTGAGATCTTGGTAAAGACATAATTTGCTGATTAGCTGTTGAGGGAGCTATTGCCTGAAAAATTAAATTAAGTAAATTAATATTTAGTCTTCATTTTTTCAACAGTTCTAATCTAAATTTGTTTCATAAATCCATCTGATTTAGCAAGTATGAGCGTTAAATCTTTATGATAAAAATTTGAAACCGTGTAACACTTTTACCTGAATGAGAGACTTTCCCATTTGTCTGAAGGGGTCAATCACAGCTCCCAGAGCTGAAAATGGCGCTTGGGTTGACTGTTGATAGGCAGCATACGCCGCCAATTGCTGCTGTCGCATCTAAAGAAAATAATAGACATTCGCAATGTTGCTGATAATATATTATTATATGTATCGTATATTTTTGGTCATAGTTTAGAATTCTTTGTGTCAGGCACTGAAAAGAAAAGTGTATCCGTAATGATTTTCTGACTTTTTACATATTTCACATTTCTAAAAATAAACTTTACTAATTGTAATGTTTGTAGATATTAAAAAAATGATCTGGGGACACGATGGCGGATTTATAAAATTTGAAAATAATAATGATAGACTTTTTTCTATGATAGCACACAACCCTTTCTCCACTAACCTTCTCCATATTCATCTGGTTCATCAAGGCCTGAGAGTTCAGTGAAGTTTGTCCCTGTAATCTCTGCTAGAAGGAATACATTGCTTGATTATTGTGGCATTAGTAGGCTCGCTTAAAACAATACTTGAACGATGTATGACTTTATACAGTACAAACAATATTATAATAGAAATCAGTTAGATAATTGGAGAATATATATTTATATAATTTGTATATGGTTACCTAGTACCTACACCTGACCACGTATCTTTGATCTAAAAATAAAGTCAATTTTAAAGGTCCCCTCCACTCTATTTTTAACTTCTCAATTAATTAGAACTAAGGTTTCTGAAGATATATAAAACTGCAAATCATTTCAAATTTGGTTCTGCATTTTTATTATAATAAGTAATTTAAGATTTTTTTCCGTTCTTCTTCCACCCTCTGAATTTCAAGCAAAGAAAAAGTCCAATTATCTAATAGACTAACTAGATCCGACAAATTCAAAATAATGACAAAGCTGATGATTCCAAAACAATTGATCCATATAAAGAATGTAAGTACCTAAATGAGTATTTCTTACTTATAATTTCCATATACCATAACATGTTTCCGATCTAGAGAACTGTTAATTTCAAAACACTTTGTATTTGAATAGGTTTGTATATATACGAGAGATACCTACTAAGTATTTATACTTCTTATTCTAATGAATCTTAAAAAGAGTGAAAGTTGAACGTGAATATTTCTTATATAATTAATTGTGAACAGAATACTTGATCGGTTTCTTTCTTTTCTGATAACTGTTATGTCTTATATAACCTTAGCTCTACAAATTTAAAGCAGTTCTAGATTTTTTTTTAAATTAGAGGGGAGAGGACCTTTAAGTGTCAAATATGCTATAGGTTCTTTATTATTTCCTATTCATACTTCAAATTTTTCTATATCCTGATGGAATCTTTTTCTTTTCTTATTAAATATCTCTTCTATTATAATTGATTCATATGCTTACCGTTAACTTTTTCTGATTCTATTCTACCAAGTGGAAGGGGTATATTATCTTGTACATATATTAAAGATCACATTATGAAGTACCTAGTCTTAATTAATTATATAATTAGGTAAGCCATGGGAAGTATTAATGTGGATAACAATGGAATCAAACTTATTTCTACTATATAATGTTCAAGCATATGTAACGTGATAACAGATACAATTTTATAAATCTTAGAAATACTGAATACTGAATAATATATATTATAAATGTATACTTCTTTAGATTTAGAAAATAGGTGGGTATATCATATTTGTTATTCTATCATATAAACAAATGTTTCATCGATTTTTGGGAGTTATGATATGTTTCATCAGTAATTGACAGCAACTCTAGATATGATCAGACCGGTAATATAGGATCTATTATGAATTCACTCTCAAAAAATCATATTTAAAAAAAAAATGTTCTCGAATTGAAAACCAATTATTATAAATGTTAATCAAAATAATTTTAAATGAAAACTTTCCATCCAAATTTAATTACTAATAGTTAAAATTGTTAAAAGTTTTCCGGGTATTTTATCGTGTGTAAGTACACATTTATCAATGTATTTTTAAACTACCATCAAAGAGTTAACAAATTCTACCAAAAAACTAACCTGCTGCATGACAGTGACTTTTTTAACGCTCATTAAATGAAAGTTCATCTGAATATATTTTGGGAAAAACTGGATGCTAGCTTGTAAATCTAGTGTGCCCATGTATAAAAAAGAAAGAAAGCTGACGCTACAAAAACTGTCTCAACCACTCAAGCATTTATGAACTATGTTCACCATTTCCAAATTGCCATACCTTATTTGAACTCTTCCGTAAGAAATACATCCTTAACTAAATAGTCCATGACTGGATAAAAACTTAACGTTCACTTTTAAGTCGCTACTTTTTTCTAGGGTGATAGGGTTTGCAAGTCATGAAGTGATGTGTTTTTCTATAAGGGTTTGGTCATTTCACTTTCAAGCAATATTCTTTTTTCTGACCTCTAACAAGTTTATTCGAGATAAGGTCATACAAGCAGGAACAAATTTTCTTGCTCTATTAATAACTGTATTACATGACAGTCAAAAGTAACTACATTTCGATATTGATAATGTAATTTGTCCATGACTAGAAATGTATACATACATTCAATAAGATACAATTATATAGGCCAATATACTGATATTATTTTGTGAAAGTTAATTTCTTCAGATTGTAATATTGTCGATATGTTTTTTTTTTTCATTACATTATCAACTTCGTTATTTAATAACTGATTTAAAATATTATTTACACAAATATATAATTATATAATCAATGTGTAGGTAAATTTAACCACACACGCACTTTAATTGGTATTTGTCGATTATATCCACAACCTCTGAATACTTGTTAGAGGCTCACGAACGAATTTCTAGTTTTGTAGCTACCGAAAACGAAAATAAGTTCATTTTGTTGTATATTTCCTTTGTGTACTTTTACATGAATTATATTTGAAGATATTGAAGAGAGTTTGGAGCATTTTAAGTTCTGCATTATATAAAGTGTATATCCTGATAGACCAAAGTGACCATGCCTTAACTCTTGCTCTCTCGAAGAAAGTACCTAACTGGTTTGAAAGTGAGCGCTACAGCAAGCTGATGCATGACCTCATATTTGATTTCGTAACTAACGTGCCATTCCGGTTGTGAATCCAACATGCAATTCCGGTACCAAACATTCCAAACTCAATGGTATACACTATACAGGTATATGTGAGAAAATAATATCTGGTTAACCTATTCTTTCCGATTTCAATATATGTATTACCTGATAACTATTTTTCAATGAGTATTAGTCAAAAATTTGTTGAAAATGATTGTTAGAAATCTCATTAATAAAGTAAATGTAGGTTTATTTAAACCTTTCTTTTCACTTATTATCGATATAATAATTTCGAACCATATTTATGTAATAAATTACAGAATATATAGGAAATATATTTTCTATTTTAAAACAAATTCACTAGAATTATATTGAATTATTTACTCACCAAAGAAGACGAAGATGCTCCCTTAGAATCATGCTGAAAAAGCATCTGCAAGTTGTGCTGAATATAATCATAATAATTTTCATGCTCAGAATCCTAATATCTACAACAATAGAAATAAACGTCGTGGTGAATATCAATGCTTTATTGCTGCATAGTATTAGTGGAAATTATCTCGAGACTGTTTCGTATAATTTTCTTTAAAGTTATACTATCAATTTACAGAAACTTTTTTAATTGGCATTAAATAATTCATGAAAATCAATGAAAACCGCTAATTGGCTTCAATTTTATTAGCATTTCTTCGTTAGGTTGTTAAATCATATTAATTATCAAACATCTTTTTCATTATAAGTATTTTCGTGATATATAAAATGTTACTAATTGACAGTTATAAAAAAGGTTGATAAATACAGACATTTTTTGTTGTTAAATCATTACTATAATAATATCTGAAATAATGTGAAAGATAGGAGGTGCTTTTTGAAAAATAATCGAGTGTGGTAGAAAAAGGAAGATAATTTATAAATCAGTTTATTATAAAAACATAACAATCAACAACAATAATTTAACATAAAATAGACAAAACACAAAGAGGCATATGTGAACATTCATAAGGAGATAGTATGTGAGTAATAAGAGAGAAGTTGAAAGTGTGCATGCAAGGTAAAAACGGTAGCTACTTCGAAAAGTGCTCAAGAACCGGTTATATATGGTTCCAGTTTTATGAGCTAACTTTGGTCAAACCTATGTTTTAGAAATACAAATTCATGGAAAACATGGAACCAAACTAGCATTTATAACAAATCGACTTTGACAATTTATCGTTTTCATAGTTTCTTATGTTCTGTTTGGCTCAAAGCCAGATTGGTAATTAATATTCATAGGTGCGTCTTCTGGTTTTCGTGGCACCACAGCAAATATTTTTCTCCTTCCTTCAGAAGAAGGATCTCCATCTTTTCTTCTCTCTTGGACGATGAAATACTTTACAGGACTTTTACTACTTGTTTCCTCAGTAATTTCTTGTTCTACTTGTTCAGCACTCTCTTGTTGTTCTTGCAGTCTCAGGCTGTTCGATGGATTGAACCAGTAGTCTGCAAGAACAGCATTGGGACTTGGTAATGGTTCGTGTTTATAAACTCCTCCACGAGGAGGCTTCTTTCGGCCTCCAATCGATGGATGAGAAGCTACTGAGCTGCTAACGTGTCTCTTTTTTACCTCGTTTCCTTGTATCACAGGTCGAGCATCTGCTTGGATGTGAAGTGGAACTGATGGCACATGAGAAAAAGGAGGAATATGGTGACCATGTGGGTGAAGAGGGAGAACATGCGAAGATGAAAGTGAGTGGTGAGATGGAGGAAGACGTGGACGTGGACGAGGGCGATTATGGTGTGGAGGTGGAATAAAAGGTCTGACATAAGGCGAAGGAGCTCCACCGTTCCTGAGGGTTTCCGATATAGCTTTGTTTATGAATTCCATATCTTCTTCCGGAATTCCAGTGCTAGAGTCTATTTCAGCTGGTGAACCATCTTCATTTACTGGTCGGATGTGAGCGATAGGTAGAGGAGGGAAACTATGAGGGGGGCGGAATGGAGGACGGCTTGGTGGGGGAGGACGTCTTATTGGAGGAGCACGATGTTGTGGAGCAGGATGGATTGGTGTAGGGGGACGAGATGGGATGTCACGAGGATGCAATGGTGCTGGCCCAACTCCCGATACAGATGGGTGAGATCTTGGTCGGAAAGGTCGGGGTGGTGGAGATCTAGGACGATTTGGTTTTCTTGCATGCACAATAAACCTTGGTGCGTATGGGTAAGGATAGTGGACGTGCCTAGACTTTTTGGGTGCCTCATATGAGGTAGGCTCAGCAAATGAAAGTTTTTCTTTCTTCTCTTTCTTCGTTTTGGATTTTGATTTTGAAATCTGTTTCAGAGATTCAGTTTTGAAATTGTTTTGCTTAGTTCTTACGGGCTTAGTTCTAACGAGTTTAGTTCTTACGGGCTCAGTTCTTATGGGTTTAGTTCTTATGGGCTTAGTAGCACCTGTATTTATAATTTGTGCTTGTGATGCGGAAGTGATTATATTTGGTTTCCCGATAACTACAGAAACACTTGGATCATTTTCGGTTATTTTGTGACTTTCAGGAATCCCAGCGGCTTCTTGAATCGCGTCGAAGAAATAATTGTCATCAGATTCATCAAAATATTGTGTTTGAGGTTGACTATTTAAGACAGTTGAACCCTGATTGTTAAAATTTAAGTTGTCCAAATTGCTTATTTGTGAATAATCAAATGAAAGACCATGATTATTATTGAACTCTGATTGAGAAGAACCAACGGGTTGAGAAGAACCAACGGATTGAGAAGAACCAACGGATTGAGAAGAACCAACGGATTGAGAAGAACCAACGGATTGAGAAGAACCAACGGATTGAGGAGACCCAAATGATTGAGAAGATCCAACAGATTGTACATTTGGTTGATTTCTAGTTAAATATTTACCATCGAAATTGAAATCTGTTAAATCTACCGTTTGCGAATCTTGAAACGCAAAACCTTGATTACCAGAAAAACCTGATTGACCAAGAGGCTGGTCACTGACTCTAGTTAAGACTTTTCCATCAAAAGTAAAGTCATTCAAGTCTAGAACAGGTGCATTATCGAATGAAAAATCTTGACTGTTTGAAAAATCAGATTGGCCGAAAGAAAATTGGTTATTACCTGTTGCTGCTGCATTGTCGAAATTGATTCCGAAACTATTAGATTGTATTGAATCACTATTTCTGTCTTGCGAAACAGTAGCTTGAGAATCCACTCTTGGTTGGATTACATCACTGTTTTGATTATCAATAGATGAAGAAGAACTAGATGTCACAAATACAACATTGTTCAATTCATGATCTGATTCATCTTCTTCCAAGAAATCTTCCAAATTAGTTTCAGCTAATGGAACAATATTATTTTGCTGTTTACTTTCTTGGTTATCTTTATCAGCAGAATTAGTTGAGTAACGAGTCTCGTACTGTGTTACAACGTTATTTGGGTCATCAGCTGAAACATAATGAATAGGTTCTCTATATACAGAAGCTGGTTTGTTAATATGAGCTATGTTATCACTTCTCTCTAGATTGTCATCTTCATACTCTATATCATAAACAGATTCTGATCGATCTTGAGCTTCGTGTTCACCAGATTGGTCACCACCAACAGAATATTTTTCTACCGATGCGCCATTTGGAAGAGTGTACCTAATATACGGATTGTCCTGAGACGCCATACCAGTTTTAAATAAGTCGGCAAAAGTTATTTTATCGGGATTAGAATCGAACACGCTTGTTGAGGGCATTGAACTCCATCTTTGTCCGTCAGCATTTCTTTTGAATCTGTTATGTCTTACCTGAAAAAAATGTCAAGAAGTTAAAAAACTGTACTAATGATGAATAATATATCATCAATTTCATATCAAATATTTATTAAATGAGTTATTCGTATTAGTTATTAGTAGAGTTAGAAGTAATTATGTACAAGCATTATTATTGATCATTTTAAACATAAATAAATATTGAGGATTCAAACCTGATCAAGAGAATTCCCAATTTGGTTATTCCTGTTGATTGAAGAACCTAGTGAATTGCCAGATGATAATGCTGCTTCTTTATACAAATCATTGAGGCTTTTATGATTGCTGTTAGTGAAAGATTGTGCTGTTTGTTGGAGGTTAGCTTGGTTATTTAAAGCTCTCTGAACAGAGTTCTGAGTCAGGGCCAGGTTGTCAGAACTTTGTACTTGGTTAACCATGTTAGTCGGGATAGCGTTATAGAAAGAGGGAGACTGTGATTGAATGTTTGATGTTTCTGCTACAGGGCCAGTTCTTGCAGTGTTGATGTACATGTCTTGTATTGTATTCTCAGTGTTAAAACTTCGACCTGATGCTTCATATGAACTGTTTTCATCACTTTCAGCATCTTGGCTTTCCGTGACTGGCCGACTAGTCACAATCGAAATCAGTTGCTCTTTCTCTGAGTCGAAAAGTGGACTGTTGTGCACCACCTTACTGTAGCTCTTCGTGGAGTGATACAAAGAAATATTTAAACGCTGATAGGCAATATTCTAATGATCTAAATTATAAAGCTGGTATTCATTAGCTCATGGATATAGATAATATCAGAAAAAGAATTAAATAAATTACTAATGTTTAAAAAATAACTGGTATTCGTCATCTCATAGATATAGATTTTTCGGGAGTGCATATTTAGTGATGAAGAAAAGATCATGCTGAATGCATAAATATACAGTTTAGAAACTTATTTTTATATAGTTATATCAGGCATTCAAAGAAAATTCATCATTTTCAGATAGGTGGACTTTAAAGTTATTGGAGTATGCCACTTAAAAGTTATTGTATAATTTCTGAAGTTATTCTGTTTTGTATGAAAACTTCCGAAAAACTGTGAACTTTAACTTGGGTAACAATTCATGATATGACGGTACAATTTCTATGGAAAAAAATCTCTAAAAATTACTGTAGTATAATATTATCCATATTATTAATTTGATTAAATTATTGTAACGTTTTGTCAAAACAAAACAAAATTTCATTTCAGAATTGTACCATGCACATCTTCATTATTTCAGTAATCCAAAAAATTAGAAAAAATTTATCATATTCAATTTAGAGTTTCTGATTTGGAAATATTGTTGAAAATATAATAAAATAGGATGAGGAAATTCATTCCTTTGATACTTTCTGCTTTCTTATGTTCAAATAAAATAAAGGGACCAAGTGGTCTATCTTAGATTGTCTATGTTGAAAATATCTAGGATTAAATAATATACGATGGGAATATTTTCAATAGAAACAGCAATGATGTATTTCAGGCGTCAAACTTTACATTTTTCTGTCAAATGCCGACTCATAAATACGGAAGATCTTAAGATAAAAACAGATATTTGTTCCAATAAGGTGGGGAAAAAAGTTTTTAAGTTTAAGAAATTACATTTATATTTAAAATCTATTTTACATAGTTATCCTACACATTCATATATCAGGTACAATTAATAACCATTTGTCACTTTCCTTGCACATCTCATGCTGAAGTGCATGGTTCAAGCTCATTAGTGTCACGAGTAAGTGTTTAACATGTTTCGAAAGTGAAATCGAAGGGAGTGTCAGTCCGTAACAGAGTTTGCTCTCTAAATGGGCGTCAACAGCGAGATTGAACAAAACCACCTGCTACTGATGCGTGAAATAAGTAGTGGAGGTGATTAGTAACTTTTACCTATCATTCACGATAAGCCACCATTAATATTACTAAAATTCACTCTCGTTATTTTGTTTTCAATGAAGTCATTAAAGAGACTGACAGTTTGGTATTTGGTCCAAAATTAGAATATGTAGAATGTAGAGTATGCAAATGGTTCATTTAATTCAAACACATATGTTTACAGTTCAATATGAACATATATATGATGTAGGTATACTTATTTATTTGAGAATGTCATAAGATTAATCAACTACATTTCTTTACAGTTCAATATGAACATAAATAGATAGTAAGTTTGCGTATATAATGCATGCATCGAGCAAAATAGTGAATTCGTCTCAAATTGTTTCCCTATCAAATTATATCAGCAGGCATTCGGTAAGGAAGATTTCGTTGTAGTGCGAACAGAGTGCTGAGTTCCTAAACTTCGTCCAATTTATTGTACCTTTTTCATTGGTATAAATCCTTTCTCGATCTTGGGCCACTTGAAAGTTGATACCAAAAAATCATTCTTCCCGTTATCGTACGTCTTGTTGAACAATTTATAGTTCTGATTTTTGCTATAGTGCGGTACTACCACTTCGCTTGTTGCTAGCCTTTCTGCGAGCGAAGTGCCCCTTCGAGACGAGAATCTGTGGTTGTTCTGCGAACCAAATGGATTACTTGAGATACTAGGTGATATTCTATATGCATTCTTTAACTGAGATTCAATTTTATTATTATGAGGTGCTATAGTTGGTGAAACAAAATTGAAAGATGAAGGAGAGTATCGTGAATTACCATCAGATAACTTGGTCCAGTGACGACTGGAACTCGTTCTGTATCTCTTCGGATTTCTTAACTGACTCTCACGGTACCTCTCTATATTACTTCGAACAATTGGATTATTTCTAATATCCACAATCTTCATTGGCTGACTGGTTAACGACCTTCCTACTAAATCATTCGAGATTTGGACATCGATAGGCGGTGGAGTTCTGAATTTCATAGGGCGAGATGCTGTTGAACTTGTTCGCCATACGGATACTGGACTTCTAGATGAATAATCTTTCTT
This sequence comes from Caprella mutica, assembly GCA_947561585.1. NCBI lineage: Eukaryota > Metazoa > Arthropoda > Malacostraca > Amphipoda > Caprellidae > Caprella > Caprella mutica. The sequence continues at coordinate 24,944 of CANNZV010000245.1, forward strand.
AGTTGACGATTCCAACGCAGATCTGACTGAATTACTTAAAATAAGATCTGCGATAGTGCTCAGTGAGTCAATCGTTGAAGTTGAAACAGAGGAGGCTGATGAAGGTTTGGTATTCTTGAAATCGAAACCATGAGTTACTTTAGTGTTAAATTCTGGCAGTTCGCCGTCGTTGGTTACCAACACGTTGTTGATGATTCTGAATTGGGAAAAATGTACAGAAATATAAAGTCAAATGCAAGTATAAAGCGAAAAAAGAAACTACAATTATGGAAGTTTTTGGTTTCACCATTTGATATCATAATCATTTTTTAGTCATCATCTTCGCTTTCTTCAGATTCGAATAAAACATTTTAAAAACTAAATATTAAATTCAAATAGTTTACCTAAAACTCCAAAATAGTGCTCATTATTTTAAAGAATATATAGACAGAGAAATCAAGAATATACGGAATTGAATGAAAAACTGGATTTGCTTGAAGGTAGGTAGGTATTTTCTGTTCAGAAGAAAGTGTTTTATTGATACTCGCTATCCGGTCACAGGTTTTTTAGGTTATAAGATGGCTGTACCTTGCATTCCTGTAGATTATATCCTTTTCCTTAGGATCGTCAGGTACTCTAACCCCTTCAATAACTGGTATTCCATCCTCCATCTTAATTTGCCTTCCAAATCGCCTGGAAGTGGCTATTGGACGACTGTTGCTGTTCTTCGTAGGTCTAGCCTCGGTTATTCTTAGAATACCAGAAGAAATCTGTTTCGAAATATTTTGTTTGTCAACACCCAAGAAATACCTTTACTAGCCAACATGTAAAGGAGAATGCTCAAGAACATTTATTTTATGAAAGTTAGAAAGAAGAACCATGTATATCTTATCTTGTGTAGGACTGTCACTGGTTTTTAACATTTTGTCAGAAGTTTAATATCATCCTGACTCTAATGATATATAAAAAAAATCATAATTTAGCTTCTTTTTCAACGCAGTCACGGTCCTTCAGTGATAATTGTGTTTACTTGAAATCCATTTTCCTTATAAAGCCTTCAAAAAAATTATGAACAATGTGATCCTATTATTCCTATAATTTACAGAATACCTATAACCTTACAAAATGTAGAATTTGTATATGGATAATTTTGTTATTAATATCAGTATTTTATTTGTACAAATGTCATTTACAATGTCTGTAGGTCTACAAATCATCTTCAGAAAAATACTATTTGTTTTACTTTGGCCATATTTAATTTCGATGAAAAATAGACACATATGAAAACAACGTTATAGTTAATTTATACCAAATTTGTTTCTTCTGATGATGAGGCCTATATACTGTATATTATGAAGTATTATTTATATTGGTTGTGTTAGATTCCAATTTCCATCTCCCTAAACGTGTTAGATGTTAAATCAAAACAATGACAAGAAAATTTTAAAAACTTACTTGCACCGGAGGCGGGAGTTTGAAATCACGGGCTGAGAGTTGTCTGTTATTCTGAAGATTAGAAAGAAAAGAAAAAAGTTAGCTACAAGTTGATAGTTTTATTAATATACATAAGCATAATAATCTATTTGAAAGAAGAAATGACTCAATTCATATATAGAACTTCAGTTGTAGAAGAGGGCTGTTCTAAACTTACACATTATATATTGAATGAATGAATCTTTGTTGTTGTAGGTAACTATTAAGAGAATTAAAGTGCATTTCATGTTATATTTCCCATCAGTTGCTTTTCATCACTACATTGATGCTAATTAAATCTCATTTTAAACCAATTTCAAATTGCTGTGACAAATTTAGAATGAATTGTTACACGAGTCTCCAAGTTAATTTTTCCTTAATTATTTTTTTATAATTCCACATCTCCAATATAAAATATTGATATGTAGAATTTAACTATAAATAACTAATCATTAATAGTATCACAACTCTCCAGTGATTGATGCCTTCACCAATCTATAAATGTTTTACCTCGTGCAAGTTACACAGAGAAAATATAAGGTATAAAGGACATTCAAAATTTACTAGAGGATTAACTTGATCTTCTCGTCCCACCATACCCAGGTAAAGAAGATTTACCCCTGAGATATTCCCTCAATATCCCAGGAATAAATCCTTGTTGCCTGGGTAATGAGGTGGGACGAATAAGGACACTGTCCTAGATTGGACTACAATCTCCTCCATCGCATGTCCACTCTACTTTCAGTAACTATAGTGTCTTAAGGACATTGTTACAGTGATAGTTACTATCTTCACACTCTGGTTAGTGTTCTGATGTACACTCCATTAAAGATTTAACTATTTACTGTAGTGGTCACTTTATTTTAATTCATATCCTTTTAATTCAAGTTATAGAGAATAGAACAATGATAACAGTATACACTATACATGTAGCTATCTATTTTCAGAAGAGTATAAAGTCGATGATGAAAAAATAAAATATTGTAGTTTCAATAAAATATTTCATTATCACATTGCTATTTTATTTACCACAGCCCCCTAAGATAAATCATACAACAGATATGCTAGTTTGTGATACAGTGTACAATTGTATAAAGTTACTTTCATTGCTCTGACCGCACATTGCCTAATACTCTACGAGAAAGTAACACTGTACATTGCATTAGGTAATTGCATGGGAAGAGAGTACTATCTACTGTGAACTGAGGTAACCCAATGTACTATCATACACTGAACTGAGGTAACCCAATGTACTATCATACGGTGAACTGAGGTAACCCAATGTACTATCATACTGTGAACTGAGGTAACCCAATGTACTATCATACACTGAACTGAGGTAACCCAATGTACTATCATACACTGAACTGAGGCAACCCAATGTACTATCATACGGTGAACTGCGGTAACCCAATGTACTATCATACGGTAAACTGCGGTAACCCAATGTACTATCATACGGTAAACTGCGGTAACCCAATGTACTATCATACGGTAAACTGCGGTAACCCAATGTACTATCATACGGGAACTGAGGTAACCCAATGTACTATCATACGGTAAACTGCGGTAACCCAATGTACTATCATACGGTAAACTGCGGTAACCCAATGTACTATCATACGGTGAACTGAGGTAACCCAATGTACTATCATACGGTAAACTGCGGTAACCCAATGTACTATCATACGGTGAACTGAGGTAACCAAATGTACTACTATCTTTAGAATCTATAGGTGCTGTAGAACTGTAGATTTCACAGAATTACAGGCTCTAATATACTGTAGGATCTAATAACCTGTGGGCACTATTATGGTTGCAGTGAACTTGCGTAGGTTCTGATAACTGTAGGTTCTGATAACTGTAGGTTCTGATAACTATAGGTTCTGATAACTATAGGTTCTGATAACTGTAGGTTCTGATAACTGTAGGTTCTGATAACTGTAGGTTCTGATAACTATAGGTTCTGATAACTATAGGTTCTGATAACTGTAGGCTCTGATAACTGTAGGTTCTGATAACTGTAGGTTCTGATAACTATAGGTTCTGATAACTATAGGTTCTGATAACTGTAGGTTCTGATAACTGTAGGTTCTGATAACTGTAGGTTCTGATAACTGTAGGTTCTGATAACTATAGGTTCTGATAACTGTAGGTTCTGATAACTGTAGGCTCTGATAACTGTAGGTTCTGATAACTGTAGGTTCTGATAACTGTAGGTTCTGATAACTGTAGGTTCTGATAACTGTAGGTTCTGATAACTATAGGTTCTGATAACTATAGGTTCTGATAACTGTAGGTTCTGATAACTGTAGGTTCTGATAACTGTAGGTTCTGATAACTGTAGGTTCTGATAACTATAGGTTCTGATAACTGTAGGCTCTGATAACTGTAGGTTCTGATAACTGTAGGTTCTGATAACTGTAGGTTCTGATAACTGTAGGTTCTGATAACTATAGGTTCTGATAACTGTAGGTTCTGATAACTGTAGGTTCTGATAACTGTAGGTTCTGATAACTATAGGTTCTGATAACTGTAGGTTCTGATAACTGTAGGTTCTGATAACTGTAGGTTCTGATAACTGTAGGTTCTGATAACTGTAGGTTCTGATAACTGTAGGTTCTGATAACTGTAGGTTCTGATAACTGTAGGTTCTGATAACTGTAGGTTCTGATAACTGTAGGTTCTGATAACTATAGGTTCTGATAACTGTAGGTTCTGATAACTATAGGTTCTGATAACTATAGGTTCTGATAACTGTAGGTTCTGATAACTGTAGGTTCTGATAACTGTAGGTTCTGATAACTGTAGGTTCTGATAACTATAGGTTATGATAACTGTAGGTTCTGATAACTGTAGGTTCTGATAACTATAGGTTCTGATAACTGTAGGTTCTGATAACTGTAGGTTCTGATAACTGTAGGTTCTGATAACTGTAGGTTCTGATAACTGTAGGTTCTGATAACTGTAGGTTCTGATAACTGTAGGTTCTGATAACTGTAGGTTCTGATAACTGTAGGTTCTGATAACTGTAGGTTCTGATAACTGTAGGTTCTGATAACTATAGGTTCTGATAACTGTAGGTTCTGATAACTATAGGTTCTGATAACTATAGGTTCTGATAACTGTAGGTTCTGATAACTGTAGGTTCTGATAACTGTAGGTTCTGATAACTGTAGGTTCTGATAACTATAGGTTCTGATAACTGTAGGTTCTGATAACTATAGGTTCTGATAATTGTAGGTTCTACCGTTCTATACTAAACTGATTTTACTCAATGTACTATCATCTAATGAACTGAAGTAACCGTATGTACTATCACACAAAGAACAGATTAAAAAGTAAATTATATAGGTCTAGATATTATATTATTGGTTATTAGTTTATCATATTTCTTTTATTTTCTTGTTCTCTTCCACTGGAATAACAAAAAGAATTGTTCTATTGTTAGTCAAAGAAGCTGTGCTATAAATGCATAGATAAATGATATGAATAAATTTAATGTAAAATAAATGTATAACAATAATTGCTATGTGATATTAAATATTACAAGTATATTAGTGTGCAATATTTAGTTTCGAAATATTAGATTATAATATTCATTATGAAATATTCAAAGTTTGATAAATATTCATAATGTTTATGATAATTTAGCTTGATTACATAACACTGATTATATATTTAGAATACGTTTTCAATAATATATCTTTAGATGTAGTTATCTATTTATTTGATAAAATTAATCATTTTTGAATGAAATAAATTAACCGGAAGATGATATCCAAACCTTTCATTTACTTTCAATTTTCCAATTTGTTCATCTACTTTCCAAACGAAAACAACTGCTTTCTTTTCATCTTTCGATTTCACTGAGAAAGTTATAGAAGAATTAAGGAAAAGGCGTTTTTATTATTATAGGTAACACCTCTCAGTTAGTCATTAGGCGGTAATTTACGCGTACACGCTTACGCAAGAGCGTTTATAATGTCATAGGCAAAGACTTTTAAATTACTCTATCACTTTCTTGTAAAAAATAATAACAAATTCCTAATTTGTAAAGGAAAAATATAGTCTTAGAAAAAAATAATATATTTCATATATTTTCCTTTCCCAAAATAGAGTCTTAATTATTCAACTTTAGGACAATAACGATAAAAACATGAATTAATATTAAATAGCAAGACTTGAAATGATCATACCATTATAATTCATTTTATATAAGTGTAACAAACAAAATTACGATTTTAAACAATTTCGGTGAAGCAAAAGCGATTCTTTTTAATATTTATATTCCATTAACTATCATTATACAAACAGTTATTATAAAACTATTATACAAACTAAAGCTTTTACAACCAAACAATAAGGACCATTTTCTCCTAGCAAATAAATGTTCATAAATACCACCATACCTCCCTATAATAATTAACTATTAACTTGATAAACTATTATAAAGACACAATTGTGACCTTATAGAGTGTGACAGGTAAGTCATACCGTTACAGATATAACAGTACAGGTACGTTATGTATGACAACATGTTACCTGTCACAATAGTCATAACATCAATCTTCTGTTATGTAAACTCATCAGCATTTACATCTAGACTGAAATAATTATCATTGATATTGTTATTCTTGATGTGTAGTGTATGAATTGTCAGTGTATTTTAATCCTGTAAAAATTAATGTGTAACTAGCATTTTATATATAAAGAAATAGTTAAAAATGTATGTAGAAAAATATATATCAATATCGTATCAAAATTTAATAATAACTTACATATAATTTACTGATGATAAAATGAATGAAATATATTAATTATTTTACAATTGAACGATTCCGCATTGTTGTTGTTTTTTGTAGTTTTAAAGTATTGTCACAAATTAGTGTCACTCCATATATAGGTATACTCTATATTGTTTACTGTAAACTTTATGTGTGTGCTCCACGCAATTTACAGAATTGCGCTATTTTAAGAATGCGCTGCGGGTTTTAAGGATCAATGAAAAAGCGCGGCAATCTCGAGAGTGTGCAAGGCAGGTAAAGGGTATGAAGCAGAACCAACAGTGATGGAGTAGATAATCAATTTATGCATTTAATTGGTCCATCTCATCAAAATATGACAGTAAAATCTATATATAATAACTGTGATATTGAAATTAATAGGTCTATTTGTTATTAAATAACCTAAATATTAAAAATACCTACACGCTACACATATTTACACTTCACTGCATTAGTTAGCTAAATGAAACTTGATCACACAATTTCAAGAGTGTAAAAATGCGCAGCGCAATCTTAATAATGCGTTCAACAATGTTTTTTGATATTCATTATGAGTTATGAAAATATTTTTTTTTTCTTTTCTTTTATATCATTTTACTTATTTATATCAGCTTTTAATTGTTCTTTCATTTATATATGTATATATAGATATATTTTTACTTTAAATTATGAATAATCACATCTGAACGATGTACTTTCTAGTCAGTAAAAATGTTTTTACCCCGCATCTCTTTATTTCAAACTATTTTCTAACTCATAACTATTTTATTGAAGAAAAAGTTATGCATTGATTTATTGGTAAGAAATATTTACCGTGAAATGTTTTAACCCAACAGTTCTACTAACTATGCTGTACACTAACTGTACTATTAACTGTGCTGTACACTAACTGTACTATTAACTATGCTGTACACTAACTGTTCTACTAACTATGCTGTACACTAACTGTTCTATTAACTATGCTGTACACTAACTGTACTATTAACTATGCTGTACACTAACTGTTCTACTAACTATGCTGTACACTAACTGTTCTACTAACTATGCTGTACACTAACTGTTCTACTAACTATGCTGTACACTAACTGTTCTACTAACTATGCTGTACACTAACTGTACTATTAACTATGCTGTACACTAACTGTTCTATTAACTATGCTGTACACTAACTGTTCTACTAACTATGCTGTACACTAACTGTTCTACTAACTATGCTGTACACTAACTGTACTATTAACTATGCTGTACACTAACTGTTCTACTAACTATGCTGTACACTAACTGTTCTACTAACTATGCTGTACACTAACTGTTCTACTAACTATGCTGTACACTAACTGTACTATTAACTATGCTGTACACTAACTGTTCTATTAACTATGCTGTAAACTAACTGTTCTATTAACTATGCTGTACACTAACTGTTCTATTAACTGTGCTGTACACTAACTGTTCTACTAACTGTGCTGTACACTAACTGTTCTACTAACTGTGCTGTACACTAACTGTACTATTAACTGTGCTGTACACTAACTGTTCTACTAACTGTGCTGTACACTAACTGTTCTACTAACTGTGCTGTACACTAACTGTTCTATTAACTATGCTGTACACTAACTGTTCTATTAACTATGCTGTACACTAACTGTTCTATTAACTGTGCTGTACACTAACTGTTCTACTAACTGTGCTGTACACTAACTGTTCTATTAACTATGCTGTACACTAACTGTTCTATTAACTGTGCTGTACACTAACTGTTCTACTAACTGTGCTGTACACTAACTGTTCTACTAACTGTGCTGTACACTAACTGTTCTACTAACTATGCTGTACACTAACTGTTCTACTAACTGTGCTGTACACTAACTGTTCTATTAACTATGCTGTACACTAACTGTTCTATTAACTATGCTGTACACTAACTGTTCTACTAACTGTGCTGTACACTAACTGTTCTACTAACTGTGCTGTACACTAACTGTTCTACTAACTATGCTGTACACTAACTGTTCTACTAACTATGCTGTACACTAACTGTACTATTAACTATGCTGTACACTAACTGTTCTATTAACTGTGCTGTACACTAACTGTTCTACTAACTATGCTGTACACTAACTGTTTTACTAACTGTGCTGTACACTAACTGTTCTACTAACTGTGCTGTACACTAACTGTACTATTAACTGTGCTGTACACTAACTGTTCTACTAACTGTGCTGTACACTAACTGTTCTATTAACTGTGCTGTACACTAACTGTTCTATTAACTATGCTGTACACTAACTGTTCTATTAACTGTGCTGTACACTAACTGTTCTACTAACTGTGCTGTACACTAACTGTTCTATTAACTATGCTGTACACTAACTGTTCTATTAACTATGCTGTACACTAACTGTTCTATTAACTGTGCTGTACACTAACTGTTCTACTAACTGTGCTGTACACTAACTGTACTACTAACTATGCTGTACACTAACTGTTCTATTAACTGTGCTGTACACTAACTGTTCTATTAACTATGCTGTACACTAACTGTTCTACTAACTGTGCTGTACACTAACTGTTCTACTAACTGTGCTGTACACTAACTGTTCTATTAACTATGCTGTACACTAACTGTTCTACTAACTATGCTGTACACTAACTGTACTATTAACTATGCTGTACACTAACTGTTCTATTAACTGTGCTGTACACTAACTGTACTACTAACTATGCTGTACACTAACTGTTCTATTAACTGTGCTGTACACTAACTGTTCTACTAACTATGCTGTACACTAACTGTTCTATTAACTGTGCTGTACACTAACTGTTCTACTAACTATGCTGTACACTAACTGTACTATTAACTATGCTGTACACTAACTGTTCTATTAACTATGCTGTACACCAACTGTTCTATTTACTATGCTGTACACTAACTGTTCTATTAACTGTGCTTTACACTAACTGTTCTATTAACTATGCTGTACACTAACTGTTCTATTAACTGTGCTGTACACTAACTGTTCTACTAACTATGCTGTACACTAACTGTTCTATTAACTATGCTGTACACCAACTGTTCTATTTACTATGCTGTACACTAACTGTTCTATTAACTATGCTGTACACTAACTGTTCTATTAACTATGCTGTACACTAACTGTTCTATTAACTATGCTGTACATGCTATCACTCACTCTAAACATATCTGCGGTGATGAGTCCCCTGGGTGCCATCTGGTCGTAGTCTTTGGGTGATGCCACGGATGGTGAGGCTGACCACAGCGTCACCATCAGCAAACTCACCACTAACATCATCTGTTAACAAGGAGAAAAAGAGTGTTAAATAGGAGGAAAATTTACTGTGATTACATAGTGTAAATATTGAACATTGTAAATATTAAATATTGTAAATATTAAATATTGTAAATATTAAATATTGTAAATATTAAATATTGTAAATATTAAATATTGTAAATATTAAATATTGTAAATATTAAATATTGTAAATATTAAATATTGTAAATATTAAATATTGTAAATATTAAATATTGTAAATATTAAATATTGTAAATATTAAATATTGTAAATATTAAATATTGTAAATATTAAATATTGTAAATATTAAATATTGTAAATATTAAATATTGTAAATATTAAATATTGTAAATATTAAATATTGTAAATATTAAATATTGTAAATATTAAATATTGTAAATATTAAATATTGTAAATATTAAATATTGTAGATATTAAATATTGTAGATATTAAATATTGTCAATATTAAATATTGTCAATATTAAATATTGTCAATATTAAATATTGTAAATATTAAATATTGTAAATATTAAATATTGTAAATATTAAATATTGTAAATATTAAATATTGTAAATATTAAATATTGTAAATATAAAATATTGTAAATATTGAATATTTACAATATTAAATATTGAAAATATCAAATAATGTAAATATTAAATATTGTAAACATTATAAATTTTTTATGTGTTGAATATTTATAAAATTGTAGCTATGAAAAAATATTTTTCTATAGCAAAATGGTAACGAAAAAATGGAAAAATATAATTGTATCATTTATTTTCTTTTGAATGATTTTTATCAATATTAAAAAATTTAACAACGCTTTTATGTAATCTCTTGTAAATATTATTAACGATGAAATAATATTACATCAAATAATTCAGTTGCAGAAAATCGTCAAAACTAATAGTTAATATCAAGTAATATTAATATCAAAAAACAGACAGGCGGCAAGAAAATTTGCTCTACTTTAATAATTATTATTAGGTCGTATAATTATAGTTACACCTCTAGCTATGAAGATAGCATGAAAAATAAATTATAGTGACTATATTTCGTGTTGATTTATCGTTGCTTAAGATATATCCTATAGTTCAAAATTTTCCTTATTCAATTAAGTCTACCTTAAATTCTAGCAACATGAAACTTATCTCAAAGTTTCGAATTTGTGCTCTCATTTATTGAAAAAATATCATTTTTAGTACATATTCAATAATAAAAGTATACAGAATTCTACTCGGTTAGCAGACCGTTGTTTTCTTGTATATTATTTGGTGTTTCCTAAGGAGAAAACAACTAAAATCAGTTCAACTTTCTATACCAAGTAACTAAATGGCCAGGAGATAGAAATTAATAGGCCCGGTTAAAATAGCTTCAACTTACATGTTTTTGTTATTGAAGTTCATATTCTAAATCTAATATGTTAGAATCATCATTTCTCTACTTCCACTCACTTATTTAATTTGTTGTACTTTCGATCTCCATCACTTTGCCTTAGTTTATTGAATAAAATATAATTCTAAATGGAAGTGAATCTATTGCATTTTCTAAATCTTAATATACGTATATATATTTAGAACTCGTTATAAAACTCTATTAAAATTGATAATGCAAAATCTCTTATAAATCACAACCTTACCTGTAACCTATTATAATAATAATTCATTACTAACAGTGAATGAAGTAGATATCATAACATTTTACCCAGGTTATTATAATTATAAGCCATATAAACATATTAAGAGATTTTTACGCAATATCACATTTTAACACGTGGCTTTTTTTGATAAACAAGAGAAAGTAGATATACCAGGCAACACGGATTTATTCCTTGATATTAGGGGAATATCTCAGGCAAGAAGGATTTATTCCTTAGAATTTAAGGGTATATCCCATGCAAGAAGGATTTATTCCTGGGATAGTTTCTTCTTCTAGCCTGGGATATTTATTGCTACTTACTAGCATGCTACATGAATTTTTGGACCTTCTAAATTATTTTCGATATTTTCAATTTTTGCCTCGAACAATAACGATTAAGAATATAGTACACAGAATATCCTAAGGTCGTTATTACCAGACAGAAAATTACTCTATACTCCTATAATACTCTATTATAAAGGAAGATACGACGAATAGTCATATTACATTGTCATGAAATATCTTTTATAAAGTTCATAAACTGTATGCCAGATGACTAAAAATTGACTATAGGTATATTGAAATAATAATTTTATTAATAATTTCTTTTGTCGTAATAATATATTTCACTACACACATTATTGCGGTATGAAAGCTGCCGGTTGGTGACTATAGCTTATCAATGAAATAATAAATATGTGAAATTAGGAATTCAATTGTGTCGTCTTAAATTTTATTTTCAAATTTTCATTCCATTAATTTCATTTTAACTTCATTTGCCTAAAATTTTAATTTTATTCTCATCTAAAGTTATAATTTATCCAGTTTTTAATTTCAATAATAAGTCTCTAGATTGCCATTTCTCTTCACAATCAGCTAAATCAAATTATTACAACTGATAAAATGCGGTGACTTCAATTCGTACTAAGTAGGTATCTATCTCCATAATATTTTAAAGACATTGCATATAATTAGTGGGGATTTATTTACAAAATTTAACTTTCAGTTTCAAACTTTCGATTTTGTAATTTTAATGAATGGAAAATTAATTCATGAACTGTAAAAGTATTTTACAATTATTAATAGACTCATTAAAAAGATTAATATTGTTACCATCACCAAATATTGGATAAAACCAATGAACGATATATGTATAAATACACTTATTAATTAATCCAGCTATTCAAGTCTCTTTGTATATTGACCATAAATAAACTTTCACTTTGCATCTTCTAGCTAATCTTTATTTTCATATAAAAACTCTAAAATATTGATATCTAAATTAAATCTCCTTCACCATAAAAATTCCTCATATAAAATTGCTAATTTTTTACTCGTTAATTGTTATCTTTTACCAAAGTTTTGTTTCACTAATAGAGAACCCTAGTGGCTAACTAACTACCAAGCTGACCTCTTTACAGAGCTGGTTCCTAAAATGCAAGAACTGCCTGAAAAACCGGAATTGATTGAGTTCTCTCATCCGTAAGAGCTGTTATCCGGTATGCCTGTATATACTGCCTATATGTACTGTATAGTCACTGTAGTTAAAGGGATGGCCTGCCTGTATATACTGCCTATATGTACTGTATAGTCACTGTAGTTAAAGGGATGGCCTGCCTGTATAGACTGCCTATATGTACTGTATAGTCACTGTAGATAAAGGGATGGCCTTCCTTATATACTGCCTATATATACTGTATAGTCACTGTAGATAAAGGGACGGCCTGCCTGTATATACTGCCTATATGTACTGTATAGTCACAGCAGTTAAAAGGATGGCCTGCAAGTATGTACTGCCGTAGATATCCAATGTCAGTTTGAACTCAGTTTTCTTATTATTAAGTGTTCTAAATCTAAATTCATTTATTAGTATAATTTAAAATACATTTACTTGTTATCAAAAATAAAAGATGATGAAGTAAATAAATATTCTATATAATAACTAAACATATTAACCAAATTATTCCTTTATAATTTTCTTCAGAACATAGTTACCCCTAGCGCTAGAAGAAAGCATTTAAATAGTTGCAAAGAGAGTTTCTATATTCTTATACCTAACCAGTACTGGTTACGCAACTTTTTAGCCACACTAACTAGACCCAAAAAGAGCAGGTAAAACTTTGCTAATTACCTGTCTACCTTTGGCACACTTTAAGGGGTAGAGGAGATGTAGTGTTGGAAAATTTTTGCATTGAAAGTTGTTTGGATTTTCAATGGGAAAATGCATAAATGGCTAATGTGTATTCTTGAATGTTTAGAGTGAAAATATTTTTTTCAATAAATTTTTTAATTTTTATGGGTTTTCAATGATTGATATTCTGATTACTGACTAGTGTGAAATTTAAATAGACTTGCATATATTATAAACTTATTTTAAATAAAAGGGAAATGTATTCGTTATTATAATAATTTAACATTTAATAATATTAAACATGTAATGAAAGGAATAGTGAAATGAAAAAATAAATGAAAGTAAAATGAAAAAATAGAAAAACTAAATGAATAGTGAAGTAAAAGGATCTTCTATGAAATAAACCAACCACTTCAAAATATAAGAAAGACAAATATATCTATATATGGAACCAATGATATTTACACAATTATTTAAACATTATGTAATTTATTCCATATATCATAAGTATTAAAGTAATTTATTACACAAATATTTGTCATATTACATGAATTACTAATTAATTACTAACTTATTTATTTCATATTAAATATATAAAGTAATATATTCCATATATCATATCTTCTTCTTCAATTGTTTCAAAAGCTGATATTAAGATGATTGAGTTGAGACAGGATTATATGTAAATGCTTGGAAAATAAATAAAATAGTATAATTAATGAATGACTTATCTAAATACTCTGTGAACTTGGTATAAAACATACAGATAGTTCTTTTTTTAAGTGGTTGGTCAATTTCTGAAAAAATTCAAATAAAAGAATACAGAAATGAAAAAATGAAAGTATTCCAAGAGGAAAGAATAATGAAATGAAATATTCATAATAAATGCTTCACAATTTGTTTTATAATATTAACGCATTACCTTTATTCCTCAAACTAAAGAAATGCACATTTATGACAAGAATAGCTTATTTTTCCTACTCCTGTCACATTATTGCCAGCACTAACAGAGAAAAGGTCACAGTTGTCATTGCTTTGTTTTTCTTGCCTCAATTACAATGGCATCGAATTACTGATTTGACGCGTGAAAAGAAAGTTATTTGAAAGTGATGTTATCTTTCAAAGCTAATCTCAATGGTTAGCTTTTTGTAGTTGTAATTAAGTAATTAAATGAAGTTAAATAGAATGCAATTTTAAATATATTCATTTGTTCAAGAGAACCAAATTTAAATAGAGCATATTAGATTTAAATAAAAACAATTTAAATGTAATTTTATATAATATATGAAAGAATTTAAATATATTGTAATTTTTATTTCATATTTTTTAAATACATAAAAGTAATCTAAATATAATATATTTTTTATTCCATATTTATTTAAAAATGTAAAACAAATTTATAAAATGTAATTTCAAATATAAACAACGGATTTGAATATATAAAAATGCGTATATTTTCGCAGCTAAAGTTATGACATTACTTTCGATTTCATTTGTGGCTAATAAAGACTTACCGTTTTAATTAAAGTAACTCCTCTTAAAACTGAAATTAATTAATTTTCGCCACTCTTATCTCTTCAATTTAAATAATAATTACTCTATAGGAAGATCGTAGAAATTAGAGATTTAAATTTCACCACTTCGTGATCAGTATTTTCTACCAATTACTTCAATTTCTGTTCATCGGTGCGCATAATTGTAACAATTTAGTTCACTGAAGCGTAAGAGCGAAGACACGTACACTCATTCCTTTACGAGTGTTTGATGCTGACTGAGGCAATGCGGGTGCTTGCCCTCCTTTATATAGCTTCTCAACTCTCCTCTCATTTACACTATTTAGCGGAATAATTAGGTGATTGTTTTAGTCACCGCAATAGATGTTAAACAAAGTAAATAATTAAGACTACGTATTCTGTTTCGTAATTTGTTATTGTAATGATTGCATTTAAATAACGGAAGGAAGGAAATATTTAATGACATAATGACTTTTTATAGTAAGCGTTTAAATTTTCCCTTAGATACAAATAAATAAATCACCTCACCTAATAGAAAGTATATATACACAATTTTATTGATACTTGAAATCTATTAGATAAATACTTTAAATACAAGTAGATAACATAATTAAATTTATTTATTTTTTAAACATATCAATAGAAATTAAGCCAAAGAAATATTAACGAATAAATTGGAATAAATCATAAATAGTGTTATAAATTAACTAAGTCAAAAATTTAATCTTGAACTTTGACATTAAAATAGTAATTTAAAAATCACAATTAAGCTACACAGTTTATCACTGTATAATATACTAACGTATAGAAGAGGAAAATGAAGAGCTTACGTTTATTACATCCAATACCTGCTATTCAACCTTCAATTTGTCAAATTAAATAATTACTATTCAACAAAGTTACAATTATATTTTTCAATATTTTAATGCACTTTTTAATAACAACCTATAAAATATTCATTTGGTTTAATTCGCTTCATGTAATTGAAGCTATACCTTGTATAATCAATGTGTAATTATTATTATAATAATAGCCATAAAAAGATGTCAGTTTGTTTAATCAATGAGAGATGAATTCAGAAAGAAAATGCGAGGGAAAGTGCAAGAGAAAAAAGTAAAGAAGGTGAATGTTACCAAAGGAAAAAACTAATGGAGATTGATGTACAGGGAAGTAGAGTGGGTAACTGATGTAACAACCCACTCGGTAAGTGTCAACTGGTTAACGGAAATTAATCTTTATAGCGTAATTTATAATTTTTCAATATCGATAAAATAATTATTTTTTAAATAAAATATACAGATAATTACGATTAAATATTATTCAAATAAATAATCAAATATAAGTTTATTACAAAAGTATGCAGCTTATGCCGACTTGTCACATTATTTTTCATATTTCAAAGAAGTCATATAAAAAAATATGACACCATATATGGTCGTTTGAAGTCTTTTTCACACGTGTCAGGTTTCCGTCCGATCCGACTCCTCTCAGTGATTTGTTAACACTGAGAGGAGCCGGTACTGTGTGAGTATGACCTTTGAAAATTGAAGTAACAATGTATTTTTTCAAGGACACTGAAACACTGAGAGGAGATGGACCGGAAGGATCACTGACATGTGAGAAGAAGCCTTTATGCATATATTATATTCACTGTAAGTGAAGAGTTATTGATTAGCTTTAAATCTATATTTAAAATATACACATTTTTATATTTAATGATCTACTGAAGAATGGCGAAAATATAATATACATAATACATTCTACTCTATTCCAGAGTATAACATTTAAAATATGAGTTATTCGTCATTAACATATTGCTTCAGAAATCAAATTTAGATTCCCTTTAGGCCCCTTCACACTTGCATTTTCAACCCCGCCTTAAAAAATACTCATAGCAAAAAGTTTAACTGCAATTGATTTTAACGGAGCACTTCACAACTGCGTTTTTTTTTACCAGCATTTTTTCTAACGCAAGTGTGAAGGGCTCCGTTAAAATCAATTGCAGTTAAACTATACGCTATGGGCATTTTTTTAAAGGCGGCATTGAGAAACGCAAGTGTGAAGGGGTCTAAACACTTTATGCTTTAAGGTGACTTGTATGTCCCCTTTTCATGTGATTTTTGCGCCTTTTCTTTGAGATATTTTTCCTAAACTACCGGATAAACTCCCTCATATTTTTAAGTTTATGTGTTCGCTTACATTAGTCAAAAATTTTCTTAAATTAAAAAAAATCTTATTGTTTAATATGCTTTCTTTATCACTAGATTCAAGAATATTATAAAAAAAAATCGGTCTTCCACGCTCAAAATAATTTATGTGCAGTTTTTAATGTATCTCATTAATCACTTTACATTATTTTTTTAGTATCTCATACTGATACATGCATCATTGCATATAGTATGTCTATAATTCATTTTTTTACCCAACTTGGTTCCTAATATCGGGTAGAGAAATGAAAGTGAACCCTTAAAATGGTACGCTCGGATAACTTTATTAGATGCTTGCTATCGAAGTGGTATAAAACCATATTGTAGATATAGATATACTAGATATGCATATTGTGGTACTTGCTAAATATCGATCAGAGATATACGGATACGAAAATACACTCAAAAAATTATCTAAAAATGAGATACTTGAGTCCATCAACTATAATTTTGATAAACTTCAATATCTTCAGAGTATTTCAGTGCGATGCACTTTAGTGTCTCTAATTATCCTTCGTTGAATTAATGGGAGTAATTACAGTGCACTTATTTCTAGAGCGTTGTACTGGAATGAAAAGGAGCAGAAGTGCTTCTCTTTCAAGATCTTAAGGCAACTGAGTACATCTAAGTTACAGTTGATGCATTTAAGTGTCTCATTTTGCGATAAAGTTTAAAGGGAAATCGTGACACAATTGAAAATTTCAGATTTTCCTGGGTGTGTAATTACTTTTAATAGGGTTATAAGAAAATCTAAATAGTAACTCTTCAAACAGTGTATTACATTTAAATAATACGTGATATTTGTTCGATTTTAAGTTCTGTTGTTAAAACAATCTTAAGACTTTATTTATTTTTTGTATTTGTATTTATTAGGCACAAAATCAAATTTTGTTTCAGTGCGATATCTCCATGAAACTTACGTCAGATTGCAAGTCACGTGACCCCAAAATAATTAATTAGAATCCTGCTAGATGCGTTATAATTTTGGCCACTGGTTCACCATTTCAGTAGAATAAAGATTTTTTGTTTACATATAGTAGAAAAAGTAATGTGCGTGTAATTTTACGCAGAGAAAGCATCGTGACCACTCAGGGAATATTTGAACAGAGATTTAGTAGCTAAACAGATCCACATTCTAATACGTTTATTAAATCTTTTGGGTTAATAAGCCAAGAAATTCACTTATTTAGTTATATTTGTTGAATGGTGGGACACTATCTAACTCACATTAAATAATACATTTATGATCACAAGTAGCAAAGTGGGTCTGTTAGGTCCTCCTCAACGAAACATTAAAATGTAATTGCTGCGATTTTCATTTATATCTCATATATTATTGAGTTGAATTATAAAAAAATACATAATAAATTATTTCAAATAATAATAAAAAATGTCTGTGCCAATCTTTAAATCTTAAGCTTCAAAGAGTTAATAAATGGAACAAGAGGCTCAAGTCAACCGGTACATTCTGAAGTGAAAAAACCGAACCCATCAACCAACTATTTTGAGCCCAGAATCCATCATCGGTATTTCAAAGATTATTCCAAGACTTTTATTCGACGTGTTGGTAATATCTACATTATCAATCATGGATCAGTTCAACGAATTTCTAACAAAATAAAGTATTATTCAAGGTCAAAACACAAACGATTATAAAGCAAGAACGAAATTTGTGATATAAATGCTTGACAAGGTTCTAAAACTATAGACAACTATAGAGCAAAGTTCATTATACTCAACCATGATATATCAATGAGTTGAAGAATAAAATCTGTCAAGTATTTGCACAAGAATAACCTTGGAAGTATTGGAATAATTTCATTCCACACACATCTAAATTAAGTAATCTAAAACTATGGCTGCCAAACTGAAATGTAATATAATATATATCAAGAAGTTAAAAAACTAAATAATGAAATTCTATTGTCTTGTGATTGTTTTTAACCAACCATTTTCATATAAAAACCAATAATAAGGATGTTATTTATAAATAAAATTTGATAAACGAAAACTATTCTTGTTGTAAGTACATATATAAAGAAAAGTAAATCGTTTGTTTCATAATATTATATACATATATTAAAGCAATACTTTCTATAGGCAGGAAATGCTGTTTCTTTACCATTCACCATCCTATTTAAGTAGATGGATGAACCGCAAGGACTGACTGTTACATCATCACATTTTTATGTAAATAATAACGTATTTAAATAATAACGCGTAAACACAACAAGTATGAAGATGGATACCTTCACTTTCTACATTATTAATTTTAATGAGATAGTGTGCAGATATTACATTCAAAATAGAAGTTTTGATATCATAATAGATATGAACACAAAACAACAATTAAAAGGTACATACTATATATTCTATAACTTCCAATAATTCTTCGCGAAAATTAGTTAGACAATTTATAATACTTATAATACGTAAATATATGGTGTACAATTGTATTACATAATTCATCATACAGGTAAAGCTCGTACAACAGACAGTAAATGTACTCGAAAAAATGTCCGCTATGCCGAGCAATGGACGCTTTGCGCGACTGAGGTTTTACTTCACTTGGGGATTTAAACTTTGCAAGTTTTCTTTAAAACAGCATTTCAAAGAAACGCTAATGAAGGTAAACAATCTCATATTTTTATTAAATGGATCTCATATTTTTATTAAAAGACACTCCCAATTAATGTAGAATAGTTACCCTCTTTTTAATCTCTATAATCAAAGAAAATGTGGCGGTAGAGGATAATAAAATTAAATTCGAAAAATATGAGAAACAATATATTAATGTGATGGTAGTAATTTTTTAAATTGTAATACCTCTGAGTACAATAAATGAATGACAAGATACCTGGTAGATGGATGAAATATTTGTTAAACCATATAATTTAAAGAGGTCATTGTAGCAAGCTGCATGTCCTGTAGAACAGGAAATTTTTGTCCTTTATAGGGATGTCTTTTTAAAGATCGTCCGCTGTACGAGCTTTACCTATATTTCAAAATAAATCAATTAATCTCCAACTGGTACGTAGGGTATTACATATGCTAAATAATCTTATTATAACTATACGTGTTTCTAATAATCAGTATTCGTCCGTCCATGACACGTACTTCTCATGCTATAATTATAACCATATAATAATTATCAGTGTTTCTGAATTAATTAGACAGTCTGTGACAAGTTGTTAATATATTATTAATATAATAATAATACTATATTGAAATTCTAACTGTCTTTAAATTGATTAGACAGCCTGTGACACGTTGTGCTTTAAAATTATGATAAAATTTAACGTTTTCTAGATTATTAAGTCCATCTGTGATCCGTTATAGGTATTCATCAAAAAGAGGTGGATATAATATATAAAACTGCCTTGTTACTTCCAAGCTGGTTTTTTAATAACCTTCGATAATAATTAATAGCAAATAATAAAATTAAAATCAGAAATAGGAAAACTATAGAAAGAAAATTAGTTTGAAAATTGCAGTTAATATCAATAAAAAATATGACAGAATTATTATAAAAAAAATTTGAATTTGCAAATACGTATTTCATTTGATTATTGTTTATAAAATATCCATACAATTTTATCTCTGCTTCGGGAAAACGTTTATACTGTTAAAGTATATTGAGTTTTTATATCATTTTATGATAGTGACTTGAAAACTTCCACATGTACCGTGGAGGTGTGCTTATTTTTGTAGTTTCATTAAAGATGTACTTTTACTTTGAAAAACTATGTATCCACAATATTCATTTAGATGCATTTTTAAGTTTCTTTTGTACATTCATATATTTATATAAAATTTTAAGGTTAATTATAAATTAAAAGTTTTTATAAATTATTAAATTTATATTTTTCTATCAATAATGTTTTTTTAATTAAATTACTCGGCACTTCAGTAATGAATAGTTATTTATCATATTTTTTGCTTATATAAAGTATTTAACAATTGTTTCAAATGATAAAATGATGTTAAGGTTGAATTTACATATACATTAATTACGATAATTCTTTAACATCATCTTTATTTTAGTACTATTATTTTCCAAATTAGTCACAAACTATATCTCTTCATTCATATCTACGACACAGGGCTGTTCGATCGCGTGCTGGCGACACAATTTACAACAGTTACGGACATCTTCTTTTTATGGTCAGTGACTATTAGGAATAATAAAAAACGGACAACAGGGTCACATATCTTTATCTAAAGAGAACACGAAGCTTACTGTTATATTCCTATGAAGAGGAATATACAGGGTGTTTCATTACAGATCCGATAAAATTTGACAGCTTGCATAAAAAATGAACACTATTTAAATTATTAACGAAATGTCAAAGAAATGCTTCGTTATCGAGACATTGATACCCAGATTCTAGTGTAATTTTTGACATAGGTAGGGAATTTCACATAAAACAAAAATTATTCCACGAAAATGTAAATTGTCAAAACCGAATAGTTTTCAATATAATGAGAAGGGTTGTGACAATATGCGTTTAAAATTATAGATCCGGAAAATATTATAGACGGATTGAATTAAATCAATTAAAACGTTCACTCGTTATAAACCAGCTATATATAGTATTCGATTCCATTTCATTTCGGCTCGTCTATGATATATATAACCTTTCAAATGTAAGTGAGCAATCAAGCAGAAAAATATAGGCTAATATATAGACCCGCTAAAAAACAGCAAGTAAAAGGTATACCTATCAGCAGTGGTGGCCGGAAGGTAATACATAAATTATGATATTTCTATTTTATATATGTAGCTAATAATAATAATTCAGTGTTCCGAGTCGATATATAATAGCTAATGTTAAATATTTTCTTTTATAAGACTTTCTGAAATATTTAGTAAATAATTACTGACAAAAAGAAGGTGGAAATAAAAATTGATAAAAAATTAAAACGATTTATTTACTGTAATTTTGCATCATATTAAAGAAGAGAATAATTAAAATTGGGGATTTATATACAGCAAGAGGATTATCATTAATTAATATCGAGTGTTCTGGTATTTTTAGGAGTGAAAAAAGTGTGGAATAGACCATGACTTGTAGCTAGTTTATTAAGTGAGAAATGATTTCAGTGATACACAAGGGAGAAAATTTTCACCGCACAGAAAATTCACTAAAATATACAAGCCGTTCTCTTCACCCGATGATGTTTATGTATGTGCTAAGATTTTTTCATACGTAAAATATGAATATGTGGGTAAAAATAAATTATGCGGTGAGTTGTCTGCATCAAATTTTCCAGTGACGTGTTGTCCTAGAGGCTAGAACCAATATTTTCTTATTTCTTATGAAACACAAAATATATTTGATAATGAACATTATATGACAAAAGAACCGATTAGAGAATTAAAACTTGAGTGTTGGGTTACAAATTGTGTGTGCTGTTACACATTCAATGTATGAAACAATACTACTAGTAAATTTAAAGAGGTTTAACGTCTTCTTTGGCCATGACATGACATCAAATGAAAATAAAATACAAGGGACTTTAAGAAACAGTCAGAAAAGTCACTCCATGAATAGTCACCTGCCACCGTCGGTGACAATGCTCATGGATGCAGAAAAACTACTCCGTGAAAGCAGTCACTTACCAATGAATGTGACTAAAAGGGACGCAAGCACCGGTGGCTCCACTCACGGATTTAAGAGTAAAATGAAGATGTGATAGTGAATGAAGCCTATACGTATCTACCTAACACAAAAATCTTAGACCTCGTAGTTGAAGAGCATATAGCACTATCCTCTAAAACTTAAAAAATGACAATATAAAATCCAAATTACAACAGTTCGGGGGCAAGGGAAGCCACTCCCACCGCTCTTCCCTTCCATTCAGTTTAGGATAGCCCTGATAGCGCGGTGAACAACTTTGAGGACAAATAATTCGTTCTCAAAGCATTAATAAAATTATATAACTCCAAATTCAATTAATTAATTATTTATAACAGGCATTTCTGTTCTTTTTGATATGCAACCTTTTAATGTAAATTCAGTTTACCAGAATATAGATATTTTTTGCTAAAAGTTAAGGGGTCGAAATTTCCCTGTGTAACACTATACTAGATAATTAATAAAAGGAAAGGTTATCCGACACAAATGAGACATCAAAAAAATATTTAGATGAACAGTGCAAATAGTTTAAACTTACGATGGAATAAATATGAATATAATTAAAGGTCCCCTTCATGCAAATTTTTTTATTGCTTAAATCAACGAGGCTAATGTTTTTAATCATTTTACTGCAAACCTCATCAAATTTGATAGCATATTTTTAATTTTATATTCTTTTAAAGATTTTTATAATCCAAACTCTGCAAAACCTATTTTACTTCCGACTCTCTAATTTTCAGTCTGAAGAAGAAGAATGTACGCCATTGGTTTTGATTGTCAACTAGGTATTTGGTTTAATAAATCTATTTATTATTCGTTTAAAGGTTTAAATTTGGATAAACTTATTATAGAAACGTTTATATACTTTTAGAAACAATTAATATCTTAAACGAAGGCTAAAAACGCATTGTTTGTTTAAAAATCTAAATTTGAAAACAAAACAAAGAGTGTACAATCTTCTTTCTCAGCGTCAGGTTGGAGATTCACTCTATTTTTCCTCACAGAGTATTAAAAAACTTTAAAAACAAATGATAAAATATATACTTAACCGAATTGTATGTGGTTTGCGGAATAATGATCGTAGACTTTGGTTCTGTAATATTATCCCATAAACTCATTTTTTTCCCGGAGCCTGGAGAGGACCTTTAATTAAGAGCAAGTACTATGAGTATGGCCGTACCGATGCCATAATTATTGCCGATACCTATACCTACTAGGTTTTGATCATCTGCCGATACCGATACTTAAAAATCACAGATACTCCCGATATCGATACACCGATATTTTTTAATTATAAAGTATCGTTATTCATCTTATTTATAAATTAAATGTGCCAAATGTGATAAAATAGTATCAGATTCGGCAAGCCTAGTATGTAGCTACGTTGGTACGTATAATCTATTATCTACCAATGAGCTACCAAATCTGATGTTGTGCTATATTCTTTTATTAAAAACATATTCTTTTTATTAAAAGGTAATAAAGCATATTCCTATTTTTAAAAACGTATTCTATTCAAGAATATATAAAAAAAACATGAAACTAATATGTTTCTCAGTTCAGAGTTATGCCATGTAAGCAAAATTTACCTAGATTCAACCACAGTATTCAACTAACCCAAAAATAACATTAGAAAGTAAGTACGAATGAAAGTATTTTAGAAGACCGTTGTCCACCAATACATGCCAAAATTATTGGAACATGTAAGCCGTATTAAGGTTAATGCTTGGAAAACCTGTTCAGTGTTCGAAATTGAAAAGTTTCAAAAATTAATATTAGGAAATGCATTTATATTTCATCCTTACAACTTTTCAACTGTTATTAGTTTAAATTTAAAATTTATCCGTTTTATTAACCCGATATTACCGTGACTGAACTTGGTCAGACGATATACACATTGGATCCATGTGCCATGATTCAAGTTAATAAAAATATGTTAAACTCTTTAAAGATTTCCACTGAACCGAAACATGAGATGGCATCAAAATGTGATTTAAGGGGATTGCTAATATCCCTTATCAGGTTTATAAATCTAATTGTAGCAATTTTAATGAATTGAGCATAAAAAGAATACAAAGCATATTTTAAAGGAATATGAAGCTTATTTCAGAGCATGAAAGAATATATTAAGAGCATATGGAGAATATATTTCTTGGGAATATAAAGCATATTTCAAAGAGAATTTTGTCACAACCCTATTGATGACGAATGTGTGGAGTAGTGTTAAGAAACCGGAAGTAATGAATTCACTAAATTGGTATATTCGTGACTTCATCCAGTTTGTTTTTGAATTTAATATTAAAAGTTTTAAGTATTATGATCATTAGTTTTATTTCAAAACATGATTAATTAAATTTGATTAACCATTATTCTTAATACTCTTGTTTATTTTCGATGAACAGCTACAACTTATTCGGTATAACCATTTCAGAAAAAGTTTTATTCATTAGTCTGTTTGGAATATACCTACTTATAGCGCGTCATCATTACTGCCATTTTGTTTACAAACATACGTACGTCACGGTACGTGAACTTAGGATTTATATATTTTAATCTTACGTTTTTAAAACTTGATAATTTCATACTTTAAAATTTAACCAGAATGATAATTATTACAACCTATCTAATCATTATAATCATAGTAAATTATACTAAGTACAATATTGGAACATCCAAAAATACTATACATAAACATGGCTACGATTAAAACGATTGACGTGATACAAGTTGTTTCCGAAGAGGAACTGTGCTATTATTCAGTTAAATGTGCATTTTCATGGAAATTAACTTAAATAAAATTTTGTTTTTATCACGTTTTACACTCCATTCACTTAAAATATTAAACTTAATAGCCTTCAAACTCTCCAGTAGAGTGAAGGATCTAAAGTACATTCGCATTTATCTGCTTAAATAATTTTTTTTTTAAATGTCATTCGTTAAATTGTCCTTAAAATAACATTTTAATCAAGTATATACACTAGATAATGGTCATTCAAGTGCTTCATTGTAGGTACAATAGGATACTAGGTACCAACTTACATTTTACAAGTTTGCTAATTAGCCAAGTTATAACTTATAAGTGTCAGCCTGGTATTAAATATATAAAGGTTATCTAGGTACTGGAAGCTAAACAAACATATTGTTTATTGACGTATTCTATCTATTTACTTGCTGCAGCCTGCACCTATATAATTCTCATTTTGACATTATTCTGAAGACAAGATCAAGTTCACCGTCAATGAATTTGAAACTTAGCATACTTCTCTATCTATTAACTATGAATCTATGATTATAATCATAATACGTCTGTCATAAATAATTTTAGTTTTTCCTGTAGCTCTGCGTCGTCTGAACATGTTTAGTTTTCAATTCATTGTCGTTTGCTGCTGTTAAACTTAAGAAAAGACTCTTCAGGCAAAATTAATTATTTATGATGATGTTCATCGTGTATTTTTATTCCCAATAATAGAAACTAAAACAATAACAAACGTTATAAGTGATTTGTTGATAAGAATAAGTCATTTTAATAGTATCGGTATTATCGGTATTTTTGAATTATTAATTAACGATACGATACAGTCATACCGATGCTTACAAAATGGCCGATATAAAGAATACAGATACCAATAGTATCGGTACAGACCTAACTATGAGTATTTTAATTAGATATTTAACATACGATAAGTAATGTAATTATTGAACTGACATCAAGTAGCTATAATGTACTAGCTAAGAATAACGAGTAATCTGGTCAAAAAAGTCACAATTAATTTAACCAATGTTCTTCATGCTGAGTTCAGTACAATCATTCTAACATGACTAGTAAGATGATGAATAATCATGCCCACTAGGTATTGGAATATTTGATGAACTAGCAAAATAAAAGTATAAATTTCACAGATCAAAAAATGGTGATGAAGAACAATCAGCAATTCATTATTAGTGATAACAGAAAACAAAATATAATATCTTCACAGCTAGATAAAGTTTTCAACATTTTTATTGGAATATACTTTAAAAATTACTAACCTTAGTTTCTATATACAAAAAATACATATATTTAGATGAACTTACATTCTGATGCAATTAAAATTAGAAACAAGGTGCAACAGGCTGATAAATTGGTGAAATTTTTTTTGAATGATGATAACTATTATTGTATCAGCACTATTGAGCAGATTCATGAATACTTTTATGTATTATAAAATCACTCCTATCTGAAAATACTTAATGACAAACTTCACAAATAAATGATTTTTCACAAATGTGAATTCTTCTATGATTATTCATTTCACTTTTTTTAGAGAATGATTTGTCACAAAAATCACATATAAAAGGCTTTTCTACTGTATGAAGTTTTTTATGAACTACCAGATTGTCTTTGCGTGTGAACTTTTTATCGCAAACATTACAAAAATATGGCTTTTCTCCTGTGTGAACTCTTCGATGGGAAGTCATATTACTTTTAGATGAAAACTTTCTATTACAAATATCACAACTAAAAGGCATTACACCAGAGTGAATTCTTAAATGAGTCATCATGTGAGTTTTATGGAGGAACTTTTTGTTGCAAACTTCACAGCTAAATGGCTTTTCAGTGGTGTGAATTTTTTGATGAATGCTCAAGAGTCTCTTAGATGAAAATGTTTTATCACAAACATTACAACTGAAAGGCTTTTCTCCAGAGTGAATTACTTTATGAGAAATCATAGTTCTTCTACGTGAGAACTTTCTATCGCAAATATCACAGCTGAAAGGCTTTTCACCTGTGTGAATTCTTCTATGAGATATCATGTCTGATCTACGAGAATACTTTCTATCACAACCATCACAGCTGAATCGCTTATTACTAATTTTAATGCTTCCCTCATTCAAATCTTCCGATTTTTCAAATTTAATAATAATGCTCTCATGCGATTGAGAATGAGTGAAAATTCCATCGACCGAATTCGGAAAACATTTTTTTATTTTCTGGTCACCAGAATAGGTATCCGAAGATTCAACACATATAGATTCAGTTTGCCATGAATGTTCACGTTCATCCAAAATCTCTTCTTTAATAGTAACATCCTTCTCTATATTCTCATCGTCAGTGATATTAGAAATGTGTTCAATATCAGACAAACCAACACTAACATCTATATTTGAAATATCTGGCTTGATGTCTTCCTCTTTCACCAAATAGATCACATTGCAAGGATCAGCTCCAACAGCCTCTTCAGATGAGTTGGGACTCTGAACTCCAGATTCCATCTGCAATATAGAGAATGTATTAGTATTTTAATGATCATTGAATCTGAACTTCAGAACAGTAGTTTTAGGGGCATGAAGAGGATCTAATGAATTTCTAAATTCAAGAGGACCTAAAGAATTTCTAAATTAAAGAGGACCTAAAGAATTTCTAAATTCAAGAGGATCTAAAGAATTTCTAAATTCAAGAGGATCTAAAGAATTTCTAAATTCAAGAGGATCTAAAGAATTTCTAAATTAAAGAGGATCTAAAGAATTTCTAAATTAAAGAGGATCTAAAGAATTTCTAAATTAAAGAGGATCGAAAGAATTTCTAAATTAAAGAGGATCAAAAGAATTTCTAAATTAAAGAGGATCTAAAGAATTCCTAAATTAAAGAGGATCTAAAGAATTTCTAAATTCAAGAGGATCTAAAGAATTTCTAAATTAAAGAGGATCTAAAGAATTTCTAAATTAAAGAGGATCTAAAGAATTTCTAAATTAAAGAGGATCGAAAGAATTTCTAAATTAAAGAGGATCAAAAGAATTTCTAAATTAAAGAGGATCTAAAGAATTCCTAAATTAAAGAGGATCTAAAGAATTTCTAAATTAAAGAGGATCTAAAGAATTTCTAAATTCAAGAGGATCTTAAGAATTTCTAAATTCAAGAGGATCTAAAGAATTTCTAAATTCAAGAGGATCTAAAGAATTTCTAAATTAAAGAGGATTCATCTAAAGAATTTCTAAATTAAAGAGGATCTAAAGAATTTCTAAATTCAAGAGAATCTAAAGAAGAAGAATAAACCACCGAATAGAAGTTCAATGACAGATTACAATAACAAAAATATTTAGATATTAACAGAAAATTTACAGTTGATAATAAGTAAAGAAAAAGAAGTTCATCGATACAACCATTAAAAAATAATGAACAGAGATGATAACTAATATTTTACATTGCTAGTAAGAAATATGTTGAACTTTTTCTTCAAAACCAAAGGCACTACTGAGGTCAAAAGATTAATACACGGGACTAGAAGAAGCAAGTCAGAAGATAAAAATTGTTTCGTGGATAAAGTCACTCACCACGATATGTGACAAGCTCATGAATGCAGAAAAGCTATTAAGGAAGTGACGAAAGAGGACACAAGCATCAGTGACTGCGCTGACAGATAGAAGAGGAAAATTAAAGACTTACTATATGGACAATACAAGCTAAAATGAGAACATTTACAATTTACTTCTATTTCACTAAAGTCTTACCTCAAACTGCGTGAAAGAGATTCTTAACAACTGAATACAAAGAATTAGAAATTTTTGTAGAATCTGAAAATTCCAGTTAAAGAATATTCAAAAAATTATATAAAAAAAATATTTTCATCATTATCATAATTACTCTATTTTTCTAAAAGAAGATGGTTTAATGAATAGAGATTAAGCTGCTTTCAAATCAGTTTTAATAAACTACAGATGAATTCAAAGGCATGAGCTAAATAGATAAAAAATGGTAAGTAATTAAATTTATCGTAGGTTGAATGTCTGCTTCAACCTTATCGCTGATGATAATAGGAACTTAAATACAAGGAACTGGTAAAAACAGTCAAAAAGGAAAGTGGATCCACGAACAAAGTCACTTACCACCATCGATGAAAATGCTCATGGATGCAGAGAAGCTACTCAGTGAATGTAGTCACTTACCAAGAAATGTGACGAAAAGAGACGCAAGCACCGGTGGCTGCACTCACGGATGGAAGAGGAAAATGATGAGGTGATAGTAAATGAGGCCTACGAGCCACCTAACACAAAATCTAAGACCTCGTAGTTGAAGAGCATAACCCTAGCGCTATCCTCTAAAACTACAAGTAGCGTTAAAAAGATGATAAAAATGAAAAAAGACAATCCATAATCCAAATTACAACAGTTCGAAGCCCAAGGGGCTTATAAAAAAATTATAAACATGGTAAAAATTAAAAAATACAATACATAGCTAATCCAAATTACAACTGTACAGGGCCCAAGGGACGCCACTCCCCTTCTCTTCCATTCACTAAAGACAGCTTCAGGATAGAGCCCATGGGGGCTACATACACGCGAAACACAATATAATCCGTAGGTACTTAGTTTTTCATTCGTTTTCTCTACTTAAGTTGATGCATTGAAAGTGGCTAAAATGAGCAATACTAATTTTGTAGACTATAAGCAATAATAGACACTGCTAATAGTAGAATAGATTGCATTTATCAGCTGATCAGGAATGTAAACAATAACAATTCGCAGCGTCCTCCCTGCAGATGCAGTAAACTTTGGACTTAAAACCATATTATTATTTTTATATAATTTATATTTTTTAGTTAAATATAAGACGAATGAACTCTCGTGTGTATACAACTTATTACTAACAACATCTTCAATAGAAAAAAAAGATATTTTTTATAAAGTTTACTGTCCCTTTAAGTCACTATTAATAAATCCTAATATTATTGCTCTCATTGAAAATGTGTAAGAAGTTTTGGTCATCATTACAAAGATAACCTAATTATCTACAGATAACCTAATTATCTACAGATAACCTAATTATCTACAGATAACCTAATTATCTACAGATAACCTAATTATCTACAGATAACCTAATTATCTACAGATAACCTAATTATCTACAATCCTATAGATAACCTAATTAGGTATCTATTGTATAACACAATATATATTGGTCAATTGGGAATAGATTAAAAAACATGAGTAGGGGAGGGTGGTCATCAATGGGACAAAAAACACAGAAAAATTGATATTTCATTTACTATGGGCATAATATGAAAAATAAAAAATCCATGTGTAATATAGATATTCCTTTATAAAATGAAACCAACTAGAATGCTATCACATATTCCGTTGACTAGAAAAAAATTAGATAAAAAACAAAAAAATTGTTTCATTGTTTAACAGCGCTGGTGAACAATGGGACATGCCCTGGTGAACGATGGTACAGTTTATCAAACTTGTATATTGTTGAGGTTTTGGTAAAATTTCAATTTCGAATTATCTCTTTATGTTGTCCGACACTTAGTTAGTTCATATAATATCAGTTTAATGTCCTCTAACTTCACCGAAGCCATGTCAGGAACATTTGGAAAAATAAGCTCATTGCACTTGAATCTTCGCCTAACATCAATATTTCGTATTTATCTTTTTCATGCTTTTGGCCAACAGAATACGTTTTAGAAGTCGCCTCAAATTCTACAAGTGCATAAATCTTCATTTTCAACATTTTCGGTGGAGATTTGAGTTCTTCAGACGAATGGATCAGTTAGATTAGGAGTTATATACCAGACCAAGAACAATAGTTCACAGGCCATCTACGTCAGATGCTTTATGAAGTGATTTCGAAGGCCTTATCCTTAGTGGCACCAGCAAAAAGCTCTTCTTTCTCTGGTGTATCCGTTGCAATCATGCTGCATCTTTTTCTTTTATTAGTGAAATTTGTTCTCTATGCAGTGCTTTGTGATGACCTCAGATTGCTAAAGCCCTTGAACATGATCGAATGTCCCGTTTCAGCTGGGAGCTCTGTTTCTACAAGAAGCCATGAAGCTACAGTTCTCGTTATTGTATCAAAAAAATAGATATATTGATTCATATAGAGTAACTAGACAGTTTGGTTGACAATAGGGCACTGTCCCATTGTTAACCAAATTTTCTGTCCCAATGATCACCATGACGCCATTTTGAAAACATATGGGTATAGCGGCTCAACTACAAAAGTATAAAGGCAATCCTTTCAAATGATCATATTTTACATATTACTTAATATCATGTAAAAATGCCGTAAGCATTATATGTTAAATTTACAGATTTATAACAATTGAAACAAAGTACGAAATAATTTAGTTTTATAACCCCTAAAACACGTTTTCGCTTTTACACAGGGCTGACTGCACCCCAACAGCTGAATGCAATGCGAGTGAATGCACTGAAGTATGTTTAATGTACCACTAAGATTTTGTTAAAAATTACCCTCAAATAAAAAAGTTATTCAGCATGTCCCATTGTTCCCGGTGTCCCATTGATGACCACCCTCCCCTACAAAAGTCACAATCACCAAATTGCACTACAGTGAAATTAATGAAGAATTTTCAAAGTTCAAACGGTAATAGAAACAATAGACTTTTTAAAAAAAGGCCACCTGCTAGAAGAAGCAGACTATCTTCCTAACTAAAAGATAAAAACTAGAAATTTTTAAAGTTGAAACAGTAAGATGTACATTATTTATAAGTTAAAATTAAAACATAGCTAAGGCATTTTGGTTTCAACAAGCGGCCATTAATATGTCTCTTAATTTTCTTGAAGGCCACCTCTCTATCTTTCACAGCAGATTCTCTAAGTCTCTTCTTCTTGCTGTTGATAAAATTATTAGTTATTATTTTTATTTTATCCACTCGAGATGAATTAACTTTTTGATGTGATTCACAGAAAGTTTTGGTCCTACTCAAAGTCCACGGAATTAACTCTGCATAACACATCTCTAAATTCATCAGAAGCAAAAGTCAGACCACCACGTGTGACGTGACAGCAAAAAAGTTTAAGTTGCAGTTTAGTCATTTCTTGAAAAATTATCCTTTCAAAACAAAGGTCCTGGAGCTCAGTACGAGTAAATTCAGCATCTACCTCTACTCCACAGACCCATTTGAGTCGGGATCGACACCGAAAGTGAGGATTTGAGAGGAGCTTCTCAGAAAGGATGACAACCAGAGGTTCCTTGGGGTCACATATGACAGAAGACTCACTTTCGGAAGACACGTGGATGAGGTGACAGAGAATATGAAGAGTAGGAACTGGTTATTGAGCAGGGTATCGAAAACAAGCTGTGGCTGAATGAAGGAGGATGCCATCAAGATTTACAGTGATACAGCGAAGCGTGGTAGAAAATTCAGTACATCATGGGCTCCATGGCTCTCCTAAACTAACCTGGAGAAGGTGGAAAGGGCTCAACTGTATGCGGAGTAGAAGAGCACCCGAATGATTAGGGAAGCGCTTGAGACGTTCATGGAGGGAATGGAGGTATGGAATAGCAGGAGAGAAGATGATAGAGGGGTCTTGCCCTGGAGGTGTGACTCACAAACGAGGTGTGACTCACCAGAAGAGAGATTAAGGAGGTGTTGGACCTGTGTGGACGGCTGGACTTGATGGTATACACAGACGAACTAGTGGAGAGAGAGGGAAATTGGGGTGGGGGCGTAGATCGAGTGCTGGTGAGAAGGAGAGAGGTAACGGTTGAGCAGTGGGTGCCTGGTGCATCAGTTTTAGTACGGATAGGAAGGCGATGAGCGAAACGATGTGAGGGCTGTTGGATGAGGATTTGAGTAGAGCGGAGATGGTAACCGGC
The DNA here is from genome assembly GCA_947561585.1 of Caprella mutica. Lineage (NCBI taxonomy): Eukaryota > Metazoa > Arthropoda > Malacostraca > Amphipoda > Caprellidae > Caprella > Caprella mutica. The sequence goes on from CANNZV010000245.1 coordinate 58,234, forward strand.
AGCAGCTCCTTAGTGGTTGCATTTCAGGAGGATAATGAGGGACTGGAGCTGAGACAGATCAGGAGGAAGCTTTGGGGGTTGGAGGAGGATGGTACAATTGGTGTGTGTAATGTGACATAGTGGACTGCAGGGCAATGAGCTGGTGGACGAGAATGTAAGAGGGAGGAGAGATGTATCAGGGGCAGCTGAAGTTGGATGCAAGCACAAGAGGATCAGTGATAGACAAAAGGCTGAGGGAGAAGGGGTGCAGGACGCTGATACCAGGAGGAGATACGAGGGGGACTGAGAGAGAATAGGGAGCAGAATCTGACTAGAGAAGAGAATGGTGGACCTGGTCAGAACACCACCCTGCCATTAGGAGATGGAGAAGTACGGTACCTCCCACTTGAGAGGAGATGGATTTGAGAGAAGTTTTGGGGAGCTACTGGAGGACCTACCACAACAACATCGTCCATCGACATATTTCTACATTATCACAACGATGTTCCCAGCAACATAGTCTGATACTTCTTCTTCTCAAGTTCAGCACTGTTTCCTTGAATTCTGTCAACAATTTCTCCACCTCTAAATCATTTTGTTGATCAATACCAAAGCCTTCTTGGATAAAACTTTTGATTTTTAAAATCTTATCTGATGTATTTACATATCTTGATGGCACCAGAAATCTTCCTCCGCTCATCTGACGATACTGTCCACATCTGCGCTCTGAGGGATCACTTTGAAATCTGGCAGTTAAAACGAAGTTATAACCATCCGATAGAAGATCTTGAATGAGTGCTGACGACATAGTAGTGTCGTTGCAGTGCGTGACTAATTTGACACGACAATGTAAACTTTTCACTATTTTTAAATTTTATGTCGTCCTATTCCTTCATTTATTGTGAAAACACTCGCAGATACAGTGGAACCAATTATGATATCCTTTCATCTTTTGGCAGCCCAAAAACTGGTCGACTATCATGAGCTGGGAAATTGGTGAAGCATCCCCGACAAGTGCATTTGTTGACAATCTTGAATATTTTATTTGCTTGTATTTTAATTATTCATTCAATGTTGTTTCCAATTTTCATCATGAAAATAAAATCATTTTTCACATCTTAAGACATTTGAGACGGAATCTATGATACGCAAGTCAATATGAGATCTTTAATTAATACTGTATAATAAAAAGCCTGGCCTTCTATTTCAAGAAGAGAAATGTAACAAATCAGGCCGTGTATATTAAGTAAGCCATGGAACTGGCACGTGCGTGCCAGTCGCTAGGTTACTGAGAAAACTTTTAGGAGCTAGATTACTAGGGATAAAGTAATATTATTTATAATATTTAATAATGGTTAATAAATTTATATTCTTAATCTTTATCCATATTACAAATTAACTGATATACTTTCATAGTATAATTGAAACTAAAATTATTATTCTAACTTAAATAATCAAAATATCTGTAGACATTAAGTAAAATTCAGGTATTGGAGAAGATTTCTTTTATAAAACAACAAGAGGAGATGGACCGATTATTCCTTAGAAAATAAATCTTAACTTTATAGTTATAGCTAAGTTAAACTACTATTGGATAGATTTATGAACTCTATTATGTCTCGTGTAACTACTCTTAGAAGTAAACGCTTTATGACAAACTTCACAACTGTATGGCTTTTCATCTGCGTGAATTCTTTGGTGAATTATCATGCGACTTCTTTGTTTAAAAGATTTATTACAAATATCACATTTGAATGGCTTGTCACCTGTGTGAATTCTTTTGTGATTATTCAAGCTACCTATATGAGAAAAAGTTTTCTTACAAACTTCACAACTGTATGGCTTCTCACCAGTGTGAATTCTTTGGTGAATTATCATGCGAATTTTTCGATTAAAAGATTTATTACAAATATCACAATTGAATGGCTTGTCACTTTTTTATTTTCATACTCTTTAAAATACAAATTTTAAAACATAGCTATACAGCAGTGGAGCAAGTCACCGACAGCCGGTCACTGCTGTATGTTTACTCCAAGGACACGTTTCAAGATACCAACAGTGCCCTTGAGTGCCGATAGTTGAACCTCTTCATATTTTGGATTCCCAGGGATCGATTCTAGATACTTAATGAGGTTCTTCTTGACAAGACCAGTTGCACCAACAATCACGGGTATCACCTCCACCTTCTCCAGCCTCCACACTCTCCTACACTCATAACTCAACTGCTGGTACTTAGTCACCTTCTCTCTCTCTGCTCTGCTGATACCACCATCATTAGGCACACTGACATCTATTATGAGGTCTGTATTAGTCTGTTTGTCAACTATTACAAGGTCTGGTTTGATTGCTCTATTTTGGATGTAGTTTGCTGTAGGGATTATTCTGTCGTAGTGAACTATTGCTTGATGGTTCTCAATGATAGGTTGTGGTTCATGTTCCCACACCTTATCTATTGCTTCTATCTTGAAGTGTTTGCATATGATCCAGTGGAGGTATTTGCATATTCGGTCATGTCTTGTAGTGTAGTGGCCCTCTGATAGCAGTGTCTGGCATCCAGAGATCAGGTGTCCCACACTCTCTAGCTCTGTGTGACAGAATCTACATCTGTCATTCTGCCCAAGACCAGCCATCACCTTAAAAGCGTTCGTAATCAAGCCTAGGTCTTGGGCAGCCATGATCATTCTCTCTCCATCAAAAGTTAGCCTTCCCTTCTTCAACCACTCCAGCGACTTGGCTTTGTCTACTACATAGTCCTTATCTAACTCTTCTTTGTAGAACATAGCTCACTTGTGTCTTCCCCACTCAACCTCCATCTCTTTCTGCACCTCCACCACATACTTAGCTCTCTTCCTACTAGCAATATTCACCGCACGTCTGTCTTCCGTCTCCTCCTCTACCGCAGTTTCCCCTCTCAAAAAATTCTCAGCTAGCTTCAAGATTGAGGTATTGGGTGGGAGTATTGATTGAGATTGTTTGATTATATGAATTCTGGGGTTTGTTGAGCTGTTGATGTACTGTGCTAGGCTGACTATTGTTGCTCTGTGTGTCAAGTTTATCTCTGTCAGTCCCATTCCTCCCTTGCTTCTTGGGAGATATAGGTGGGATAGGCATTGATTTCTGAATATTATTTTGTTGAGTGTGAGGATTTTTCTGGTTTTGACATCTATTGCATTTATGGGTCCTTGTGGCCAGTCTATTGTTCCTATGCTATAGGTTATTACAGGAATTGCAAGTTGGTTTATGGCAGTTATTTTATTTTTCGGTGTGAGATGGGTCTTGCAGATTTTCTTGATGCGTCTATAGTATTCTTTCGCTATTTTTTCTCTCATTGATTGGTGGTCTATTTTTTCATTTTCCTCTATGCCTAGGTATTTGTATATCTGGTCCCCCTCCAATTCTCGTATCTCTTCGCCTTCTCCCCTGTCCATGTTTACAGCTGCTACCTTTCTGTCCTTCTTCAATACACACTTTGCACACTTCTCCAGCCCAAACCTCATTCCAATCGCCACACTAAACTCCTCCACTTTCCCAACCAAACTGTTCAGCTCTCTTTCTGTAGCTGCATAGAGCTTCAAGTCATCCATGAACAAGAGATGGTTGAGAGTCTTGGTTGGATCACGCCTCCTTCCTTCAGACAAGTTGTACCCCACCTTGCTTTTCTTGAGTATCTTGCTGAGTGGGTCTATTGCAATGCAAAATAGGAGTGGGGAAAGGCTATCAACTTGGAATATACCTCGGTTAATTTTAATGTTATCTATTGACATTGATCCAGTTGAGTGGTGAAGCTGGATGGTGGTTTTCCAGTTTTTCATCTGTGTTGTTAGAGCTGTGACTATTAATGGGTGGATCTTGTAAAGTTTCATGCAATCTATTAACCAAGAGTGGGGCACACTGTCATAGGCCTTCTGGTAGTCTATCCAACCCATACAGAGATTCCTTTGCCTTCTTCTTTCATCCTCCAGAATTGCTCTGTTCAGTAGCAGCTGGTCCTTTGTTCCCATACAGTTTCTCTTCCAAGTATTGCCCATTCTCAATATGGCTGTAAATTTCATCAGCCAGGAGTCCCGTGAAAAGCTTGTAGGTGGTATTGAGACAGCAGATTGGGCGGTATTTGTATGGCAGGTGGGTGTCGTTGCTTTTGGGTATGAGGGTAGTTATTCCTGTGGTGAACCAGTCAGGAGGGGATTCACTGTTTGTAAGGATTCTATTGTAGGCTGATGCTAGGTGGGGGTGGAGTGCAGTCAGTTCGTTTTATCCAGTAGTTAGGTATTTTATCTGTGCCTATAGCTTTGAAATTGGGGAAGGATTTGACTTTGTTATTGATTTGTCTTGTAGTTACGGTTATTGCTTTCATGGCTAGTTTGGTTCTGTTACTTTCAGTTATTGTCGGGATCCAGTTTGCATCTGAATTGTGGACTACTGCTTCTTCATAAAGTGGGCGCCAGTATTGTTCTAACTGTTCTTGAGGTGGAGGGTTGGTGACTGCTATTTTTTCTTGGATAGTCTGTTGGTAGAATTTTCTTGCATTGCTATTGAACTGCGCATTGTGCTTTTTAGTGTTGATCTTTGCTTCTGTGGATTTGATGCGGAGGGCTAGTGCAGGGACTTCAACTTCAATTCACCAGTGTGAATTCTTTGGTGATTTATCATGTCATTTTTTCCATTAAAAGATTTATTACAAAAATCACATATGAATGGCTTGTCACCTGAGTGAATTCTTTTGTGATTGGTCAAGTTACCTATTCGAGAAAAAGTTTTCTTACAAAGATCACAGCTGTATGGCTTCTCACCAGTGTGCATTCTTTGGTGAATTATCATGTGATATTTTTGATGAAAAGCCTTCTTACAAATATCACATTTGAATGACTTGTCACCTGTGTGAATTCTTTTGTGAATGGTCAAGCAATCTATTCGATAAAGAGCTTTCTTACAAATATCACTTTGGAATTGTTTTTCGCCTGTGCGAATTCTTTGATGTTTTCTTAGGGTACCTTTATAGCGAAAGCTTCTATTGCAAACATCACAGCTAAATGATATCACATTAGTCTCAATGCCTTCATCACTATTCACTTTTCTTTTACTGCGAGAATTTCCCTTATCAAATCTTCCGAATTTTCTAATGTAATGAAACTGCTCTCGCGAGCTTTGAAGTGTGTGGAGAAGTTATTAAGAGATTTAAGCATATATTTATCTATTGGATTCTCTATTTTTTGGTCACCAGAATAGTTATCTGAAGATTCAATTTCATCTTTAACACATATCAATTCTGTTGGCCATGAATGCTCCTGTTCATCCAAATTCTCTTCTTTGATGATAACATCATCTTCTAGATTCTCATTGTCTGTGATATTAGAAATGTGTTCAATATCAGACAAACCAACACTAACATCTATAGTTGAAATATCTGGCTTGATGTCTTCCTCTTTCACCAAATAGATCATATTGCAAGGATCAGCTACAACATCCTCTTCAGATGAGTTGGGACTCTGAACTCCAGATTCCATCTGAAATATAGAAAAGGTTGAGTTGTAAACTTTTTTCAATGACAAATATTCCATAATTGAACAGTTACCCAAGGCTTACCTGTAAGGTGAAGGGTGACTTCAATTACTTCGGAAGCCATTCTTGTTCATTTTTCTGGAGTGTTCCAGAGGTGCCAACTTATGAGATGTCCACCTGCATCGGCCGTTAACTTAAGCATTCAGTATTCAAAGATCGAATCTTTTGTTGTGTATTTCTGGAGTGTTCGGGCGGGAGCGCTCCGGGCGGGAAAGAACACTCCAGAAAAATGAACAAGAATGGCTTCCGAAGTAATTGAAGTCACCCTTCACCTTACAGGTAAGCCTTGGGTAACTGTTCAATTACTTATCGCCATTCTTGTTCATTCTGGAGTGTTCCAGAGGTGCCAACTTATGAGATTTTAAAGAACGCAGCAAAAGATGAGACCAACCAATTTTCAAGTATGAATTTAAGATAAGAGCATCAGAAAATTGTAACGTTGGCCCAGCCTGCGACCTTGATTATCGTCAATGGTAATATTATGGTTCAAGAAAGAACAGGCAGCTACTGCACAAGTGCAGAGATTAAAATTAGCAATGTCGATTCCTGCCTCTTCCATAATTGCTTCAATCCGTCTACCTATTTTTGAAATAGATAGGTACTGTTTGTATGATTTTCGGAAACTTACAGAGTTGATTAGACTCTCCACGAAATCTAATCCATGTACTCTTTGAAGGTTAAATATAGACAGAATTTGAATTGGCATTAAAATACCTCATTTAATCAGGAATTCATTATTTCCCACACGTGGTGTATAAAGTAATTGAAATAGTCTCTTTCATGATACAAAATCTTTATACATCCATAACTTTGAAAGTTGGAACTTGATGTATAGATCATCGAGCTTGTACCGTATCTCATTAATTAATATGTTGAAATTCTAAAAGCAATACCTTCCAGAGGGAAATAATTTTTCAAAATTCAAAACAGAAGAAACTTCCAAGATCATTTGTACATGGGAATGGTTAGTCTTATTTAATTCTTATTTTAATTGGTATCCAGGATACCTGCACTAATTCAATAACTAACACTCTTTACTGCAAGAGATTTCACTATAGATAATCCAGTATTATAAGAAAACTTTATATTAATAATTTATATCATTAAATTGCATGGGATCAATTTTCTGTCTACTCAAGAAATATACCACTTGTGATCTAGCTATGTTGTTTATAGAGGTTTGGCGGAAATTCTGCACTAAAAACACATGATACTGATTTTGTACCGCAAAAGGGGTAATGAACACTGTTGCACTTGGTCTTCCTAAATTTTATAAAGCCTCATGATACTTAAACGTTAGATATCAGCTACTATTCGGTAATCCCATCAAAATACCAACTTACTTTATCAGCATGAACGTTTTGATAAAAGTATATTTTTTCACAGAAAAATAAGTCTTCTAACAGACGATGTCAAAATCTTTAATTAATACGAGAGCATAGCTGAATATTTGTAGTCTTGACAGTATATATTTTGATGTGGACAAACTAAATGTCATTTGAAAAGGCCCTGCCAACCGGATTAAAATGGCCTTCAGTTCTAGAACATTAATGTGGGAGGTAAAGTCTTAGCATATATAATCCCATCTATTTTAAATAAAATTTAATATATTTATAAGAAATTTACATTCTTCAAGTTGATGCATCAGTGGTAGCTAATTACAATACTTTGAGAATCATGGTTTATGCTTACTAAACTGATTGAAAAGATTCATATTCAACTGGAAATCCATATTATCAGAGGTTATATAAACTCAGAGTTGAAGGCCACGTTTTCCACACTTCTCCTGATGATGAATAGAAATCTTTTTAATCGAAAGCTTGAAACCAAAAATACCTTCAACGCTTACGAAACTATAGTAATGAAAGGATGTCTAAATACTTTAAGCTGGATAATCATCATCAATTTCTATTCATTTGTAAGTTACCATTGACAATTTTGAGAGCATTAATTTTAAGACATTCTAAAATTATAAAGAATAAAACTCACCATTAAACTGCTGGATGGCAGAGAGTCAACAGTTTGATAAAAAATAAAAACGTCACAATTAATAGAATTTTGCTCAAATTTGTTGCATCAATTAAAAATCATTCCTTTCTAATGATTAGGAATAAATAAAATAAAATTTCTTTCATTACTAATAACAACAGTGCTCTCTCTCTCTGCAACAGTCCATTCATATGCGAATTCATCTATCAATTAAGTAAATTAAATAGTACATAGATAAGTAACTTTCAGTTCTTAATTTTGCCAATATAGAATTCATGACTTAAGTAAGTTGCATGATTCACAAGTAGAGCCTTTAGCTCTAAATTTAAGTTAGAAATGTTTTCCAATTTCTAATATCTACGGTATTATTCTCTATATGGACAGAAAAGTAATCATCTTCAAAATCAATAGAGGCCACGAGACAAATTTATTCCATTGAACCAACTACAGTTCTTCAATGTTCTAATAAATAACGTTAATAATGGATATGCAGATTCGATGGCTTTAGATAAATTTATAAATAAATGAAGTCCTTCACGTCTTATATGAATGAGAAAACTGAACCGAAAATTATCATTATTCTCTATGACCAATCTTCATACCTATAGACATTAATTTTTGAATTTCCAAAATAAGAAATAATTTGGAAATACAGGTTTTATGTAACTATGTGTACCAAATTTCTGGTTGAACTAGTTGTTGCCCTAGTACAACAACGTATTCAACAGTCTTCAACTCTTCGTCAATTCCCGCGTCGCAGAAGAATTTATCGAGGAATATAGGTAATTAGGGTAAAGTAGGTATATTACGACACATAGTAAACTGGCCTACTAGAAAAACTATGAACAGTCTTGAATCCTAGCAGGAGGTTATCGAAATTCCCCTGTTAATTCTCTGAATCAGAGAAAAACTTAACATTGCAAATTCATTTGGGAAGAGACTGTAGGCATTAGCATATAACTAGTAAGTTAACTGGCTTCCAGCAAAATGTTTATTGAAGAACCAGACTTGGATATGCAATTGCAAAACATATCTGTAGTGGTATTAACAGTCTGTATTTGTTAAGAAATTAAATATTGGTACTTGAGACTAAAGTTCAAGTTACACGATATGTCTAGTGTTCCTTAGATGAAGCCAGTACAAGCTCGGGTCACAAATTCCCGGCTAAAATAGCTAACTAGTTGCCCTAGCTAAAAATTCATAGATTGTCTTCAATCATAGTAGTGAATATCGGAATCCCCTCTCAAATTGTTCTGAAACAGAAAATTTTCATAATGCGAGTTTATATGGAAGGAGACTCAATAGGCATATAGCCTGTAGCTAGTTAGTAGTCACCATGAATTTGAGACGAAATTTTTATAAAGAGTTAAAAAATTATACGCAATATAGCGTAGCGTATATTTGATATTTCCAGTGAAAGCACGGTCTCAAAATACCGGCTTCAAACTAACTAACTAGATTTACCTTAGTCACAAAATTTTTAGGGTTTCTCTTCAAAATTCCCCTGTCTATATTATATCTCTGAATCAGAGAAAATTTCACGATGTGAAATTATTGTTAAGAGACTATAGGCATATAACCTATAACTAGTTAGTAGTTAACTGGATTATTATTATTAATTGTATCCATAAATTCATGGTGCTTCTTGAATGGAATACATAGCACTAGTAGCAATATCAATCTTTAAGTAGCTACCAATTATAAGCTAGATAGGGTAAAGCAGGTAAATTGCGGTACACTAATTAACTGTGTCCTCTAACCACAGAAATATCATAGCTTCAAACAATAATAAAATATAGAATGCATTCCGCTACTTCAGATATCTGAACAAATTTCAATAAAAATTCGAATCAAAAAGTTTTAGAAAAGTTCTTGCAAAGACTGCAATTGAACCGCAATTTACCTGTGGGACCCTAGGCAATGATTACAAACAAGCATTATTTACAATTTACGCCACTTTGTACCCGTTAAATTTTTTTATTTTGAGTATTATTGCACATATGTAAAGTTACCATATAATATAATAAAGAAGTTCAAGAAAGTTATAGTATTATACGATATATAGTGTATATTTGTTCAATCCAGTAAAGCACGGTCACGAATTTCCGGCTTGAACTAGCTAACTAGTACCCTAGTCACGAATTCTTAGGGTTTTAGTCATCAAACCTAGCAGGGGGTTATCGAAATTCCCCTGTCTATAATTTTTCTCTTAGTAGAGAAGAATTTCACTGAGTGAAATTTGGAAAGAGACTCTATTGGCATAGCTAAGCCTATAGCTAGTTAGTAGTAAACTGGTAGTCACCAATTTGTGACGAAAATTTTAAGAGAGTTAAATAGTTACTAGATATAGGGTCAAGCAGGTAAATTGCGGCACGCTAACTAACTGCGGCCTCTAACAAAAGAAACATCATGGTTTCAAAACACACGTTAAAAAATAATATTAATAAATTATATCATTCACCGCGCTTCTTTTGATATCAATGCAACATTTCAATGTAATTTGGGAGCCGCAATTTACCTATGTGACCCTATCATATTTTTGAGATATCCAGTTTAAGCACGGTCACGAATTTCCGGCTTTATCTATTCTAACTAGTAACTCTAGTCACGAATTCTTAGAGTTTTAGTCATCAATCCTAGCAGGGGGTTATCGAAATTCCCCTGTCTATAATTTTTCTCTTAGTAGAGAAGAATTTCACAATGTGAAATTTGGAAAGAGACTCTATAGGCATAGCTAAGCCTATAGCTAGTTAGTAGTTAACTGGTTAGTATTCACCGTAAGTTTGGGACGAAAATATTAAGTGAGTTAGTTATACACGATATAGCGTATATTTGCAGTGTAAGCACGGTCTCGAAATACCGGCTTCGAACTAACTAACTAGATTTACCCTAGTCACGAATTTCTAGGGTTTGTCTTCGGTCCAGCAGGGGGTTATCGAAATTCCCCTGTCTGTGAAATTATTGGAAAGAGACTATAGGCATACAACCTATAACTAGTTAGTAGTTAACTGGCTCACTTAAAAACTATCAGCAAGGCCTGTTTTCAAGTACCACGCAAGATAGGTAATTTTTTTAAAAATCATAATAACGAGCAAAAGTGGCTAAAATTGTATATCCTATAGAACTAATAGTAAAGCTATAATAAAATCACTTATCTGTATACGAGAACATCTAGGCTTGAATGAAAATCGAATTCAATCGATCACAAACACTGTGCACGCACAACTAGACTTTTTAAGCCTAGGAGAGCAGGAAAAAACACACACATGTTAACGCGCCGAATGCAAATGGCGAACTGAATGCTTAAGTTAACGGCCGATGCAGGTGGACATCTCATAAGTTGGCACCTCTGGAACACTCCAGAATGAACAAGAATGGCGATAAGTAATTTATTAAATAAATTGTGTTAGTTAAGGGAAACGTTTGTGATTTTTCTAGCTACCAATAATACTCGTTCGATTGAGCTGAGATTTTGTCATAAGGTGTAAAATCCTCTTGTGAATTGAAGTTGGTTGCCCTAGTAAATCTTTCATTTTGGGGCCCCCTTTTGGAGGAACTGAATAAATTGTTTTTTTATGCACACCCTATCTATCATCCCCCTCCGTTATTCACCGACTTTTATTTTTGTCACACCAAAATGAAATTTTTTGTACGTTTTCTTTGGAATATTTACGAGGAAACTAAAGTAAAAAAAATTGGTAAAAATTGCAAAAAAACACACTGAACGATCCCCTAAAAGCAGTGATGAGCACCAATACATGAAATAAGCCAAGTCGATACTGATGCATCAATACATGAAATATGCCAGAGGATACTGAAACATCAATACATTAAAAGATTCAATCGATAGCATTATAGCAATACATTGTCCAGAACAGAAAGAAAAGGTGTGTGAATCTCTACTTTAATTTTATCCTTGAGAAAATGGTTATTGAAAATGCAGTAGGTTGTTATTTCCAGATAATTGATTTTATGTACAGTTGGATAGAAACAGATTGGAGCTATGGAGATTATTGGAATTAATAACTCATGTAGCACCCAACCATTCAATTCAAATTGTAACCATCCTTTGTATTCTAATCACCCAATAGAGGAAGAAAAATTCAAAATTTTGCAAACTTGAAATTGAGTTAGCTACTTTTTAACAGTTATTTATTGTGAAATAGCAATGGTATGAATATTTCAACTCTACTAACCTCCAATGTTCTCGTTCTCTCCAAATGATGCAACTCTAAGAGGTTGGGAGCAAACTCAGATACGGGGTATCTCTCTGGGTTAAATGGATATATACCACACTTGTCAAAGGCCTTCTTGATGCGTTCTGGAGTGAAGCATTCACCCCACACTTCTGCTACCAGGCCCAGGAAATCAGCTTTGGTTACCCTACGAGCATGATGCTCTGTGGACCACCTCACCAGATTCCTATCCCATCTGCTTTTGAGAGACTTGAATATAACAACATCAAGCGGCTGCAGCTTGTCAGTTGTGTGAGGTGGGAGCTTCAGAATATAAATTCCCTCGTCCATAGCCTGTTAAAATAAATCATTTATTAACTGTAGCTAATTTAATTGTAATTAAATAGTTGTAGAAATATAAAATGCAAAAGCTAATGAGTCCAAATTTCCAATGATAAGTTTTAATTAAATGGCTAGTTCTCTTTCTATTGACACTTAGAGGATAAATAACTAGCTAGCTACTGACCAATTTGAGTGTATCGTAGTGCAGGTGAGATGAGTGACCATCACACACTAGGATGAGGGGCCTCGCTGTCACGTTCTGAACAAAGTATTGGAACCACCCAAAAAAAGCCTCTGCAGTCATCCAACCGTTCTTTGTCACATTGATGGTCCCTTTATACCCTGCATTGTACCATGCAGACATCACATGTTTGCCTTTGAACAGCACCTGTGGCTCGAGGACATCGCCAGCAGCACTTATGGCAGCTTCAATCGTGAAGGCTTCCCTACCACTAGTAGTGGTGACTCTACTTGCCTTCTGTCCTCTCGGCGCAACCATCTGTTGTGAGAATTTTTTATGTGAAATAAATAGAATCAAAATGAAATTAATTTAGTTTAATTTAGCTACCTACACTATTATCAAGTTAGTTATTACCTAGATAAATGAATAAAAAGCTAGTTACCTTTTCATTTTGTGGATCAATGTAGAGATTTGTTTCGTCCACATTCCAAAAACATCCAGGACGATCTCTTATGTTTAGAGAATCGATGCGCTCCTTTAATAGATTGTAGAAGCCATATATTATATCAGGATCAGATGCTGCCACTTTCCTAGTTTTCTCCAATGCGGATGGCAGTTTGTTTGAGAAATTCCATCGCCGCATAAAAGAAGTGACCCAGTCTGTACCTGGGCGATTGTCCTGAAAATGGTAAATCAATGTTTAGTAGGGTAAGTTTCGAATTATTACTTGATCATGGATACCAAATATATATAACATTCTTTCGAATTTTAATTTAAAGATTATAGAATGCTGAACAAATTAAAAAAATACTCACTTTGAAGTTACAATACTTCTGTAAATGTCTTCCCAAGTCAGTATCCTTCATTGAATTTGTCTTGACAAAACTCTGGACGATATCTTGGATATCATTTCTACTTAATCCAAATCCGCATTTGGCTCTAAGCCTTATTACCGATGCAAGTGATGCCTCCTCTCTATGAGGCAACGTACGTTGCATCCCAGAAGTGGAAGGCATAAAGTTAGTGGTATTATCAATCGTGTTTTTATTTCTTTTGATGATGGTGCGTAATGTAGACTCGTTAACACCTATGTGTTTCGCTGTCGCCCTAACTGAATGAGAAGTTTTTAGCATATTTAAAGCTGTTTCTAATTGTTCTTTCGAAACTGGGAGTCTCGTACGCTTTGGGTTCATTTTTTTTTTGTAGTTACGCATTATAGCTATAAATAGTTAAATATACTTAATAAATCTGGAAAATAATTGTTACCACATGCATTTACGATGTTTATAATTAATTGCCTATGTGTTACTGTTACATTAAAACAGTAGTAATTGACTTTGAAACACTTTAAATAAAAATAAAATGCGTGCGCGCTCATGCCCCATACTGAAACATTTGATTGGGGTATCAACGCGCACTGATGTGCAGAGGAAATGGCTATACATATGTTAATAAAATTTTCACACAATCATTTATATAACAAATCAATAACCTATGCAAAGTTTCATCAATCAACCTTTAATAGTTGTTAAATTATCACAGAGTTTGCGGGAGTCAAAACCAACTCATCGCAAGGTTTTTTTTTGCTTGTAAGGAGAAGCTCACACAAACGTCTATACTCGACCACAGTCAACACTCTACTGCAGTTCCCACATCAAATTAGGGTAAACAAAGGTGGCTGATCACAATGGCGGTGTCAGATTTTGAATATCTCTGACGGTTAGTGATATATTGATGGGTGCGCGTTGATGACCCGTGCGCGATGGCCGCGCGTTGATGCCCCGGTCGACGCTATATTTTATATTGGAATCAATTTATATTCATATACAGCCATCATCACTCAACATGTTGACCGCGATATGTATCATATAGCTATGTACACAGAGAACTTTCCTAACCAGCGAAGTGCATATATGTGGTACACGCATCAAAAATCAATAGATTTATCACAGTTTATATTAGAAATTTTAAGGAATGATGTACTGTGACAAGAATGTAAATCACTAAAATGAATATAGATCATGAAAAATATGTTTATTTATAACTAGCTATAACTGGTAAAAATATGAACCAAAAATTGAGTAATTTCAATTAGTGAAATATGGAATGTTTTTTTTATAGAACCATAAAAAATCTAGAAAAATATAATTTGGTATAACAAATAATGTATAAGATTAAACCAGTATGTTTTCTTCACAGCAATACAACAATCATTCAAATAGTGAGACTTGGCAACATTTTTTCGAATGTGTGGCACCAAAATAGGTGAATAAGTAGGGGTTATCAGATGAAAATAATTCTCCTGTATGTTCTGGGATATTCAAGAAAATCATTACATTCCTCTCACCTTTCCAATAATACACCTTTACATTGTTTGCGTTCTGTTTTGATAATGTTTCTTCCTTTTTCAGTTTTGCATTCAGAAATGATTTTGGTACAATTTTTTTTCCAAGTTTTCCACAAGAAAAAATTTTATCAGTAACTTTCCAGCTAATGGGAGTGATGTGTAAAAATTTCTGCAAAAAAGGCTCAACCTGTCCAACTTGGCACAACTGAAAAACAACCAATTCAGAAAGGAATAAATGTGTCTCCTCGTTTCATATTTCCAATGTTGTAACTGTGCTTTGCAAGCAAGTTGGATGGGAGCTTTATCAAAAGCTCTTCCTTTCTGGTATAAGAGCATGCCCTCTGTGTGCCACTCACAGGATTCAAAGAATCAGTAACATAGTTTTAATCATTTTCTATATGTGAAGGTTCACCCAAATTCTCCAAAAAATTATCTACAATTTCTTGTTGATCACTATTGTCAAAACCGCTTTCATTTGCAGTTAATTCCAAGTCCGAGTATTATGCAGTAAAATCCAAGTTTTACTACTAGATTCTTATCTATTACTTATTTCTACCATAAAAATTTGGAAGGTTCATTTTCCTAAAAATTGGAATATATCATAAAATATAAATTGACTGTAAAATATGGTGCTAGGACAATTGCCACCCACGGACAATTGCCACCCAAATAATTAATATCAGACCTATTAACTTGAAAAATGGTGATAAAATATGTATATTATTGTTGTAAGATTAATTATTAATTATATACATTATAAAATGAGAAAATATTATTATTCTGTTTCTGAATGTGCTTTTTAAATCTTAATTATATTTTTTCAAATCTTATGTTATCGACTACTTTATACCACTTCTTTAGAATGATTCAAAACTGTTTAATTCCCTTAGTCTATAACATTTTCAGGATTTACACTAATAGATTTTCTCATAAACCACGCATCTACAATCTTAAGCCAATTAACTTTTTCACAGATTATTAGTTAATTTGAAACTGCACTTAATTATCACATATAGTCTGTACGGAATGACTGCTTATACGCCAATGAGCATCTCAACTCATAGATATCATAGAATATGGATATTTGTTTATTAATGATAGTATTGATAAAGGAAGATATTCTTAATTTACTAAGGACATGATCAATTGAATAATGGAAATAATTCGTATAAAAATAACATATAATTTATTATATCAATTATGGGAATAATTAATTTTATAAAAAAATATTTAATGTGGAATGGAATTTTTATCTTATAATGTATAAAATTAATAATTAATCGTACAAAAATAATATACATATTTTTAACCATTTTTAAAGTTAAGAGGCCTGATAATAAATATTTGGGTGACAATTGTCCCGGGGTGGCAATTGTCCGCGGGTGGAAATTGTCCGGTCACGGTAAAATATAGCTAGTATGTACAAATATATATTATATGGCTCTAGGACAGCTGCCATGCGGACAACTGCCATGCGGATAATTGCCATGCAGACAACTGCCATGTGGACAACTGCCATGCAATATAATATAATTTTATTTTGGGTGAATTGTCATGCACTTGTAAACTTAACATTTCTTGGAATTAATTTGATGTGAAGTATATTATTATTTTAACCTAAAATTTTAGTATAAAAATATTAATTGTATTGTAAGAAATAGTGAATGAAGAAGCATTGAAATTAATACTGAAGTAATACTAGATTTCTTTTACTTTGTTACAATCTTTTTGTTTGACAATTTACGCCTTGAATAATCAAATGTTTGCCAAATGATTGAAATATATAGATACAAAACTTTCTTTTCAAACATTTCATAACACAAAGAATAGTACAAACATAAGCTTTACAGGTTAAAATTTTCAGTGAGTGTGGTTTTGCATCTAACTATTTTAGAGTTGCTTTCACGCAACACTGGGCATATTTGAGTTAACTAAAATGTTGATTTGTTATTAGTATAATAACAAATTTAATGAAATATATTTCAGTAATAATTATTCTCATATTTTGACACTTTTCAAATATTCATAAGACATGTAATGCATGGATTTCTGATCAGTGGGAGCTAGAAACAAAGAAACTATAGAAAACAAATTCAAATTTCAAAGATACTGATTAAAGTGTTCTTTGTAAGAATTTTTTTAACACAGAAATAAAATAATTACTACTTCAGTTTCTAAAACTGAACCTAGCAGAAAAGTTAGTTTTAACAAATAAAAAATATTAATTAATCCAATAAAAATTCTTAAATAGTAAAATGCAAAATCACACTCACTAGAAATTTTAACCTGTAAAGCTTGCATTTGTACTATTCTTTGTATTTTGAAATGTTTGAAAAGAATGTTTTGAATCTATAGATATCCCATTCTTGTCAACCATTTGATTGTTTAAGGAGCTAAAAGGGTAAATGTGAAATAATATGAATTAAAAGAGAAATGAAATTAGTATACTTCAACTTTAAATTCTGAATCTACCGTCAATATTAATTTTTATACTTCTTAGTATTACTATTATACGATTAACATTATTATACTTAATTTTTAGGTTTAACATTATTATACTTAATTTTTATGTTAAGATAATGATATACTTCACACCAAATTAATTCCATGAAAGTTTAATTTACAAGTGCATTACAATTCACCAAATATAAAATTATAATATATTGAATGGCAGTTATCCGCATGGCAGTTTTGTCGCATGGCAGTTGTTCGTACACCGTGTAGCATATGAGTTCACATCGGCAGTGGATACATACTGTACACATCGCTCATAATAGTAATATAAAAGAGCAATTTTATTGCTATTTCACTAAAATCTTACCTCTAACTGTATGATAACAGATGATGCAAGTGGAATATGAATTATATTCAGCTCTATGGACACTTTCAGGCAAAATTTTTAATTTCTCAATAAAATAAGAATAAATTGAAAGCTCATTTTAAGCGAACATCACAAATATTATTGACATAACAAATTTTGAATTTGATGCTCTCTTTTATCTGTAAAAGGTAACTACATATTAGGGGTTAATATTAGTAACAAGTTGAAGCAAACGCTACATCAGTGGAATGGTGGCTTTGACAATAGCATTAGCAGAGAAGGAGGTGGTAAAGTCAGGTTGAGTATCATTGCACACATTCCCTCTAATTAGGCAATAAGTCAGCAACAAAGATCACACAAACTTATTGTAAATGTCTAACAGCATGTCTGCGAACTACATACCTATGAAGATTCAGATCACTTGAGGCACCACAAGAAAGTTAACTCAAATGAGTTTGACGAGTGTTTTCTAGGCAGACCCTTTTTAAATTATTTTATAACTTTCGTGTCAATCCTTTAAATGTTTAAAAATATTTACATAATGGTGTAAATCAGTGTAAATTAGGGAATAAAATGTACTGTGGTGACTAGTGGCAATGTAGAAATACAGTTTGGTAAGCCAATAAGCAGGAATTTGTCCACGTTTTCATGAAGTAGGTACAAACACATGCACGAGCTGTGATTAGGTCACGATCCACAACATTTTCACTGGATAATATCTGCATCAGGTAGTATAGTTCATACACCATATAAGTTTTCCAGTCTGTATTTCGTGGTACATTCCACCAGGGTGGATTTAAAAAAAAAAAAAACCAAACACTTGGTTTAAACCATGGTTTTTTTTGAGCAATAAAACCATTGGTTTTTTAGGTTTTTATGGTTTATTTGTTTTTTTATTATATTTTATCATATACAATCACATCTTGCAAATATAATATGAAATAAGTCTTTTGCTGTTTTAAACCAAACAAAGATACATATTAATTGATTGTACATAGGTACTGTGTTGAAGTTAGTTTTATTTGCTCAGCAATGAATAGGTAAATATGTGATGATTAAATTCTAGTGACTTTTCTTTAGTCTGTTTCTCTCTCTCTTGAAGTTTCCTTTAGCAATCCTCTAATTAGGAGCAGTCAAGTTATCAACCGGTCATAGCGTAAAGTCGTAAACACACATGCAAATTCTTCAGTGAACTCAATTGTGTTTGTGTTTTTTTATATATTATTATTTATTTAACTTTCATTACTGTATAAATAGTTTATTAACTTCATTTTAGGTATTTGTATAGCCTTAACTCTCTGTCTATCGCTCTGTCTACAAGCATCTATCTCATTCACGTAATTTACTTTTCAAATAGTTCCTAGATAATTTGTACAATCATGTGGTTAAACTCAGCCTTTATTTCCCTGTAAGTTTTGTAATTGTCTTTAGTTATATGTTATATAAATATTAAACTGAAGCATTATAACCATAAATCATTCAGTTTGTATAACTTTAATATTTTTTGAACCTTTGTCTCAAACTGAATAGCTAATTATTGCAGGTCTATGTTCTACCTACCTTTTAATTTTCTTAGTTGCATTTCCTTTGTTTTTGTTATCTGTCCACTACAATAAATTACTAATTCCAAACTCACATCTTTGGTTTCAAACTTTCAATAAACCAAAACTATTAAACCCCTCTGATTTGTTTATTAATTATTACTTTATTTTATGATTTTACTCAACCAATCAGTAACTAACAAAGAGTTATTCATAAATATAAGTTCAATTTATTTTAAAACTAGTATTGTAACATTAAACATACAATTAAATCTGATAATTTACATCAAAACTAAAAAAAACATAAAACCAAAAAAACCATGATTTATTTTGTTTTTTCAAAAAACCTGGTTTTAATGGGTTTTTTAAAAAACCATGGTTTTTATCCACCCTGCATTCCACTGACTTGCCGGTGGAACTTTTCCCTCTTGAAAATAATATTCTGGCAAAGTCAGTGGATTTTTAGTTATTTATTCCTTATGTTACCCCAGGTAATGAAGCATGTTCAAACTCCCCATTTTAATGGCGAGTTTGTGACAGTTATTTTGATCCCTTCAATTGCAAATGGTGAGAAATATCTATTTTTCTCCTATGCTACAATCCAGTCTGTATTTGGTGCACAAAATCCCATTGACTTTAATCCAATAATAATTCAATAATCCATCAAAATTTTCCCTATTTATCCACCGAAAATTACTAAAAATCCAGACTCTCAGCCAGTCTGTATTTCATTGTAATTCCAACGATTTGTTGGTGGAATTTTTCTTCATTAAAATAATATTCTGTCAAAGTCAGTGAATTTTTAACTATTTATTCCTATGTTACCATTAATTTTCGGTGGAAAAATGGGTAAAATGTTGGTGGATCACCCAAATCATTGGAAATTTATGTTGGATTTTTTCAGCTTTCAAAAAGTCACTGGAATTTTGTGCACCAAATACAGACTGGCAACTTGGCTAGAATACTATTTTCAAAGGGGAAAAAATTCCACCAACAAATCAGTGGAATTTACCATGAAATACAGACTGGGCTACAATGTTATTTTGGAGAGAACTTAGGGTAACTTGATCATTTTGGAGAGAAATTTGGTGATTTTTGGATAGAGCTGGAGAGACAAATGGACAGTTTATGAGCCATACTATTTTACTTGGATGTTACCATTAATTTTCGATGGATAATTTGGAAAAATGTTGGTGCCAGACTGTATTTCATTGAAATTTCCACCGACTTGTCAATGGAATTTTTTTTTTCCATTAAAAATAATATTCTGGCAAAGTCTGTGTAATTATAGTTATTTATTGTTACCATAAATTTTCGGTGGGAAAATAGGTAAAATCTTGATGGATGAGTCAAATTACTGGAAATTTATGGTGTATTTTTTCAGCTTTATAAAAAAAGTCAGTGGGATTTTTTGCACCAAGTACAGACTGCCTAACTGGTAAGTTTTGAAGTTTAAAAGGCAGAAAAGCCTAGTGTTCTACAAGCTTAATGTTATTCCTACCACAAATTTAATTACACTATATCTCAAAAACGAAGCATTTTCACAACGAATGGTATTCTTGAAAAACTTCTTAAAATGGCTCTTTTTACCTATATTAAGTTTCAAAATATCGAAAATTGGAGGGGGACCTAAAGCACAAATTTACCAGATTATTTAATAAGATTGCTTCAGCAAGCAATGCTGAAGCTGTCTTATCAAATCAGCATTTGAAAAAACCTTTATAAATTCGTATCTCTCTATGCTCCGAACTTTTGTAAAGCAAGGAGACATAAAATCTATTTAACTAAAAATATAACACAAAAATTAACACATCCCATTCACACAATACACACATATTTATTTTCCTATCAGGTCTCACCATCTCTCTATGCTCTACTCTTATGTAGAGCAAGGAGACCTATACACTATTTAACTACTGAAAATATAACACATCACTTTCATACAAAACACACCTATTAATTCTTCTATGTGGTCTCTCTATGCTCCACTGTTTGAGGGGACCGTTCCCGGGAAAAATGGCAAAATTAAAGAAAAAAAATTTATTGTGTAAATAGTTGCTTCTTAACCTTCTAATAGTGTGTGCAAAATATTAGAGCTCTCTTGTTACTCTAACCACCTGGGGAGAGGGAGAAAGGGGACCGGGGGATAGGGAGTCAATATGTACTCTAAAAACCAACTATCAGCCAATTATAATTTGTAATAATTAATTATCTCGTTATATCTGGTATCTAACGTGCCATTAATCAGATGCACACTAAGGTATACCCCTTAAGGCCCCCACACACTACACGATCCACGAGCCGAGCCTTAGCAAACAAGCCGAGCCCCGAGCCAGATCGTGTAGTGTGTGGGCACTTCGAGCCGAGCCACGAGCCGCGCAATCAGGCTCGTGGCTCGGCTCGTGTTGATCTGTCACTTCCAGATATTTGGCTTGGCTCTTGGCTCGGCTCGGGTAGTGTGTGGGGTTAAAATAGCACGAGCCGAGCCTGCGGTCAGGTAAAGCGCCGTCCAGACGCTCCGACAAACCACTGAGCTTGGAAATACTTTCGCTCAGGCGAACACTGACAACACGAATTATGTAAAAAAACATATGTATATTATTTTCATGTAAATAAATTTCATATAAATAAATTTAATGAAATAAATTTAATGAAATAAATTTAATGTAATAAAAACATATGTATATTATTTTCATGTAAATAAATTTCATATAAATAAATTTAATGAAATAAATTTAATGAAATAAATTTAATGTAATTAAATTTAATGTAATTAAATTTAATGTAAATAAATTTAATGTAAATAAATTTAATGTAATTAAATTTAATGTAAATAAATTTAATGTAATTAAATTTACTGTAAATAAATTTACATGTAAAAAAATTTACATGTAAATAAATTTACATGTAAATAAATTTACAAGTAAATAAATTTACATGTAAATAAATTTACAAGTAAATAAATTTACATGTCCAAGGTTGATCCGTCACTTCCAGATATTTGGCTTGGCTCTTGGCTCGGCTCGGGTAGTGTGTGGGGTTAAAATAGCACGAGCCGAGCCTGCGGTCAGCTAAAGCGCCGTCCAGACGCTCCGACAAACCACTGAGCTTGGAAATACTTTCGCTCAGGCGAACACTGACAACACGAATTATGTAAAAAAACATATGTATATTATTTTCATGTGAATAAATTTCATATAAATAAATTTAATGTAATTAAATTTAATGTAATTAAATTTAATGTAAATAAATTTAATGTAAATAAATTTAATGTAAATAAATTTAATGTAAATAAATTTAATGTTAATAAATTTACTGTAAATAAATTTGATGTAAAAAAATTTACATGTAAAAAAATTTACATGTAAATAAATTTACATGTAAATAAATTTACAAGTAAATAAATTTACAGTTAAATAAATATACATGTAAATAAATTTACATGTCCATGGTATTACCTATCTCTTATTAGAGAAAAAAACTTTCAAACTAATGCTCGGCTCGTGTAATGTGTGGGCAGGCAGAAAGCCCGAGCCAAGTAGACTCGCGCGAGCCAGAGGCCTTGCTGCGGCTCGGCTCGTGGATCGTGTAGTGTGTGGGGGCCATAAGGCATTTACAATTTTGAAGCTACAGCATTGCGATTTTTTGCATTCGATTCTCCCCGGAATTCTCTACTAACACTGGAAGAGTTTTATTTAATTTTCGAATTATTTTTCAAAATATTGAATTTTGAAATTTATATTTTTTCAATTTTTTTTTTCACTAAAAATTTCAATAATTCGAAAACCAATTCGAAAAATCAAAAAAACGCTTCCACAGTTTGTATAGAATCTTGTGAAGAATCGAATGCAAAAAACCATAATGTCATAGCTACAAAATTGTAGTATCCATTTATTAATTTACACACTGTTCGAAATTCGAATAACTCGTTTTCTATGGGTCGAATCGAAAAAATGTCTTGACACAAAAACATCTTAGAATTCATTTTATATGTGAGTACAAAGTTTCACAACCGTAGCTTCAATAATAAAAAAAAATTCAAAATATGGGAACGGTGCTCTTAACCCTTTACTACCTGAATTAATTTTTAAAAGTTAAAAATTATAATTACTACTTTCAATGTGTCCAATAGGTGGTATATGTAATTATTATAATTATATGTAATAATTTTTTAATTTTTATATATAATGAAAAAAATATTAATGTGCGACTAATTCGTCACATCCGGGTATCCATTTCGGTTATTCACACAATGGTTTTAATCAAAACATTTATTCAAGTACTTAAATTGAACACCGTTATATATAAACGAATGATATAAAAATCATAAACAATATAAATCCTTTGGCATTAGAAAAATGGCACGTAAAGTTCCTCATAACAAAAAGAAAAACAAGCTTCCATTTCAAGATTCAACTAAGAAATAAATTAGAGATAACTCATTATTCATGATAAATCTCGAAGCAATTTGACTTAGCAGTCAGGCAAAGATTGACATTACATTTTTTACATGCAACATTGGTTCTCCCACGGCAGTTTGGTCTCTTGCAACGATTTCTTTTCTCATCAATACGAGGCAAATGCCCGATTCCATCAGTTCGAATTGAAATAGAAGGACGAGAGAAGGTTTTCCTGGGTGCCCTTCTTGAAACTGGGGTCGAAGAAGGTCTTCCTCTCTTTCTTCCATTACAAACCTTAACTGCTCGCATTGAAAGAGGCTAATGATAGAATGTCTTTCTATGTAACTTGAGACTGGAGGCATCACGTCTGTACATTAGCCAAGCATTCACAACGACCATATCAATCATATGAAACACTAACCTAAGGTAGTATTTCTTTGACCGTACTGGTATCCTGTAGAGTGAAATAAGTTGGTCAGCTAAATCAACTCCTCCCATGGATTTATTGTATTGCTTTACAATGTCAGGACATTCAACTTCAATGTGAGTCTTTCTTTTTGAATCAAAACGTGGAACTTTTGGTCAGTGGTTCGGTTTTAGCAAAAGTAGAAATCATATTTACAACTTTATTGTCACTGCGTACACTGCTTCTGAATTCTTTTGCACTATTTTCGCAACTTCATAGGCTCCTCTTCCATTCTTTGATATCTTCTTTTGACACTTCATTTCTTTTGGTAGTCCAGCTAATCTTGATGGTCTAACTGTTCCGCAGATCCAAATTCCACGACTTGCCAGATGATCCAAGAGTGGCAATGATGTAAACCAATTATCGAAGAAAAGATGGTGATTCACATTTGGTGCAAGACACTGTTAGAGCTGGGTTTGAGATCTGGAACATCAGGATCATCTACAGGTTGTATCCTCCCATTGTATGGGATAAAGTCATACGTCATACCTTTTTCATCTGCTAACAAAGAATTTGTACCCCCATTTTTTCGGCTTGTTCGGTATATATTGTTTCACTGTTGACCTTCCTATGAAAGGAACAAGCTGTTCATCCACACAGAGGTTTCTAATCATTAGAATGGTTTGAAATTTTCAATTACATAAATAAAATGAATAACAATTATCAATATATAAAGTATTGATAATACATCGTAAATCTTGACTTTGAAAATAGTAAATGGAATTCCTTTATCAGTACTTCATTTTTTAAATTTCCCTTGGTATGGCGGGAGTGACGAATTTGTCACCAAAGTTTGAGCAATTTTCATAACTAACTTTATTAGGTTCTAGTTTGATAAATATGTCCTATAAGCATTCATAAAAGACCATACATTATTACAATCACGTAGCTTACCTGGTATTTCATCCATCCTGAGTGGTATATAACTTGTCTGGGAGCAAAAAAGTAACACCCTATCACGATCACTCTTTATGTTGTACTGGCTGTTTATGCGCACATTCTGGACTGAACACATTCTGAACAGAAACGCAATAGTCACAATCGGTATCAAGACTCCACAAAAGTAATTACTCACCGTATAGGCCGTTATATTATGTGTGACAAATTCGTCACCGTCGGTCGTAAAGGGTTAACTAATAAATATATAACGCATCACATTCATACATTACACATCTATTAATTCAAGTCTCTCTATGCTACAGTATTAGCTATGTAGAGCAATGAGACCCAGAATCTATTCATCTGATGAGATACAAAACTAGCACACATTTCCATTCATACAGATTTCTATTCATTCCTTCTATTTTCTCTTCTTCTCCACATTTTACCAATCAACATCTTGACATTCTTTGCCTCACATCCATAAATGAAAAGGAGTATCTGGGGCAGAGTCTTATCTTGAACACTGTGAGATATCCTTAGATCGTCATAGCAGGTACAGTACTGAATAAAGTGTAAAAGACATAACACCCCGGGTGATACTCCCCGGGGAGAGCTGCGACTATGGCAATTTTTCAGGGGCACAGAAAAATCATGCAGTCAATGATAATTTCGTAATTCACTTTCCTACCCTCTCAAGTGATCATATAAATCTAGTAAAGCTACCATTATAAATTTGTTTCAATCTAATCAGTTCATTATAGAAGATGAAGAACTAACTTTAATATGTTCCAGCAAGTGAAAAACAAGTTCACACAGAATTTTAATCACTGACTATTATATGATGATTATACTAGAAAAATTCTGCTTACTAAAAATATTAGTGAATGCACGGGTTACCTATTACAGCTATTTTAGAGCAAATAGATTTATAGAAAGAGAAGTAACATTAGTATCCTTATCGAATGAAATTACAAATCTATATGTAACTATTTTTTTATCAATTTCTTATATTTAAAGCGAATAAGCCATAGCTACCACCATTTACTGTTTGTTTCAATCAAATCTGTTCAATATTGAAAGAGTAGTAATGATTTTCCCAAAATCCACAAACAATAACAATCAGAGGGTGTTTTTAGGCTGCGCTCCTAGCGGGTCGCAGCAATAAATAACAAATATTAATGCTCCAATATGGTAATTCATTTACATGTCTTCAAAAAATAATACAAACAATCGAATATTTGGCAACTCAGGTTTGGCGGCAAACTTACAATAGTAAATGATCAAATCCGAGCTATAATAACACTCTTGCATCCATCATGAGAATAGCACCCAAACCAGAGAAAGTTGCACCCAAACCAGAGAAAGTTGCACCCAAACCAGAGAAAGTTGCACCCAAACCAGAGAAAGTTGCACCCAAACCAGAGAAAGTTGTACCCAAACCAGAGAAAGTTGCACCCAATCCAGATAATTGCACACAATCCTTAATCTCTTCCCAACCACGAAAAATCACTACCTAATCCAGGAACAAGAATGAACAAGTCCATATAAAATTAAATATTTAGAGTATTAATAATTAAATTTTCAATATTTAACTCTATAGAATTTGTAGCAAATACATCAGGCTACCTTTTAAGGCTTGTTTCAAGTAAAACGAATCATTATTGAAGGAGAAGCAATTTTAGTGGTACCATCAGAAAAGATTCTTCTAAGTCCTTACAAAATTCTAATTTTAGACAATTAAAATTTAATTTTCCGAAATTCTATTCTCTAGAAATTGTTGTAAATACACCAATCTACATATTAAAGCTTGTTTCAACCAAATCAATTCATTATTGAAGAAGAATAAGCAATTTTAGTGACAAAATCGGAAAAAAATTACAAGTCCATACGATTATATTTTATCAAATTTCGACATTAAAATTATTATTTTTAATTTTTTTCTCTAGAAAGTGTAGTGAATAAGTCGGGCTTCTTCTTCTTCATCAATTGGGGATTTAGGAACTCCTCTAAAGACTTCGGGCATAGAGTACTGACTGCAGCCACCCAGCCTGGTCACCAATTTTAAAGGAAAGGAAGACTTTGTTGGCTTTCCAAAAGGAAAAGAATTGCAAGGTGTTCTCTTCAGAATATATGTATTCTTACTGGGAGGTTAAACTAAAGGAAGCCATGTCAAGTGCTCTCTACTGAGTAGATTGCTTTTTGAGGGAGAGGTGGGGAACCCTACCAGGGTGTTCTCTTCAGAATAGATGTATTCTTAGTGGGAAATTGCTTTTGAGGGAAAAGAGGGGAACCCTGCCGGGTATTCTCTTCAGAAGAGAAGACTCATTTTACTGGGAGGGCAGGGGGAAACCCTTGACCCACGGTTCACCCAATGTGGATCAAGCCACCAACCATGTCAAGGTTTCACTAAGTTATAGAAATAGTTGGCTTGATCCAATAGTCAAAGACTCAACATCATCAAGAATGTGCTACCAGTAGCACTGCATTATTTACAGCTCATGCCATCTGTTTGTTGATCTTATGAACTCCGCTGCGATAGAAATTACTTTCCTCTGAATATCATCAGAAAAATCTCCAGCTGACAATATATTTTCAATGGTCAAAGGAATTTGCAGTCCAATGAACTTCTCATGCATGTCTGTCCTGGCTTCAACATATCTAGAGCACTGGAGCCAAAAATGCTCGATTGAGTCAGGTACACCGCATCCATTGCACAAGTATGAAGCACTCATGTCAAATCGAAACATGCGAGTTTGAGTCCCGACATGTCCAAGTCTGAACCTACACAGAGCAGTTTCCAGTGATTGAGGTTTAAAGCTCAGGAAGGGCTTAAACTTTGGCTTTTCAACTATGTTACTCAAGAAAGATCCTGTCTGAGAGGAAACTACTCTAGTTTTCCACAGGAGTGTCCAAGCCTCATTGAATTTCGCCATCAATTCCTCCATCTCAAGATGGATGAGCACTGTTCTGTCATTATCGTGTGCAGACTTGGCTAGTCTATCGACAGCTTCATTATAATTTATATTACAATGAGATTTAACCCATTGAAATTTAATAACTAGAGCTTGCGATGCAGCAAGTTGGTTTTGAATATTATAGACTAATAGTCTATATGAAGGATTGTGCATATTTGCAATTAATTGCAATGCACCAAGTGAGTCTGAAAATATTACCACTCTTCTACCAACAAAATGATCATACGTATTGATGATTTGTATAGCCTTCCAGATAGCATACAGTTCAGAACCTATTGCAGATCTATCAGCAGTCATCAACCAACCAACTCCAATATTCAATTCAGGTATTAGGATGGCTGCAGAGGTAGAAATATTAGGAACTTTGAACCATCAGTGTAGCTATATGTATGAGAAGTTCGGGTACTGATTATTTATGTATTCATTAAAACTAGCGTTCACAGTGTTTGGAGCACTGTAATCTATTGGCAAATCTTCTTCTATGTTAGTTGATAGAGCATGCCATGGTTGTAATCTGGATAAAGGGTGAGAGGTGACTGGAGGAAGCAAAATGAAAGAAATGAGAGCTGCATAATTTGTAGTATCTCTAACAAAATGAGAAACGTGAGGCCTTCTGCTTCTAATATTCAGCTTTTCTACAGTGTAATCTTTTGAACCGCGTTGCTTTAGTTTGATGAGACATTTAAGGTTTAGAAATTTAAACCGAAGAGAGATTGGTAATTTGGTGGGATGTAGGAATCAATTAGCATTGAAAGCACTGGTGATGTCTGCCTAGCGCCCAATATTAATCTTAGATTATTATTTTGAAGGACTTCGAGAACATGGATATTCTTCTCACTAAGCTGGTTGAAGACTTGACATGCATATTCTATCTTGCTTCTCCAGCCTGCAAAAGTTGCATGAAGTTGTGAAGTTTATCCGGCAACTATCTCAGGTCTTGAAATTAGTCTCTTGAATTAGCTGGCGACAATCCAGTCTGGAAAACTGCTTAGGCTAACAGATGAACTCTATATGCTAAATACTGCGGATTGTACAATTTTTTAGCAATTTGCCATTAATTTTTGAGGTCTGTAAAACTCCAACAGAGTAATTAGTTCATCAGAAAGAACCTATTTTTCCAGACTGGGCGATAATATTCTAATTAATTCCTATGTTTACATGTAATTAGTGGAGAGAATTTTGAGATTATTGGCCATTTTGGAGAAATTTGAAAATCTTTGGAGACAAATTGCCTCAAAAATTAAATATCTGGAGACTGATTGAGCATGCTTTGCAGACTGGTTGCTTCTGATAAATGCTATGTATATTCTTCTAAGTGTATTGCGTGAGCAGCCAAAGCTTTTAGATGAGAGAGCTTTGATTATATTTGTCTTATGATTTGCTACTTCTTTTATGTATTGTGTATGGGCATTAAATGTTAGTCGAGGGGAGTCAAAGATAACTCCAAGCACTTTCTTTTTAGGTTGAACAGGGATAGGCAAGGCACCTGGTTGAGAAAGACTGTTACCTGTGGTGCTCTCCTTACTCTTGTGTAAAGCTGCATTGAACACTTGGAAGGATTGAGACTCTCAATCCTTCCAAGTGTTCAATGTTAGTTGGAATGTGAGCCAAGAAATGCTGTCTAAGTCGTTCAGCACAATCCTTTGGAGACTTAGGAAAGGCCATGCCAGCTAACTTCATCAGACGTTATCAAAAGTGGCACTTTACTCTCAATTTGAGAGTAAAGTGCCACTTTTGATAACGTCTGATGAAGTTAGCTGGCATGGCCTTTCCTAAGTCTCCAAAGGATTGTGCTGAACGACTTAGACAGCATTTCTTGGCTCACATTCCAACTAAAATATCTAGTAAAATTTTAGATATGGAAAAAGGAATGAAGGCTACATCTGGTGGACGACAAAAGAGGTTTAATTTCGCAATGATCATGCAGCTGGCTGTGGACCTCAAACCCCAAATGTCGGTGCCACATACCATATTGTGGGCTGATAAGTTGGAGCCTTTTGATCAGAATAAGGAGCAGTATTCTCCAAGGAAAAGTCATCAGTTTTGGTCTCAGGGACATGTGGGACAGAAAAACTCGGAACGTTATCTTGGTCATGAGGATTTTTTTGATAGAAGAATTTCACAGAGGAGTCGTGGACGTAATGAACGAAACCCACTAAATCATCATCGTGGGGAGTCTGAACTTTCAAACCACCCAAGAGACAACCTTCAACAACTAACACCTGATAAACTGTGGAACCAAAGGAAGCAACAACGATCTCCAAATTGGCAACACCATGATAACCGACAACGATCAGAATCAAGGCATCAGAGGAGATATTGTACACATTGTAATAGGGGTGGACATCCTAAGAGTGATTGCTGGAGGGCCAACAACTCCAAAATTCAATACAACCCTGATTTCTCTCGTGATTAGAGGCAATCGTTGAACGGTCTTCTCTCAATTCCAAGGGGAGAGGATTGAGACAGGAAAATGGATTCCCCTCTAACTATGATGACCCTAAGAAGAAAGAGATTAAGATGGAGGAAATTGTGGAGGAAGATAATAAATGTCTACCTCATAAAATCAATAATTTTATTAATAAAGAATCTAACGATGAAACCCTATTTAAAGTAGATGTGAAACTTAACGATGAAGCTATTGTAAATGCTGTTATAGACTCTGGCTCAGTTTTTTCCCTTATATCAAGCTCTCTTGCTAAAGAGTTAAACTTAACGATTAGTCATAATTAAATGAAAATGAGAGTTTTGGGCAGTCAAGTAATGACCACTCTTGAGCAGTCTCTATGCTCCATCTCTGTTGAAAGTACTGTTTTTAATAACATAAATTTACTTGTATTTCCTGATAATTGCTCTATGAATAGCTCTTTATTTCTTGGTATGGACTTCTTGAAGTCAAATTTGATTGAATTGTGTATTCGAAATCAAATGATGATAAAGCATCTCCCTAACAATGGCACTATAGAATTCTATGTTTCAGATTCTGGCAAAGTTCAAAGAATCACCTATAAGGACGTAGAATGTTGTGCTAATCGGAAAGTGGAGATACCATGTGGAATGTCAGCCAGGGTACCTATTCGTTTCTGTGTTCCTCTGCCCATAAGTGAAGATGCTCTCATGTACTCTGATGATATGATGGATAGCCGCCTGTCCCAACAAACAAGAGGTTTCTCTGGCGTCATGGACTCAACCACCAAATCTGTGTTGTGTGTGACAATGGACAAAGCTTCTGTCATCAAGGAGGGACAAGTTTTGGGGACTGTGTCCTCAATAGTGGAAGTACCAGAGATGGATGAGCCTGATGATGACAAGGAGCACACTGGCAATGTTGACTTGGTGAATACAATCAAGCTGCCAGAGCTTGACGATTTCCAACGCATGGCATTTATGAATGCTGTCCAAAAGGTGAAGAAAGTCTTCAGTTCAGGCGAGTTTGACTTGGGGTCATGCCAAGGTCACTGAACATGTCATTAAACTAATGAATGGAACCCCTATATATCAACGTCCAAGAAGATTTTCTCCACCCATTACTGAAGAGATAGAACGTCAGTGTAAAGAGCTGCATGCTCTTGATATTATAGAGCCGAGCGTCTCACCGTGGAACTCTCCAATTGTGCCAATCATGAAGAAGGGAGGAGGTTTGCGAATGTGCTTGGATTACCGCAAGCTTAATAAATACACTGTATCAGATCGTCATCCAATGCCGAATTTATCAGACTCCTTGTTTGGTTTGCATGGAACCAAATGGTTCAGCCGCTTGGATCTGGTAAAAAGCTACTATCAAATACCCATTGACAAAGAAAGTCGTAGCTACACTGCTTTCTCTACTCCCAGAAATCACTGGCAATTCAAGTGTCTGAGCTTTGGACTCCGAAATGCCCCGTCCGCCCCTATTAAATGCGAGTTCTTCAGGACTGAAGTGGAGTTTATGGGACATTTAATCAGCATAAATGGGATACGTAAAACCCCAGAATATGTGGACAAAATTAAGCAGTATCCAAGACCAACAACGAAGGGAGAATTAAGGGAGTTCTTGGGTCTAATCAATTTTCAAAGAAAATTCCTTCCAAAATGCTCTGTAATCCAGAGGCCTTTGTCCTGCCATACCAGTGGAAGAAAACTAAAGGAGCTAATTTGGACGGAGGAAATGGAAGAATCCTTCAATGCTGTTAAAGATGCAATGGTTACAGAAGTTGAGCTCGCATATCCTGATTATTCAACTGATGCTAACGATCTTGAACTTTTGGTTGATGCTTCAAACTTCGGTTCAGGAGCATATCTGGCTCAGATGCAAGGAGACTCGCCCAAAGTTATTGGATTCGCATCTATGATGTTTACTGGATCACAGCTAAATTATTCCACATTGGACCGTGAATTGAGTGCTCTACGATGGGGGATAAAGACCTTCCGACCGTTTCTTCATGGGATACCATTCGTAGGTAGTGTTCACGGACCACCAGCAACTAGTGCATTTGCACAATATGAAGTTAGTATGTTCCAGATTGGCACGGACCGTGGAAGAACTATCAGATTATGTGTTCGATATTAGATACACTCCTGGTCATTTGAATACAGCTGCTGATGCGCTGTCAAGGATTAATTCTAAACCTATTGAAATTGTCTTTCCTAATTGTTATTCCCTCCCTAAAGGTCTAATAATTGATAGATGTGTGGTTCCAGGAGGTGGTGACTCTATGGTAGCAAGATTGTACAGATGCTTGTCTAGGTGTCATTTCATCACGACTGTGCCTGGAAATGTTCAGGAGCTGAGAGAAAAACTGGTGGACGAATTACTACCAAATTTTGATGAGTACAAATTGTCTTTAGATAGAAATTCTATAAGAAATTTACGTGTTGTGCGGCACAGTGGCCAATTGCCATCATTTGATCTGTTAATGGCTGCAAGTAAACTTTTCAAAGTGGCCATTCACGTGTATTTTTGGCCAGACGCACCAGTAATATACCTATTTGAACCTTTTAATGAAGTTATTCATTTACAGCGCTTGAACGGAGTTCATTTCAATTCTATGGTTGAATTAAATAACTACAAGTTACCAGCTGATGAAGACTGCGCTCTGAGTACTGGAGGACGTGTGCCCTTCCACCAGCCTTTGTTAAGAATGAAACTGACTGTGAAATGACTTGGGAGATTGAAAATGGTATCAAAATCAACATTGTAACCGTGTGGCCTTAATTAAATGTTGCTATAACTTCACTATTATTTCAATTAACTGTTCTAAGCTCAATGCTCACTTTACGAAATTGTTCCCCACTCAAAACCTGACAATAATACATTTATTTCAAAACAAAAATGAATTCAAAATTTAAGACTCAATACAATCATAAAATACACATCATACCATCAAAAGAAGGAACAAACATTACCAACAGGATATACTATACTAAAATATTTTCTTTGAAACACAGTAAAAACAATTAATGATTAGCAATAATAAGTGTGCTATTAATCATGTTACTTATTAAATTCTATAAATAATTTATATTTCATATATTTTTTTTAAAAACAACTTTCTATCATATATCTCCCCTCCCTTCCTATAAAAATATAACGTTTTCATTTATTTGTACGAATTTTTTTTTACAGAATTAGAATAATATATATCTAATCAAAAATATGAAGCATGATTAGACAATGCCGTTTCATAATTAATTCTTTTCTTCTTTGTTTTAGCGCGTTCTAGGGTAGCAGCTTGAACCCATGGCAATGCATCAACAGTTCCTCTCGAACGCAATTGCCTAGCATTAACATTCTCAGAACTCGAAGAGTTAACAGCAAAAGAATAATCCATGTTAGACTTCATTATGTCATTTATCCTAGAAGAACGTTCATAAATTTCTGAATCATTAATAGCATTATCAAATCCGGCAAAATCGTTGTTTTCTTCAGAGACCACTATTTCTTCATTTCTAACAGAACTGGCACCCAAATGATAAACCAGTGAGTGTACAGTAGTCTCCCCACTAGCATCAATCATGCCATCTGAATCGATTGAGGGAAGCTCAAAACTACTGAGAGTCCAATCTAGAACGTTAATGCTATGCATAGTACTGGCAAACTCATTCTGCGATCCAATGAGCTTCACGTCATCCAGCTCATCCAGGACCACTCCGGGAGAAACAGGACCTCCAAGGATAGGGACCTCCTCAAACTCAGGACATTCAGTTACATTAATCCTCTCAAAACTGCAACCAATGCAAGATTTCATTACAGAGTGAATAGTATCATCATTTGTAGCATTAGTTTGCAGAATTTCAGACAATTTTTTCGTTGTATTTAATTTGTCAGAGGGCCCAAATCCCGAGAAACCAGAGTCACTGTCACCCGAAGAGAAATCCATGGAGGAGCCAGAATCTGTGGAGTCACCTGATCCCAGACCAGAATTGCCTGCAAAAATAACATTGTCATTAGCATATTTGTAATTCTCAGAATTATCGTTAATGGTTGGTTTAACGTGAGGGTTAACAAGAACATAAGTAGGTGGAAGTTTAAACACCCTCAAAATGATGAGCCCTAGATATTACTCCAGTTTCATCTTTAATTTGATATGTTACCCCGTTACTGTTTACACTCACGACCTCAAATGGTCCCTCAAAGTTCTGAGAAAACTTATTAGTGTTCAAATTTCCCCTCATTTGAATCTTTAGCATTACTTTCTGTCCTATTTCAGAGGGGACAAAATTCGGATTTCCTAATCTCCATGTTTCTTTAATTGGATTTAACACTGGATTGATTTCCAAACAATGCATTTTACTTAATAAAAAATCAGAAGGAGTTACTCCTAGCTCCATATGAATAGTATTATTATAAGTTATTAGGGCCTTAGATAAATACTCATCCCAATCGCATCCTGCATCACTCAAACTTCTCAGCAGATTCTTTATGGTGCGATTTACCCGCTCCACAGCACCATTTGAAGAGGGCTGGTATGGAGTTGTTTGCTTGTGCTTGACTCCATATGAATTGAGGAAGCTGTCAAACTCTGCAGATGTGAATTCTGGTCCGTTATCTGTGAGAAGATTAGTGGGTACTCTGGGAATAAAAGGGAAAACTGGATTTGTTAGTGCATTGACTACTGACATACTCCTTTTGTCCCTTATTGGCACTGCTGCAACCCATTTAGAATAGTGGTCCACCACCATCACACAACCAATGTAACCCCTTCGTGTCTTAGGAAAGGATATAAGGTCAGCTGCAAGTAATTCGAATGGATAGCTAGACCTTATTTTATGAGTTGGTGGAGTGACAGTTCGGTTGCTCTCTTTGAAAGTTTGACACTCAAAACAGGTCGAACAAACGTCCTTACAAATCTTGCATCTAGATGGGTGCCAAAATACACAACTTAATAGACTTAGCAGTTTATCTCTGCCTACATGGGCGAGTTCTCTGTGCAATGTTAATGATGTCCCAACCAGAAATTGAAATGGTACCACTATAATGGGATTTGGACTATAGAACACCAAAACATTATTCTCCACACCTAGATTATTACTGTAACGTTTGAATTGTTGCACGTTTCTAGGCCACAATTTGGGTGGTAACTTCCCACTCACAGCTTTAGATAATGACTTAATTACGGAACAACTATTTTGCAAAATCTCAAATGACTGATCATCGTCAATTAAAGACAATCCGGATATTGTAGGTGTTGATCCGTTCACCTCAAATCGAAATTCATTTGCTTTGCAAGACATTTTAAGAGTATGAGATGCTGCTGGAATGGATTTTACAGAAAATATTTCTGATGAAAAAGCACTGGTAGAATCCATCACTAAACTAGCCACAGGAACACCGATGTGACTTACTACACCATTATTCATATCAAGATCCAGAGCATATTTAAGCATTATATCACATCCCAATAATACACAGTATGGGAAAAAATCTACGTCAACTACTGCAAATTTATGTGGTTTATCCATTACAAAGGATCCAATCGAAATTGCTAGCTCTACAGTTTGTGAAATTGTCCTATGATGACCTGAGAAACCAACTATCTCACAAATATTCTCATTGGTTATAGTTACAGGACCTGCACTTCTAAGTTTCTCCAAGGCTGACACAGACATCAAACTTATTTCAGCTCCCGTGTCGACAACTGCACACACAGTGACATCTCCAAGAGTTGCTGTAATCCTTGGCAGACAACAATCGGGATGGCTACAGCTGAAGCGACCACGGCAGCTGAAAAGAGAGAGGTCATTATTTGGTTCAACATTATTTGTATCAAAATCACCAATCATTTCACAATTACCAACAAACGAAGTTGGTAATAAAGGAGATTCAGCAGAGCTGATAGAACAATCACTAATTTCAGGAGCCTTATAGCTACTCAATTTAATTAATGGATTGAAATGGATATATACCATTCAGACATTGAAGGTGGATAACATTATCATAATTTTCAAATTGGTATACTACTGGAGACTTAGACCAAAAGTAAACATGGATAACAACTGAATATTTTCTACTAGCAGCCATTAGTAAATCAAATGTAGGCAATTGTCCTTTACATCCCATTAATCGTAAATTTCTTCTAGATATTCGATCTAATGTTAATTTATACTTATCAGGCTGTTTTAACAATTCATCAACCAGTTGCTCCCTTAGATGATGTACAGTTCCTAGTTGAGCATCAGGAAGTCGAGAAAGACACTGGTGTAAGCTTAACAACATAGAGTCACCACCTCCTGGTATAGGGTTGCCATCGATTAAAAGACCAGAAGGTAGAGACATGTCATCTTCAGAAGAGGTATGTTCAACACTGTTGCCATTAATTCTGGATAATGCATCCGCAGCTGTATTTAAGTGCCCAGGAACATATCTGATTTCGAAGACATAATCTGAAAGCTCCTCAATGGTTCTAGCTAAGCGTGAGCATACCAGTTTCATGTTGTGTAAACGCACCAAAGGTTGATGGTCTGTATACAGTACAAAGGCAACACCAAACAAAAATGACCTAAATGTTTTTATCCCCCATCTTAGTGCACACAACTCCCGATCAAGTGTAGAATAATTCAGCTGTGTACTGGAGAACATCATAGATGCAAAGCCGATTACCCGATGACACTCTCCTTGTCTTTGTGCTAGGTTTGAGTTTGAAGCATCTACCCACAATTCGAGCTTTTCTGCTTCCTCAGAATAATCGGGATATACCAACTCGATCTCCTTAGACATCAAAGGCACAATTCATTTCAACTGTCCAAATCAGTTCTCCATTTTTCTTTCCACTAGTGTGGCATGCTAAAGGTCTTTGCAATACAGAGCAATTTGGCAGATACTTTCTCTGGAAGTTTACAAGCCCTAAAAACTCACGTAGTTCACCTTTGGTGCGTGGTTTTGTAAAATCAAGTATTTTCTCAACATATTCTGGTGTCTTGCGAATTCCAGTTGTGCTTATCAGATGACCGAGAAACTGTACGTTCGTACTGAAGAACACCTATTTTGCAGGGTTGATCTTCAATGAATACTGTTCAAGAGTTTTAAGGACTTTGTGTACCAGATTTATGTGTTCATCAAAGGAGTCCCCCATGATTAAAATATCATCAATGTAACATATGACTTTACATGATGGAAACTCACTCAGAACAGCTTGAATTTCACGTTGGAAAGCAGAAGGCGCATTGCGGAGGCCGAAACTCAACCGCTTAAACTGCCAATGGTTCTTGGGAGTTGCAAATGCTGTGTACCTTCTACTTTCTTTATCAATTGGTATATGGTAGAAGTTTTTTACTAAATCCAGACTAGTAAAGAATCTGGTACCATGCAACCCAAACAAGGAATCTGTGAGATTTGGCATAGGATGACGGTCCGGTATGGTTGCCTTATTTAGTTTTCTGTAGTCCAAACACATACGCATGCCTCCTCCTTTCTTCATTATGGGAACGATGGGAGAGTTCCATGGCGAGATACTTGGCTCGATTATATCTAGAGAATGAAGTTCCTTGCACTGCCTTTCGATTTCGTCAGCCACAGGAGGGGAAAAACGTCTCGGTCTCTGGTAAATAGGGGTATCATCAGTTAGTTTTATAACATGTTCTGTAACATTTGCATGTCCTAAATCAAATTCACTAATACTGAACACTCCCTTGACACTGTTTAAAACATCAAAAACCTGAATTCGTTCTCGTTCATCTAACTCAGGCAATTTAACTTGATTCTTCAACTCCAATTCATCTATTGCTTTAACATTATTCTCAGACCTAACTGGCAGTTCTACAACTGACGACACATTACCAACAATTTGACCTTTTTTGATGTCCGCTGGTTTTTCATTTGCTATACACAATATTGACTTAAGTTGAGTGTCTGCTACACCATTCAAACCTCTAGTTTTATTACTTAGTTTTGACTCCATTTTGTCATCACAATACAATAGCATCTGACATTGCTCAACAATAGGAACAGAGAAATAGATTGGCACTCTGGATGTTGTACCCATAGCAATATTAACATTCTGAGAGGCTAAACATTTAATATTTCTATACAGAGTTCTCTCTATATTGCCTGCTTTTAGATGAAACTGAACAGACTGATCTTTATCAAAGTGCTTAATGAGAACTCTGCTTCTAAGAGATAACTCAATCTTATTAGATTTAAGCCAATCAATGCCCAGGAAGAGATCTCCATTCATGCAGCATGTATCAGGGAAAACCAGCAAGGTAACATCATTTGATACAGTTTTATTAATGGTGACAAGGCACTTCACCATTCCTAATGTCGTTAACACTTTGTTGCCAAGAACTCTCAACTTTGTGTCACCTGGGCACACTTCCAAGTTCAAACTTTTAACCATTCTGGATGATATCAATGAGTATGCTGACCCTGAATCGATCACAGCACTAATCTTTGTATCCCCCACATTCACATCAAGTTTAAAAATAGAGTCATTCAGAGAATCCTCTCCTATAATATTGACAAATTTATGAGGAATGCAGCTTTTTAACTCCATATTTTCCACATCATCTCCTTCTTCTTCTTCTCGAATTTCAGGAACATCACATTTAGTTGTCGAAGCATGATCTTGACGTTTAGGGAAGAAAGTTCTATTACTCAATTCCCTCCCCGAAGAATTGAGTGCTGCTCGTTTAAAGGATTTGGTCTGCTGCGACTAAACTGAGGATCATGCTTGGGACAATCCTTCATCATATGGCCCTTTCCACAAATTAGGCAAGAATTGTTTGCTCGCCAGCACATTCTTTCATGGTGATTGCGCTTACCACAAAAGGAACAATGTTTGGTAAACCTATTTTCTTGAGAATGTGCACCTTGGAGAGGAGTCCACTTCCAATCTTCTGAGTCATTGGAAACTGAGCGCTTGTGCTCCATCGAAGTGTTCCTATTGACCTGGTTAGAAAATTGGTTAACATCAGATCCCCGATTGCTGATCCTCTTTTGGGACTGATGTCGGTGGGTCGGGGGTCTATACTCATCACCAGGACTACCTCTTGAAAAGTCCTGTCCTCTTTGGCCATTCCTTACATACTGCCTAGGCTGATACCTCTTATTAGTTGGTGAACTACTCTCACTTCCATCAGTCTGGGGAGAGTTCTGGACAAGTTTATCCGACCACATGATGGTGTGCTGCATTGGCTTTTCGGGTTGCAAGTCTGTTGCCAGTTGCATAATGGCAGAAAAATTCAAGCGTTTCTGCCTACCACCCGATGTCGCCTTCATTGTCTTTTCCAGGTCCAGTATCTTGTCTTTAATCTTGGTTGGAATACGAGCCAGGAACTGAACTCTTAATTGCTGAGCACAGTCCTTCTGCGATTTAGGATATGCTCTCTCGGCCAGTTCTTGCAGCCTCATACCATAGAGATCCAAAGATTCATTTATTGCCGGCAGAGAACTTTCCAACTCCTTCTTCCAGTACATTTTGCTACCTATCCTCTGCTTCTTGTAATACTCCAACAGTTTTACCTTCATTTTAGCATACTTCAGACGTCGTCCTCCACATATCTTGTATATGTTCAGAAGGTCACCAACAAGAAAAGATTCTAGCTGTTGGCATTGGTCATAGGAATTACCTCTGAATTTTGCATTGAAATATGTCTCGAAAGAAGATAAGAAATCCTTCAGGTGCACTATGCCATCCATTTCAAATGGTGGTGGTGTGACAACTTCTCGTTTATCCTTTCTTCCATGACGTTTAGGTTGCTTTACATATTCCTCAGCATCAGAACTACAATCTTCAGAAGATGATGCTGATTGAGCAAAAGAACTATTAGACGATATTACAATCTCTTCCACTCTTTTCACCTTCCTACGTGTTGATCCACGGTTTAGCATGTCTCTTTGTAGATGAACTGTTTCCTTGAATGTCTCATTTAGAAAAACCGTATTATCATTCTTCATCTCTAATTCCCTTACAGGTTTTCTCTCTTCAGTCTTACCAAGAAAGTGTGTGCATCTCTCTTCAGGTGGAGTATTGATCCAATATTCACTCTCTGCCAGTTCTGTCAATATTCTGTGCCACTCAGCATAAGTGAAGGACCTCGTGATTTCAGAATTCTTGTGTTGAAACCTTTCATTGCTGTCCAAAAGAATTCGATCCATGTGGTTGACAGCACCAGCACAGTAACCAGGCACTTCATCTGTTGAGCCACCATGCCATTGGGGAAATAGTGACCCTCTCAACTCATCAAGTTGCAACAAGAAATCATCATGGAATTGGAATCCAAAATCACCATTTACACAATCAGCACGAACTTTAGTATTGCTGAATTGGTTCAGAACACCCTGATAAATGATGACCAAGGTCCTTCCTTTAAATGATACTTCATTTCGTTGAGTCACATGAGTTTTAGAGTCTCCAGCTCCATCTCGCCTGCCATCAACCTCACGCCCCTGTATTTCCCTCTTCTTGCTTATTGCTCCTGTTTCCTTGTTCACAACTTCAGCTTCTTTATTTACAATTTAAGGTTCCTTGTGCACAGCATCAGGATCCTTGTTTACAACTTCATGTTCATTAGCCATTGCAAAAGCTCCTTCTTCTCCTTGCCCGCCTTCAATAGTCCACTTGTCCATATTCATGCCTCCTGACCTGCCTTTGAGTATTGGGGAGTTGAAGATTGACATCCCGTCGAAGATGCCACTTGTTACTGGCGGGTATCAGTTAACAATTATCTTTTAATGCTCAGGCCAAATATCTTTCTTCCTTATGATTAGGATAATGATGACTCTTAATAATATTATCTCTAATACTAGTTTCTTTACAGGTCAGGTCAGAGTGAGGACAATGGTGGAAAGGCAATGGACAAGGTGAGTACAGAGAAGTGACAAGAGTAAAGGGGCGTGAGAAGCAACAACCCTGAGGACAAAAGCATGGTATCAAATATAGATCCTAATACAGTTTAAATGTTATCAATTGCAATTATGCAATACAATATAAATATATCAACTAATGTTTTATTATCACAAACTCACAGAGATGGTAGGTGAGCTGAAGCATAGGTTATTTGAATTACTTTTAGACTTCAGTACAGTTATATTAAATGAATGATTTACATAGTTATCTGAAAAGAGCATTAGAGCAGTTAATAGAAATAATAGTGAAGTTATAGCAACATTTAATTAAGGCCACACGGCTACAATGTTGATTTTGATACCATTTTCAATCTCCCAAGTCATTTCACAGTCAGTTTCATTCTTAATAAAGGCTGGTGGAAGGGCACACGTCCTCCAGTACTCAGAGCGCAGTCTTCATCAGCTGGTAACTTGTAGTTATTTAATTCAACCATAGAATTGAAATGAACTCCGTTCAAGCACTGTAAATGAATAACTTCATTAAAATCATTAATTGTTTTTACTGTGTTTCAAAGAAAATATTTTAGTATAGTATATCCTGTTGGTAATGTTTGTTCCTTCTTTTGATGGTATGATGTGTATTTTATGATTGTATTGAGTCTTAAATTTTGAATTCATTTTTGTTTTGAAATGAATATATTATTGTCAGGTTTTGAGTGGGGAACAATTTCGTAAAGTGAGCATTGAGCTTAGAACAGTTAATTTCAACCATACCTCAGTTTGGTGGGGAGGCATGTAGCTGTGTGGCCTTAATTAAATGTTGCTGTAACTTCACTATTATTTCTATTAGCTGTTCTAATGCTCTTTTCAGATAACTATGTAAATCATTCATTTAATATAACTGTACTAAAGTCTAAAAGTAATTCAAATAATCTATGCTTCAGCTCACCTACCATCTCTGTGAGTTTGTGATAATAAAACAATAGTTGATATATTTATATTGTATTGCAATTGATAACATTTAAACTGTATTAGGATCTATATTTGATACCATGCTTTTGTCCTCAGGGTTGTTGCTTCTCACGCCCCTTTACTCTAGTCACTTCTCTGTACTCACCTTGTCCATTGCCTTTCCACCATTGTCCTCACTCTGACCTGACCTGTAAAGAAACTAGTATTGGAGATAATATTATTAAGAGTCATCATTATACTAATCATAAGGAAGAAAGATATTTGGCCTGAGCATTAAAAGATAATTGTTAACTGATACCCGCCAGTAACAACATGGCACTTCCACCTGATAACAGCTGTACTCATGATAATTGTGCACTACCCAAGGTAATCGTGAATATATCCAATGTTTTATTTTGTGGTATTATAGATATGGGTGCAGAGATAAGTTTGATATCAGAGGCTGTTATTGACAAATTGAGAGAAGTGGAGACTTTACAAATTGTGAATGAAAACATCTGTGAAATTGTAGGATTTTCTGGTCACAGAAAATCTGTTACCAAAACGATTGAGACCTCATTAGAAATTGGAGACCTGAAGTTAGGTACGCCACATAGATTTGCTGTTGTTGACTCAAACTGTTTTACATATTGCTTTCTATTGGGTTATGATTTCTTGTACAAATATCAAAAAATATGTTTTGAAGCAAAATGGTACATCTGTCTGTGTCCTTAGGATGGGTGCGTTCAGACTGGTAAATCCAAATGTACTAACTGTAAAATCCATACCATCTCCATCACATAAACTCAGAATTAAATGTGAGAATGAGGATTTTCGTTTCGAAATGGAGGGTGAAACGTCGACAGTGTCAGGTTTGGCTCTTGTTGAGGATTGTGATGCAATCAGATTACTGCAATCAAGTTGTTCAATACTGAGAGCTTTGTACCGTGTTCTAAATAAAGACACAGATGTCAAACTATGGCCTAATAAGCTCAAACAGTTCAGGAGATACCGTGCAAGTTTGTCAGTTGAGGATAACGTTTTGATTTTTAGAGAGACCCAACCTCCAGTAGTGATGCCTTTCAATTTCTTTGTTGGAACTGCATTGACACTTCATGGTGAATTGGCTCATATTGGCCGAGATAAATTGATGAATGTAATGAATAATGTATTTTGGAATCCTTCCAGGTTTGCCATATGTGACGATATTTGCTCCACGTGCCCAGATTGTCAAGTTATGAAGGACTTCAGACTAATGGTTAATCCCCCTATGTACAAGATACGGTCAAGTTATCCTTCTGAGTTGGTAGCTGCTGATCTCGTAGTATTTCCTAAATCTAGAAGTGGCTACATTGGTTGCTTAACTATGGTAGATCTTTACTCCAAATGGGTGACTGCTTCTGCTATACCCCTAAAGGATAAACGAAGTGCAACAGTTGTGAATGCAATGTCAAGACAGGTGTTTCCTTTCCTACCCAGAGTACCTACAAGTTTATTAACAGACAACGGACCTGAGTTCATAGCAGCAGAGTTTGAGGTTTTCCTGGAAGAATATGGATTAAAACACAAACTCACAACTCCGTACCAACCTACCTCCAATGGTGCTATAGAAAGAGTAAATAGAACTATAAAGAATCTGCTGAGAGGTTTACAGGATTACGGACATGACTGGGAAGATGCTCTAACTAGGACTTTGATTACTTACAACAACACAGTGCATACGGAGCTTGGAATCTCACCATCTGACTTTTTGATGACAAAGGCACATCAAATCACTTGCAGCTCACTATTGAGACCAATTGCTGATACGTGGAAGATTGGACACCCTAATTATCTTTCGTTCAATATAGGACAGAAAGTCTTAATGAAAAATCAAGCTAAAGGTTTCCTAAGCACCAATAAGTTTGCAGCAAATTATGGAGGTCCCTTTGAAGGGGTTGTTGTTAATGACAATGGCGTAACGTATAAAATTAAACACTGCAATACTGGTCAAATTATAAGAGCACACCACAGTAAGCTTAGAATTTTTAAAAGTCCTCCAAACTGCATTCAAAATAATGTGCATTTTGATCGAATCAGGAGTGTCCCTTTAAATGAGCCCACTAATAACTATAATGTTTTTCCAGATGTTGAGGATTTGAATGTGTCTGCTGGTCTCGATTTTTCATGGGATTCATCATCTGACAGCAGTTCTGGTTTTTTAGGCTTTTCTAAAGATTTAAGATTACAGAGAGAAAGAACCAAGCATAATACTGCGAAAAGCCAGAGATGATTGGAGAGAACCTGCAATAACTCCATTATTAAAACCGAAATGTTGTGATGGCTGTCGGTATGAGGAAGCGAAATTGGACAATAACTCCAGTAACACCTGGGATGATTCTCCTGCAAAAATTCTTACTCCTAAAACTGTTCCTAATGTCATTGAAAGTGAAGCAAATGAAGATTTACCTGATATTTGGAACTATCAGAGGAATGATTTAGTCAAGTGCTTGACTGGTCATTTAGCAGTGAAGGTACAATCGACTTGCCATCAATAGATTCAACTAGTATGGAAGATAAAAGTCATGAAAGCATGGACCATTCTCTGATATTGCACATAGAGGATGAACTGGAAGTACCTATGGGTGACGATGAAGCTGACGATTTTG
This sequence comes from Caprella mutica, assembly GCA_947561585.1. Classification (NCBI taxonomy): domain Eukaryota; kingdom Metazoa; phylum Arthropoda; class Malacostraca; order Amphipoda; family Caprellidae; genus Caprella; species Caprella mutica. Next base: position 102,754 of record CANNZV010000245.1, read on the forward strand.
AGGGATTTTCCAGTGTAACCGATTCTGAGTCATACCAAAGACCTTCTAAGATACAGCTAATCTTGAAAACTAACCTTCGAAATTATCCCCTTACTGCTAATACAACCAGTATAGAATCGTTCAATAGCAGGAATCTACGATCTTAAGGACCTGTTAATGATTTGCCCTGGGTTCAAAGCAGAACATTGGAAAGGATCAAGACAAAGAAGTACAACAAATATGACAGCGCTTGATCAAGAAATATCTTTTGTTGTGCAATGAAATCTCCTTACTTTATATTTTTAGATATATTCCTTGCATTGTTAAATATAAATAGATTGAACGTTTGTTTTTCAAAGGGGGAGAGAGGAAAGAGGAGTTTATTCTTATCAAACCTCCAATCTTGTAATTGCTGGAAAATTCTCTGTCTTACTTTTTTTTATGCTGTAGTTATTATTTATTTTGCTTAATAATAGTGACTCTTTTAAATGATAAATAAAACTAGTTTTATTGATTTTAGAGTTGTGTTAGTGTAGGAAATAATAATTATATTTATTTTATTCCATTCATTCAAGTAATGAGGAAGATAATTTCAATTTGTTTTTGCTTTCTATTATGTATTAATTAATTTGTGAGTTCTACCTCAGTTTGGAGGGGAGATATGTTGGCGTGACAATTTATTATATAAATAAATAAATTATATATATAAATAAAAACGCATCTTCTTTCAGAAAGATAATTAGCGATCCATCTTACTACAGACTACAGAGGGGTCGATACGTATCTAAAAGCTGAGCGGCGCACACCAGTACGGCGCACCACTGTACATTCTATCCAGTCTGCAGAATGTGTCTCTTCTCCCGCAGAGATTTTAATTTGAGAGACAGTTACTCTCTGACTCACAGTAGCAGATTCAGAATCTCCCGCAGCTAAATTAATGGTAACATAGGAATTAATTCAAAATCTCCCACAGCTAAATTAATGGTAACATAGGAATTAATTCAAGATCTCCCGCAGAGATCTCAAATTTCTAAAATTCAATCAAAAACTCCCGCAGAGAGTCTTGGAAAAATGTTCCATATTCTGCAGACTGGCATTCTATTAGATAGGTAATTTGAATACAGATTAATGACAAATGGAGTGAATTTGATAGGTAATTGTCGTATCAAATTGGTACCTGAATCCAATGTTTATACTACACAGTTTAATCATTTGATTGAGATGTTTAATTTGGAATAGAAAATAAAATTCATCATAGAAAACAGTAATTGTAATTTTATGGGGTAACTATTGTAAACTTTCAGTCTGAGATGTAAATAAAAACTATCAGTTAGCCGTTAGGTAGATGTATCGGGGGGCGTGCCGCCCCCCGAAGTTGACCCGACCCCCCTGCCAGGTCATTAAACAATCATGAAGTGTGCAGAACAACAAACTAGCGGATACAACAAACTACATAACAGTTTATCACATTGAGGTCATTAATAGAAAGTACAGTGGTGCGCCGTATTGTAGTGCGCCGTAATGTGGTGCGCCGCTCAGCTTTTAGATACTTATGGAGGGGTCCATCCCAGTCTGAAAAGTACAGCAGGATTTGTGGATTAATCCTGCGCCCAATTCCTATATAATTCTTATGTTCCCATGTTATTTGCTGCGCCCATATCCCTTTTTTTGTGGAAAATCCTGGGTCTGAGGAGACCTTCTTTTCAGACTGGGGTCCATCTGAAGTTTACTTACCTTATTTAATAAGCCTGTATGCCACACAGAGTCAAAAGCTCCCTCAATATCCAAGTGTACCACAATGCAGTGTTTCCCAGACCCTAATGAGCGAGAAGTGCACCCCACAGTATATAGAATACCCTATTCTATGTACTGTGGGTGCACCTCTGTCATTATGACATTTTTAATGTCAATTTTATCTATTTTACGGATATTTAGGTAATTTTGTGAAAATATACTTTTGTGAAAATAATAAAGACATAGAAAATAATATAAAAAAAGGAAGGAATGCAACAGATTAGATAGAAACTCACAAAATGAACAGGCTAAAGTTTATTGGCAAGATCTATATTGGAAACAAAAATATTGTTGGCGTGACAATTTATTATATAAAAACTTCGTTATAACTCTTTCAATTATTTTTTTTTTTTTTCAGATTAATTACTAATTCAATAGCAAGTTAAAATTAACTGATAAGTAATATAGCTAATAGATAACGCCTCCCCTAACGTTTCACTTTGAATAATTATGTAAGTTAAGTTTATGTAATGATATAATATGATAATAAAACAACCATTACATATTTGATCTATATATTCAATAGATATTATTACTATGTTAATCTTAGATTATTGATTGTATGTTTTCTCTTTCAGTGGTGCTCAATTTCCCTCACACCTCTTACCTTATGTTACCTCTTATGTGTCCTCTTACTAACGTACGTCTCATACTTACCCTTGTGAACCTGATCTCTAAATAAACCTCATCCTTGCTCTTGTCTTCCTGCCCACCTGTGTCTTGAATCTGTTCCACCTGAAAGATAGGATAAATTAAGGCCTTAATACTAATAACGTCTGGTAGTCTAACCCCACTATTAGGTACAATATGCTGTGAAAAACATGATAAGAAATGCAGTAACGGATAATGAAGAAAAATTACACAAGATATCAAGCAAGAAAAAGATACATACAAAGAAGATTTGGAAGTACATTAATAAGTTAAGGAAGAAAGAAGAAACTTCTGACAGCTCTCTCTATGATGATGATGGTTGTTAAGTAGTGAGTGAAAATGAGGCAAATCAAATGTTACTGAATTACTGGACGTCAGTTTACCAGCAGCATGAAATGAATATTGTGAATGTCTGGAATGAAAATTTGAAGAGATCCTATGCTGGTGAACTTGATGAACCTGCCAACACTAGAGTGGATTTAAAGGTCCTCTCCAGGCTCCGGGAAAAAAATGAGTTTATAACATAATAATATAGAACTAAGGTCTACGATCATTATTCTGCAAACCGCATAAAATTCAGTTCAGTATATATTTTATAATTTGTTTTTAAAGTTTTTTAGTACTATGTTAGCAACATTTGAGCGAATCACTAATCTGATGCTCAAGAAGAAGATTGTACACTCTTTGTTTTGATTACAAATTTGAATTTGATATATAAACCATGCGTTTTCGGCCATTATTTTAGATATTAATTGTTTCCTAAACTATATAAACGTTTCTAATATTAGTTCATTCAATTTTATACCTTTACACGAATATTAAATGGATTTATAAAAACTTATACCTAGTTGACAATCAAAACAAATGGTGTACATTCTTTTTCTTCAGGCTGAAAATTTCTTAATTTAGTAAGTCGGAAGTAAAATAGGTTTTGTAGAGTTTTGATTATAAAAATCTTTAAAAGCATATAAAATTAAAAATATGCTACCAAATTTGATGCGGTTTGAAGTACAATGATAAGAAACAGTAGCCACGTTGAATAAGGCAATAAAAATATTTGCTTGGAGGGGACCTTTAAATGATTTCTCTCCTGTGGATCGAAATGCAGCATCTTGGGTGGAAAATCTGTTTGCTCGAATGAGAAATAGAAGAGAGGGAAGAAATATTGAAGATAATACATATGCAGAATTGGATGAAAATACGGAGCTGGTTCAGGTCTCCAGGAGGGAAGAATTGAAGGAATAACTTACTTGCGGAAGTTGGGCACGTCACCCTTTCCTCCGGTCTTGGTGCCGGGATGCCATCAGAGAGAATTACTATATGTTTTGCAGCCTGTTCTGGGAGGAGCCTGCACGTGGTGGCAGGGCGAGACTGGACCTGTGCCAGTCTTCGAAAGACCTCCCAACTCCTTGTCCTCTTCGGGGGACGCGACCAGGGTGTCGCCTTAGGCCAAGCCCACCTACACGCACTACACTGGCACCAGAGCGTTTTTTCCCTAGTGGGGGGATATGAGCCGGCATATCTCCCCCTACTCACCCTCTTACTCTCCGGTGACATAGAAACCAACCCTGGCCCCTACATGTGTCCCTCTTGTGGCCGACCATGGACCCGTCGTACTGGAGGGGTCCATTGTGTCGGCTGCAATAGTTGGACACATTACAATATACGCTGCTCTGGTGTCCGCCAACATGGAAATATCCCACAGGGATGGCAGTGTAAAAACTGTCACCCTACACACAACATGACTCAACCCAACACACCCACTCCTACTCCTTCCTCTCCTCATCCTACCCTTCACCCTACCCCCGGACATCACCGTCCTCCCCTCCCTTCCTCTCAGGGAAGGGCTGCAGGAGGCGGTGCTGCTCGTCTCCCAACTCCACTTCACCCCCCACGCGGAGGTGATGGAGGAGCGCCTATCCTTCCTCCTCCTCATCCTATAATTGGACGGCAATCGCCTGCCCGCCCTCCCCCTCGGGGGAGTGCTGGGACAGACACTGTCGTCCGACCCCCAGTTCCACTTCACCCCCCTCGTGGAGGTGGTGGAGGAACGCCTCCTATTCCTAACCCCCCTAGAGCTCCTAACATACACACACGCCACAACAAACTCAACATACTACAACATAACATAAACGGTATACACAACAAGCACATGGAACTTAAATCACTCCTACACAAACACCACATCCACATCGCCACAATCCAGGAAACTAAACTAACACCTGCCAGATTAACACCAAAGTTTCCTGGATATACAACACTTAGACTCGATCGGCCCACACGAGGCGGCGGGGGCCTCATTACACTGATACATAAATCCATCCCGTTCACAAACACCACTGCCGAAACACACGCACGGATGCCACACGACCCTACACTTGAAATACAATCTACACGCATCCAAATTCACAAACATTCCTACAACATTTTCAACATATACATTCCCCCCACAGACTCATCACCCCCAGGATACCAACCCAATCTAAATTACATTAACACCATTAATAATTAATTTGTCCTGGGGGATTTTAACGCACACGACACTACTTGGCTCGCCACACAACATACAGACACAAGAGCTGACACCATAACAACACAACTAGACAACTACATAATCATGAACGACCCCCACACTCCCACAAGCAAACCTTTTAACATCAACACACGACCCACATCACCTGACATAACCCTCCTCACCCCTGACATAGCCCTCCAGAGTTCATGGACCGCACTCCATGAACTCAGTTCAGACCACCTTCCACTTCTCACCACATACATATTGTAGTTGCTAATAGCATATCTACATTTTTTCTATATAATTACTTTAATTGTTGATAATTTAATATTTTGTACGTAAAACCTTAGTGCTAGAATGGCAATAGTTCAGTACCGGTAAAACTCTAAAACTAAACAGTCATGGGATTATTGTTGTGCCCATTTGAAAGATTTGATTTGAATAAGTGTAGATTGCTGAAAAATTAGGTAAGAACATTTAGTGATATTGTTTAAATAATTAATTTGTTTGTATTTCTAATAACTTTCTATAGCTAGGATATTCCTATTTATATTTGCTCGTAATCTTTGTTTACAATACGTATTTACTCAAATTTGTTCATATGAGACGTACATTTGAATTTAAAACTTCGATTATTCTTATTAAATTTAACGTAGTTATAGTGCATCCTTTCATGATTTAAAAATAGTATTTCTTATCCTGCACTTTGCAATTGATAAATTATCAGTAAATCTTAGTTAAACAATTTAAATTAGTCTACCTTAATTATGTCTCGTTCAATTTTCTATAATTATTGTAATGCTTAAAATTTATAAATTAGTCTCCAGTCAAACTTTAAATTTGTAGCTAACAGTATGTTTGTTAATTTAATTTATTTGTCGGTAGGTACCGTGTTGTCTCCATGTCCCATGTTTAAGAAGAAAGAAATAAAACCTAACTCTACCAAGTCTTTTCACCTCTACTGATGAATAAAAAGGAATTTAACACGCGTACCTAAAATGAAATCTGCCTATCATTGAAAATTTAAAATTCATGCATAAATCTACATTAAAACTTTATTGGAAATACAAGAATTAAAACCATGAATTCATCAGTGATTAAAAATTTAAGTGGATGAATTCAATAGTACCTAATTTAGTGCAAAGTGAATTGAAAAAACTAGTGTTGTGAACTACCAATAAAATGAGTGATACTGAAGGTGAATACGAAGAAACTATAGTTTTCCCATCTGGAAAACTAGGTGCAATTACTAGAGTAAAAAATGAAATTAAGAACTGTATGAAAGATTATGAAACAGGGTCTGTATTAGTAGATCCATTAGTTGAAAAATTGAAAACTAAAATATCTAATTTCGAAAGGGCTTGTGAAATTGAAAATGTGAAAAATTGTTCTCCCGAAGAAAAAGATTCTTTTGATAAATGGGTCAAATGCCAACAAAAGAATTATGATATTTTCCTCAAGAAATTTCAATTGTGGGCATTAGAAAATAGCTATCAAGAAGTCGAATTCGAAAACGATGATGATCAAAATAATGATGATCAAAATGCTGATCAAAATAATGATTATCAAAATGCTGATCTAAATAATCATCAAAGACCTGATCAAAGTCATGAAGATAAAATTCCGACTGATAAGTTGCTAGAAGCTATATTAAAAAATCAAACCATTTCAAAACTTCCAGTTAACGAACCATTTGTATTTAGCGGTGAAGACATTAGTGAATTTCGCCCATTCATTATTTCATTCGAGCGATTGATTGAAAACAATTGCTTGTCATTTGCTGATAAATACTATTATCTACTGAAATACACTAAGGGCATAGCTAAAGACTTGGTTAATAGCTGTTATGATTTCAACCCTAAAATTTCCTTCACTAAAGCAAGAAAAACTCTGGAGGATCAGTATGGAAATGATTATAGGATAGCACAAACTTATCTTGATAAATTACAAAGTTGGGAACCTATCAAATCTGAAGATCCTAAACAACTGAGTCAATTCGCCTTTTTTCTTACTACCTGTATGAACATGATGGACCGAATGAGTGCATTAAATCAACTAAACAGCTGGAGAGACATCAAAGAGATAGTGATGAAACTACCCTGGGAATTGAGAAAACAGTTTCGCTCTCATGCTCAGAAGGCATTAGAAAACAACAAAGAAGTTAAGTTCGATTTTGTTGTCAAGTTTGTGAACGATCAAGCAAGATTGCTGAACATTCCCCTTTTTGGACAAATATCAGATAAAAAATCCATTAAGGATAAATCGGAGAAGAAATTCCAAAGGTCCTTCTACACATCTGACGCAAGAAACGAAGATATAATGTGCGAGTGCTGCAAGAAGAACAACCACGAACTTTCTGATTGCATCTTTTTCATGAAAAAGTCTAGGGATGCAAAAGAAGAGTTCATTAAAAACAAAAAACTCTGCTTTGGTTGTTTGAAAACTGGACATCGTACAAGAGATTGTTCCGATAGAATCACCTGTAAAAAATGTCAAAAGAAACATCCTACTTGTTTGCACCGAGAACCAAAGAACTACGAAAAAACTAAATACGAAGCTGAACTTGAGAGGAAGGTAAACATGTCCACAAAAAATAACGACAAAGTCAAATGCCCTGCAATTCCGATCATAATAAGAAATAAGAGGAATAATCAACAAATTACCACATATGCTGCATTAGATCCTTATTCTACTTCCTGTTATATGGACAGAAGGTTAATGAAAAAATTAAATATTCCAGGAGAAGAACGCATGATGTCAGTTACTACTATTAAAGAAAAAGCTAGCAGCATGAGAGTAAAGGTGGTGACTGATGTCGAGGTTCTCTCTCTGGATAAAAGTAGTATGATCACCATACCAAAACTCTACGCGCAAGATTCGTGGACGTTCACAGAAGAGGATTCACCGAAGAAAGAAGATCTCCATAGCATCCCTCAGCTGCAAGATATTCCTTTTAAATATATCAAAGGAGACATAGGGATTTTGATTGGCATGAACGTGCCTGAAATTTTGAAACCACTTGAAATAAGATCTACGACTAAAAAGGGTCCATACGCTTCACGTCACATTCTTGGATGGGCATTAAACGGTCCCGTAGAAGGAAAAGGACTAGCTTCATCTTGTTTTAGAATCAAAGAAAATTCTATTAGTGAGCTGAATGATATGTTCGCTAAAGCATTCGCAAATGAATTTGACATTGGAAATGAAGACTCGAAGTATTCCATCGAAGAAGAAGATTGGCTGCAGTTTGTTGAAGAAAACACCGTAAGAACAGAAGACAACCACTTCAAAATTGCCATTCCAATCAAGGAAGATGAAAATATTCCCGATAATTACAATCAAGTAGAAGCTAGATTGAAGAGCCTCGTGAAGAAACTTGAGAAAGACGAAAATCTGAAAGAAGAGTATTCCAATTTTATGAACACTATGCTCGCAAGAAACTTCATGGAGCCTGTGAAGGACCAAGATATTCATGCTCATGAAGGTAGGAGTTACTACTTACCGCATCACGGAGTCTTTCACAAGCAAAAGAAAAAACTCAGGATTGTCTTTGATTGTTCCTTGAAGTACAAAGGACTTTCATTAAATGACCGTCTTATAAAGGGACCCGATCTTGCCAATTCCCTAGTTGGAGTTTTACTACGATTTAGAAAAGAGAGGATTGCAGTGACGGGAGATATTGAAAAAATGTTTCATATGGTAAAGTTACATGATGCTGACAAAGATCTCTTCCGTTTTCTGTGGTTCGAAAATAATGATATAAATACAGTCCCTAAGGTATTTCGAATGACTGTTCATATATTTGGCGCTACGTCTAGCCCAGCCATTGCAAATTTTGCTCTCTCAAAAGCTATGAAAGAGAGTAACTCAGAAATAGAAAAGCTTGGCAAGGCATTCTACGTTGACGATATGATGTCTTCGTTTAAAAGCACCAAGAAGGCAATTGATGCAACCACTTCACTAAGAAACACCCTAGCTTATTGTGGCTTCAATCTTACATCTTTTGTCTCCAATTCAGAAGAGGTTATTCAAGCTCTTCCTAAAGAAAAACTGTCTACAGATAAGGAAAAAGTCCCTATCACAAATGAAGACTCATTTGAGAAAGCTCTTGGAATAGTATGGAAAACGACAAACGATACACTGGGATACAGCGTTAAGTTACCTGAACATCCAAACACAAAGAGAGGAATACTCGCGACAGCAAGTTCTATTTATGATCCCCTTTTTATTGCTAGCCCTGCGATTATAAAAGCTAAAAGAATCTTTCAAATCTGTTGCCATCTTAAGTTGGATTGGGACGCTCCCCTTCCAAATCATTATGAAATATCATGGCAAAGATGGAAAGATGAAATCAAGCAACTGAACAACTTTGAAGTACCGAGATGCTACAAAGAAACAGACGAAGAAATTCTTGAATCACAGCTCCACTTATTTGCCGATGGAAGTGAAATTGCCTGGGGCGCAGTAGCCTACTTGAGACAAAGAGATAAGGGCAACAATATTTCAACATGCATAGTTATGGCTAAAGCACGTTTAACACCAATTGACAGAGCTTCTTTGAAAACAACTCCGAGGATTGAATTAAATGCTGCAAAACTTGCCGTGTCCCTGGCTCAGAAAATTAAAACTGAATTTGTCAGTCATCAAGCTATTGATAAAACTTTCTACTGGACTGACAGCAAGGCTGTATTGCAGTACATTTTCTCTGAAACTGGTCACTTCAAGACATTCGTTGCGAATCGTGTCGCTTATATCAGATCTCTTACTGATTTAGGTGAGTGGAGAGCCATCCCAGGCAAACAAAATCCTGCCGATCTTCTCAGTAGAGGCACTTCTGATGTAAAAGAATTTGTCAAAAATCAAATTTGGATTCAAGGTCCAGACTTCCTAAAAGAAAAAGAAGAGAATTGGCCTCACACAAAGGACTATAATGTCAGCAATGATAATCCAGAGCTGAAAAAGAAAAATCATGCTCTCTTAACTAAAACTGAAAATGAGAGTGCAATTAGCAAGTTATTATATTCTACATCTAATTTATTCAAACTTAAATGTAGAATCGCTGCTTTTCTTAGACTGAAGAAACTACTCAAGAAAGAACCCATTGATTCCGGACCATTTAGCGTGCACGAATTACAAGAAGCTGCAAAGGAGATTTGGAGATTGACACAAGCTCAGCACTTCTCTGATATATTAGATGCTCTTAGAAAGGAAAAACCCATTCCAAAGAAAGATAACCTCCACAGGCTGAATCTCTTCCTTGATAATGACGGTCTGGTGAGGATAGGAGGTCGCCTGAGTAGAGCTCCAATTCCATATGATACAAAGCACCCGATATTACTACATGGAAAAGCTTTTCCAGTGCTGATGCTTGTTGCCGATTGTCATCGTGAATTGGGTCACATGGGACGAGAGGCAATCTCTTCGGAACTAAGACAGCAGTACAATATTGTAGGTGAAAGGAAATTACTTAACAAAGTATTGAAGAACTGCGTTATATGCAAGAAGGTACAAGGTAAAGCTAGCAAACAAATAATGGCAGATTTACCGGTAGATAGAGTTACCACTGATATACCTCCTTTCACGAATACTGCAACTGATCTTTTTGGACCCTTCTATGTTACCAATGGCAGAAAACAAGAAAAACGATATGGTGTGATATTCACTTGCCTGTCTTCAAGAGCGGCACACTTGGAGATCACCCATAGCTTAGATACTGACAGTTTCATTAATGCTTTTCGCCGTTTCATTGCAAGGAGAGGGACACCCTCATTGATGAGATCCGACAACGGAACAAATCTAACTTCGTCTGAGAAGGAACTAAAAAAGGCGGTTATGGAGTGGAATTCCTGCAAGATAAATAATTTCTGCTCACAGAAATGCATTAAGTGGATATTCCAACCACCGCAAGCATCTCATTTCGGAGGAGTATTCGAAAGAGAAATAAGAACCATCCGAAAGCTCCTCAACTCAATGCTTTGGGAATTTGACAACTTGAGAAAATTTAACGATGAGCTTCTCAGTACAATTTTCTGCGAAATTGAAAACATATTGAACTCACGACCTTTAACTGCCGTTGTGTCCGATAATGAAGATATAGAACCCCTTACGCCAAACCATGTTCTACGTTTGGCTCCCTCAGAGTTCATGCCTCCAGGACTTTTCAGTCGTAAAGATATCTATCTGAAAAGAAGATGGCGCCAGGTACAACATTTAGCCGATGTCTTCTGGCAACGATTTCGTAAAGAGTATTTACCACTGCTGCAACATAGATCGAAATGGACTACGAAAGAACGATCTCACAAAATTGGAGACATTGTGCTAGTTATGGAACAGTCATCACCAAGAAATGACTGGACTATGGGAGTAATCACAGAAGTAAAAACTAGTGACGATGGCCATATTCGTAGTTGTAATGTTAAAGTTGCCAAGAATAAATATAAGCAGGGTAACTTTGAAACGACTATTTTGGTGAGACCAATAAGTAAATTAATCCTACTATGTCCCATTGAGACTGATGATAGTAATTTGAACACTATTTAATTCTATTAGAATTTCTTAATTTAATCTTAGTAATTAATTACTATGAAAATTTTGCTTCCAATGTTCAGATAAATTCTATATTGAATAACCATACTTTCGTTGCTAATAATAAATATCTTGTTTTGTATTTTGGTTTAAGTTCTAATTATTTTAGAATGATTATAAATTTAATTTAATTTTGTTTAACCATAAATCTTGTATTGATATGTCATTTGATGTGGAGCAATAATCTCTCTAGGCTTTAAAAAGGCAGTTACTTAATGTTGTATGTTTAAAATGTGGCTTTGAATTTGTTGGCTATGTTCTGTTATATTGTTATTGTATTGTCCTAACCTTGCATTCCGCGACAATAACCTCAAGCTAAACTAGCTCCATTAGATCTGATGATTAAAATACGGATATTTTAATGTGGGCGGGTGTAGTTGCTAATAGCATATCTACATTTTTTCTATATAATTACTTTAATTGTTGATAATTTAATATTTTGTACGTAAAACCTTAGTGCTAGAATGGCAATAGTTCAGTACCGGTAAAACTCTAAAACTAAACAGTCATGGGATTATTGTTGTGCCCATTTGAAAGATTTGATTTGAATAAGTGTAGATTGCTGAAAAATTAGGTAAGAACATTTAGTGATATTGTTTAAATAATTAATTTGTTTGTATTTCTAATAACTTTCTATAGCTAGGATATTCCTATTTATATTTGCTCGTAATCTTTGTTTACAATACGTATTTACTCAAATTTGTTCATATGAGACGTACATTTGAATTTAAAACTTCGATTATTCTTATTAAATTTAACGTAGTTATAGTGCATCCTTTCATGATTTAAAAATAGTATTTCTTATCCTGCACTTTGCAATTGATAAATTATCAGTAAATCTTAGTTAAACAATTTAAATTAGTCTACCTTAATTATGTCTCGTTCAATTTTCTATAATTATTGTAATGCTTAAAATTTATAAATTAGTCTCCAGTCAAACTTTAAATTTGTAGCTAACAGTATGTTTGTTAATTTAATTTATTTGTCGGTAGGTACCGTGTTGTCTCCATGTCCCATGTTTAAGAAGAAAGAAATAAAACCTAACTCTACCAAGTCTTTTCACCTCTACTGATGAATAAAAAGGAATTTAACACGCGTACCTAAAATGAAATCTGCCTATCATTGAAAATTTAAAATTCATGCATAAATCTACATTAAAACTTTATTGGAAATACAAGAATTAAAACCATGAATTCATCAGTGATTAAAAATTTAAGTGGATGAATTCAATACATATTAAGTACACCACTTGCCGCACAAAAACACAGACACACATTCACAAACTACAATAGAGCCAACTGGACAGACTTTTCAGCATCTGTGGATAATAACTTACATAACTTTGATATAAACACCTTCCCATCCATAGATGCTGCCACAAAACATCTCACTGACATCATCATTAACGCAGACAAACACTACATCCCTACAGGCAACATAAGACACTACAACCCCACATTCACACCACACATCAAACACCTGATACAAACACGCAAACACCTACGCTCACTCCCACCCACACAAGACACGATCACACGCATACAACACCTTAACACTGACATAAGTGCGGAGATTACTGCCCAACAAAAACACAAGTGGCAAAACACATTAGACACCATTAATTTCCGCACTGACGCAAACAAACTTTGGAAACTTGTCAAGGGACTCAACAACAAATACATGGACCAACCAAAAACACATGAGTCCCTCACACAAAACAACACTATACTCACTGACACACAACAGGCGAACGCTCTCAACAAGCACTATGCTTCAACAAGTAGGTTACCCACCCGCCCAGTAGATAGGATTATACTGCGTCGCCTGCACAAAACATGCACTCAAAAGCTCCTCACACCCCCCTTCACCCCGGCAATGGTTACCGAGGCCATCCGGGTTTCCAAGAACACTTCCTCCACAGGTCCTGATGGCATATCAAACAAACATCTAAAACATCTAGGGCCACTTGCCATCAGAGCCTTCACAGACATCTTCAATTTCTCACTACAGAACAATAGTATACCCAACACCTGGAAACTTGCCAAAATCATCCCGATCCTGAAGCCCAACAAACCCCCCACAGAACTGGCCTCATACAGACCTATATCACTCCTCTCCACCCCATCCAAAATACTCGAGAGGCTAGTTCTAAACAACATTTCACCACACATCCCACTATCCCCCTCACAACACGGCTTCAGATCCCAACACTCCACATCTACTCTTCTTACCCACCTCTCACAGACAACACTCGAAGGCTTGAACTCCAACAAACCTGCGGATAGGACAATTATAGCTGCCATAGACATTAGTAAAGCCTTCGACACGGTACCCAGACACCTACTAATTAACAAAATACTCAACACACACATCCACGACTCATATAAAAAATGGCTTGCCAATTATCTCTCAGGCCGCTCTGGCAAAACACTTTACAACGGCAAGTCCTCCAGAACACTTCACTACACTGACGGGGTACCGCAGGGCTCCGTACTCTCACCTACACTCTTCAACCTATACCTTCACGACCTCCCTACGCCAACACACACCTCGGTTTACACTCTTTCATACGCAGATGATGTCACCATCATCTCACAACATCCCAAACACGAGACCGCCGCCAACAATTTACAAACATACATCCACTCACTAGAAGACTGGCTAGAAACAAACAGATTAAAGGTCTCCGCAAACAAATCTTCTGTCACCTTAGTTACACCCTACACCCTTGAATACAGAACCCATCCAAACATTACACTCAACAACACTCCCCTTCCCATTAACAACACGCCGAAAATTCTTGGAGTTACACTCGACCGCGGCTGGACGTTCAAACACCACATAACCGACATTAACAACAGAGCCAAACAAAGACTGAACGTCCTCCGCGCACTCACTCACACAACTTACGGACACTCCAAGGAAGACATAACAACACTCTACAAACAGTTCATCAGACCCATCCTCACCTACGCCCACACAGCCTGGTCACCTGACATATCCAACACCCACCTACAGACACTCCAAAAAACACAAAACACCGCATTCCGCATTGCCACCGGTTGTACACAAACAACACCCACACACCACCTACACACAGAAACACGAGTCCTACCTCTTACCTCACACATGGACATGAGGGGCACACATTTTTACACTTCTACACTAGACCCCTCACATCCCTTACACTACATGCAAACTGAGAGGAGGACACCACGCACACTACACATCACCCCCTCCACACACTACAGACACCTCTACACCACTCTCCCTCCCACACCCGACAACACTTCTCTTCACAAACACATACACACCACTTTCACACAAAGAGCTCTAGCTTCCTCCCTCCCTAACAATTACTCCTTGGGTTTAAGCCTCCTGCCATCGACCCTAGTGAGTCGGCCATTTCTCGTCGTGATAGGGTCACCCTATCACGTCTGAGATGTGGCAACCATCCTTCTCTTCCTTACTACATGCACAGGATTGGGAGATCGGACTCTGATCGGTGCGACTTCTGCCAAGCCGACCAGGGCACGATCTCTCACATTCTCACACAATGTCCATCACTACACCAACACAGGACTACACACAACATTCACTCACTGGATCACCTTTGGACCCATCCTCAGGCAGTTATTAACTTCCTGAGTGATGCGGGTTTCCCTCAGGCCCACACACTCCCACACAGTGCCTCGGGTGGCTGAAACCCGGGGCACCCCTGGCCGCCCCTCCGTCCCGGCGAGGATGTTGGGGAGGTTAATCAACAACAACAATATGTTTTGCAGAAGTCCGCTGTTGCGGAGGAAGGTGACAAGCAGCTCAGCAGGGAAGTCAGGAGAGAGGAGGTTTCTCAGCGTGAACTGGAGGCTCTGTGCATTGCAGTATTGGCGAATTGGATTTCTATGGTTTTCGTGTTGTAGGCAGTCCATCATGAAGTGGCTATAACGTTGTTGTTGACATTGCAGTTGGTACAATCTGATGGGAGTCCAGTACCGAACAGGTGTCCATGGGACACCAAGCAAACTCCCAGTCTCAGTCGTGTGATTGGAATTTGTTCTCTTCTAGGAATCTCGGTAGGCATAGTTTCACTGAGTGATGGTTCGAAGGATCTGGTGACATCTGGCAGCCGTTCCCATTCATCCTTCCGCCTCTCTTGGTATTTGCTTCGTATTTTGTGCCGTACCTCATCAGATGAAGGAGTAATCTTGGTGATGTTGGGCAGCGTGAGGGATTCAGCAGCCAATTTATCTGCGATTTCGTTTCCGTCTATTCCGAAATGGCTAGGGATCCATTCGATAGTTATATGCTTGTTTGGCAGGGACTTGAGAGCTTGGCTGATCCAGACAAGAAGATAGTGAGAGTTATGATCGAGAGTCATGAGAGACTTAACTGCACTCAATGAGTCAGTGAGTATGAGAGTCGGTCTTGATCTGGTAGATAGGAACTTGATAGCAGAATAGAGAGCATAGAGTTCAGATGAGTAGATGGATACATAAGGAGGTAATCGGGTCATAATTTGGAATCCTAAGCCGTGCACAGCACAGCCAGTTCCAGTTCTTGTCACAGAACCATCTGTGAAGACCAGGTCATGCTTGTTATAGCGACTATCGACCATGTTCTTGAATAAGACTCTCCACTGTAAGGGGCAGAGGGAGTCTTTACGTGTCTCGGACATGGTGTCATAAACTGGCAGCGTTACTGTGATGTATCTGGATTCCATAGGTATGAATCGGAATTCGTCATGAAGTCTGGATAGATATCTGGCATTTTATATTTGATGGAGAGATGATCTTGGACTGGAAAATATTCAGCCATGAGCTTTGCAACTGGGTATCCATCAATGGTGCAGACACGGGAGCCATACTGTGCTAGTAGCTTACATCTGCGGATAGCCAGTGGAGTGATGTTGGCTTCTGCTTCAAGTTTGGCAACAGGAGTGCACTTTAATGCACCGAGCATAATTCCTATAGCAGCATACTGGATTCTGTGAATAGACAGAAGGATGGAAGGAGAAGCTGTTGAGTATATGAAACTTCCATAATCTACCTTTGGGAGGATAAGGGAGGTGTATAATCTTTTGAGGGTCAGGTAGTCTGAGCAGCTCTTTGTACAGGAGACAACTCTGAGAAGGCGAAGATCTGATAGGCATCTGGAACGAAGCAACTCTGTGTGATTTTTCCAGGTCAGTCGTGAGTCAAAGGTCATCCCCAAGAATTTTGCATTATTTACAAATGGGAGAGGGATACCATTCATTTCCAGAGGTGTTGGTGAGCCTGTTTTTCTGTATGTGAAGATGAGTACTGATGTTTTAGCAGGGGAGATCTGAAGTCCCCATATGTGAGACCATTCTATGACAGTGTTCAGAGCTTGCTGCATCTGCTCCAGTGTCTGTCCCAGGGATTGGGACCGAATCCACAGGGCTCCATCATCTGCATAGAGGGATGAAGACATAGTTGCAGGTATATTTTCAAAGAAATCATTAATCAGCACTGTGAAAAGTGTTGGGCTTAGCACGGAGCCCTGTGGTACGCCACTGTGAGTGGGATAAGATGGAGATTTTGTGTTTGAGAGTCTTACATGTATTTTGCGACAGAGCAGAAACTGTTGGATGTAATGATCTAGGTTGCCCTGTAGTCCCGCTTGTTGTAAATTTTTCAGCAATCCGTGGTGCCATACGGTATCGAACGCTTTAGCTATATCTAAGAAGACTGCTACACACTAACAGTATTCTTTATTTAAGAGAGTGGTGCGAGCCTCATTCTCGAGACGGACTAGTCCATCCAGTGTACTGTGTCCTGCGCGGAAACCACTTTGTTCTGGTGTAAAGTAGTTTTTGGTTTCAAGGAAGGATTTCAGTTGCCGATTGACCATCTTGCCCATAACCTTTGATAAACAATCTGTGAGGGTAATAGGACGGTAGGAGGAGCAGGATGTTGCTACTTTTTCCAATTTTTAGAATGGGCAGAATTTCTCCATTTCTCCATTGGTGTGGAAAGCCTGTGTGGTAGAAGAAATTGAAGAAATCCAGCAGTCTTTGGAGTTGATCTGTAGGTAAGTGCTGTATGAAGGCATAGGGGATGTTGTCAGGTCCAGGCGACTTTGATTTACATTGGGCCAAAGTGAGTTGAAGCTCCTGCATTGAAAAAGGCTTGTTGTATGTTTCATTATTTTCTTTTTGAAACGTGATCGGGCTTCTTTCGCAGAGCTCTTTGTGCTCCTGGAAAATAGCATCATCATATTTGCTACCACTTTTCCTGGAGTAGAATATTGCCAGGGTGTTTGCAACATCAGCAGGAGCAGTGATGAGTGAGTCATTATTTTTAAGTACTATGCAACGTGAGGAGGGTTTGTTGTTTAATAGTCTTATATTATGTTTCCATACTTGTGCACTTGTGGTTTTGGTTATGATGTTTTGCAGGAATTTATTCCAACTCTCCTTTCTTGCAAGTTTCACTGTTCTGCGGAAAAAGGCTCTAGCTTTTTTGAAGGAGATCCACAATGACAGGTCTCCTGGGTGGTTTCTGTATCTGTTTAGTGCCTTGTGTTAGGAGTTCTTTGCTTTTGTGCAGTCACTATTCCACCAATAGCACGATTTGTATTTAGGGGCCTCTTTAGTCACTGGTATGGATGGTTTTGCTGCATCCAGAAGTGCAGTTTTGACTGCTCCACATGCTTGGGTAGGTGATAGGAACTGGGTTGGTAGCTGTAGTGTGAATTGAAATAGGTTCCAGTTTGCGTCTTTCAGCCTCCATCGGGGTAGGTGCTCTGTGCGTCTTTCACCAGAGGAGCCTTTGGTCAGTATAGGGAAGTGGTCGCTGTTGTAAGTTGATGTTAGTGGTTGCCAGTCTAGTGAAGATGCAAGATTTGGTGTAGATCAATGTGGGAGAAAGTACCCTGATTTGACAGATAAGTTGGCTCATCACTGTTTAATAGGACCAATGCGTTTTCTTCCATCCATTGACATAATATATTTCCTCGAAGGCTTGAATCTGAAGATCCCCACGATTGGTGGTGGGCATTTGCATCAGTTGAGATTATAAATGGAGTTTGGAGTCGAGAAGTCAGATTTTGCAGTTCTTAGCTTAATGTGTGGTTTGGGTAGTCAGGGGGAATATACAGAGAGCAGATTGTTACTTGTTTATTTTGTAAGATTATAGTTGCAGCAACAGCTTCAAGGAATGTAATTAATGCTATTGGTATTTGAGGAGTGTCATTTCGTACCAGAATAGCCACTCCTCCCCCTCTTCTCTCTTGGCGGTCCTTCCTGATGGGAGGATAATGGAACGATGGAAGTGAGATTTTTTGGTGCTTTTGTAGGAAAGTTTTCTGCAGGCAGATTATATCTGGGTTGTGTTCGTCAACTATTTTTAGTAGGAATGGACGATTTGAGTGGTAGCTGCGTAAATTCCATTGCATAAAGGAGATGTTCAAGTTGAACATTCCTGATTGTTGAGATGGAGTGATGCAAGGGCAGTTTCAACTAACTTGTCAAGGTGAAGGATACGTCCTATATGTGTTAGAGATTCAATCTTGTCAGTTAGTGAGTTGACAAAAAGTAATTTTATGATCAGAGGTAGGAGTTGAGGCATTGCAGTTTCAAGAGTTTCAGCTATAGAAGGAGTTCTGGTTTTACTTGTGGTTGGATGAGGCTGATAGTTTCTATTGTTATTGGAAGGGGCTGTAGGATAAATACAGGTGTCTGGTTTTTGTAGACTAGATGGTTGTGAGACATTTTCAGTTGTTCCGAAGAGGTGGATTGGATCAGGGGATGATAGTGTTGAAGAGTAAGATAGCACATACATTATATTGGAAGTTTCTTGACCCGGGGTGATAGGTGCTTGTGATTCATAGCTATTAATGTGGTAGTCAGAGATTGGTATGGATGGTAGGTTCAAGCTTCTGGAGTTTGTTTGGATGGTTTGGGATTGCTGCAGAGGAGGGAAAGTTTGAGAGTCAAAGTTTGGAATAGGCATGGATTGGTTGAGTCTTCTTCTTACTACACTGGGTTGGTTAGCTTTTGTTATTTGATTGTCTGTGTGATTTATCTTTGAAGGTGCAGGTCTAAGTTTCATCATGCTTCGGGCTTCAGTGAAGCTAATACCCTCATCAGCTTGGTGGGTGCAGATTTGTTGTTCGTGTATATATCTTGGGCAATTTGGATCTGTAGATTGGTGGGATCCAGAGCAGTTAATGCATTTTGGGTGTACCATAGGGCAGTTTCCTGTATGGCTGGTTGATGAACAGTTTTTGTAGGTTGCTAATGATCTACATGACGGTGTAGTGTGTCCCAGTCTTCAGCATATTCTACATCTTAGTGGGCTTGAATAGTAGGTGCCAATTGTGTATTTTAGATAGCCTAAGAATAGAGATTTTGGTCTTTGGCCGATGAAGGAGAGAACACAAAGCAGCACATGTGCTTTTGCAGGGTCATTGAAGAGCTTTCGGATGGCAACTACATTGTGGGGGCGAAGCAGGGATAATATCTCTTCTAGTGTGTCGTGAGATAGTTCTGGGGCATATAATTTACCATATGTTTGCTGGCTATTCCAGGCTATGGTGACAGATATTGGGATGTCAAGGACAGTTAATACTTTTGCAGACATTAGGGTGTCGACTTGTTCTCTGCATTTGGTTTTGATCAGGATTCCACCTGATCTTTGGTAGACCATACTGTCAAGGTCACCACATTACCACATAGTTTATCAATGCCATCTTTCAGTTTGCATGGATTAGCTGAGGTTAGTCTTTTGTTAGTGTCTTTGCTCACCATTAGTATTTGCCTGGTTGTTTCAGGGATGTTGATTATGGTATCTAGGTTTATTGTAGCATTTATTTTCTTTTGGTATTCTTTTTCAGCTTCAGCTGTAGAAGGGAGAAGATGGGCAGGCAATGAGGAGAAGGAGAACCCAGAGAAGGAGTTATCTTGCTGATTGTTGTTATGGTCAGTTTCTGACATTACTTCCTCAGAAATTATACCGCTTAATTGGCTTTGGTAGGTATCCAATGAGGTATCACAGATGTTTTGGGTATTGTTAATCTTTTTAGACTTCTAGGGTGGAGTGAAGGATTCCTTTCGTTTTTGAGATGTATCTCTTTCTGTTTCGGAGTCAGATGAGCTTGCGTTATAGTTTACTCTTTGTTCATTTGATGAGGGATGAGAATCGTGAGCCTGGGTTTGGTTTCTTGTTAGATCAGTGGAAGAAGATCCAGGTTTCTTTTTCCTTTCTATTGGAACAGGCATTTTGCCGTTTTCCTCCATTTTCTATTTTAGGTTTGCCAGTTAAGCCGGCTAAACCTTCTAGTCTTTAGTTGTATCAGTATTGGACACTTTATACTGTAACAAAGGCTATATTTACTTACTGTCTATTATCACTTTAATTAATTAAACATTCACTTCTCAGTTCTCACAATTGGTTCACATTCGCTTTACAGGTCTGCTCACAATTCACAAAAGGTACCTACGGGAATACTTTGTTCCTGAAGGAATAAGAAGAATGCAAAATGTGACTTTCATAGAGGATGATATTGTAAAGAATTTGAATAAACTGAAAAGTGGAAAACAGGCTGGAATGGATAGAATTAAACCAGAATGTTAAAAATGGAAGAGTGGTAGTAAAGTATTTGTCCGAGCTTTGACTGAGAGTTTCAACAAGGTAATTCAAGAAAATTCTGTCCCTGTTAACTGGAAGAAGTCTAAAACTGTTTTGATCCCAAAAAAGAGCAAACCAAAATACAATGAACTTAGACCTATATCTCTAAATAATATATCTTATAACCTTTTTATGAGTCTTATAAAAGATAAATTTTTTGATCATATGAAGGAGCAAAAGTGTATATTGGAGCTACAAGCTAGATTCACTAAGGGGAAAAGGATTGCAGATAATTTGCTGCGGAATGAAAGATAGAGAAAGCTATTAAATGAAGTATGACCTGCGGAATGACTCACGAGATAGTATCACCTGCGGAATGACTCTCACGAGACCTGCAGAATGACTCACGAGATAGTATCACCTGCGGAATGACTCTCACGAGATAGTATCACCTGTGGAATGACTCTCACGAGACCTGCGGAATGACTCACGAGATAGTATCACCTGCGGAATGACTCTCACGAGATAGTATGACCTGCAGAATGACTCTCACGAGACCTGCGGAATGACTCACGAGAAAGTATGACCTGCAGAATGACTCTCACTAGATAGTATGACTTACGGAATGACTCTCACGTGACCTGCGACGTTAAACCCCTACTAAAATAAATAATATATACTACTGCTTCCATTAATACACGTCCAACTAGAAAACGTTCGCATCTCCACTCGATTGGATATCATACCGAATTCTCACTCATCTAGTATAACTGAGGAAATCCAGCCTTCGTAGTAACTTTAGTTAAATACCTACAGTCACGCAATCTTCTTGGAACTAACTTTCATCGTGACTCCTGCATAATATTTGTGTGCGCTATCTCTTACTACACGAAGCTGACGGGCACTATCTATTTTGCGGAATGGCGGAATGCGGAATAGTGCGGAATGACCTTCTATAATGCTGAATTAAATGCCACTGCGGAATGGAAGAGAGAGAAAGCTATTGAATGAATTATGATCTGCGGAATGACTCTCACGAGATAGTAAAACCAGCGAAATGACTCTCATGAGATAGTATCACATGCGGAATGACTCTCACAATATAGTATCACCTGCGGAATGACTCTCACAAGATAGTACATCCTGCGGAATGACTCTCACGAGACCTACGGAATGACTCACGAGATGGTATGACCTGCGGAATGACTCTCACGAGATAGCATGACTTGCGGAATGACTCTCATGAGATAGTACAACCAGCGGAATGACTTTCACGAGATAGTATCACATGCGGAATGACTTTCACGAGATAGTATTACCTGCAGAATGACTATTTCATGTCAGATTCACCTGACAATATTTTTAACTATATTTTAATCTCAATAAGTCACATCCCGTAAGTCAACGCCCGTGCTATCCCAGGCTGAACTCACGAAGGCTATGTTTTCAACGAAAGTTCAACTCTACGTCCCTCTCAATTTATTTTCTCCTCCTGGATGGTCTTTGATATGATTTTTTTAGATGAAATAACACTATTGAAAGAGGATCGAGTCCATTCTGCTTGACCTTCATCCAGCACGTTTTTCTTACGAATGCAGGTATGTACGGGATCGCCTGGGACTTGCTTCATCTTTGGGTTAATAACACCGAAGCATTTTTGCTGAGGATCTTCTCCAAAGTGGCACTGATCAGCTTTGAAATCCATTGGAAACTACCACAAAAGCCACACAACATCTGCTACGACAGTCTGGCATATGATGAGTGATGACTACCTATATATCTTTATACTTCTCAAATAAAAATTGTTCTATATTGAACAGTTCATTACAGGAGAAAGTAAGTACTGAAAAAATGTATTTCTCCTGAAACATGATACTGTCGTCAAAAGTTTTCATAAAGAATTACAATTTAGATATTATGTTTCTTTTAATTATATGACAATCATGGATTGTACGTTTAATAGTATATAGTACATGTATAAACTTGAGTTTAATCATTAATTTCCAATTATTAATTTTTGAGATCAATAATAATACATATATATTTTTCGGCTAGGTAATACTTTAGAAAGTTTAGAAAGACGAAGAATAGGAAAACCAGAAATAGTATAGATTACACGTAGAACTCTTACAGCGGACGATTTTTGATCGTCCGCTATTACAAAGTACAAAAAGTGTTCGATCTAACGGACTGTAGATCGCTACAACGACCTCTTTAAATGATATATTGTTTAACATATTTTTTTATCCGTCTACCAAGTATCTAGTCAAACATTTATTATATTCAGTGGTATCACAATTTTCAAAATTACATTCCACTTTTTAATGTATTGTTTTCAGTTTTTGTAGGTATTTTGATCTAGTTACCCTTTCCTTATAAATTTTCTTTTATTAACTATTCTATAATAGTTAGAATAGTTGAAGTTATACCTACCGTATTATTTTGTACATTTATATAAGTAAGTTATTTTAAATATTAAATTTTCAATAAAATTTTCCTTTTAGAATAATCTGAGATTGCTTACCTTCATTAGCATTTCTTTGAAATGATGTGTTAAAGAAAACTTGCAAAGTTTAAATCCCCAACTAAACTAATAAATGTGACATTACAACGAACGCTGATAGCATAGCGGACACTTTTCCGGCACATGTAAGTACTGGGCGTTGTATGAGCTTTACCGGTATAGAAGGACATAGTATAGAAGAACAATACAAAGTATGAAAGACCTTAGTATGGAAACAGAAGATAGAGAATAATATAATATAGAAATAGAAAGTATAGACATGTCGATTAAATTGATGGAATGGAGAATTTGTCGAATGGAGAAACCTTTCTTTAGAAATATAATACATTTCATTTGTTATAAATAACTTGAAGTATACATTGTGTCCGTGGCACGACAGTTGGGCCCCAAGACAATTGGGTACTGATAATTCTGCTCGCTGACAATTGAGTTTAGGACAGTTGGGTCCAGGGCAAGTGGACCCCAAGTTAATTGAGCACAGGGCAATTAGGCCTCTTGGCAATTGGGCGCAGGGCCGTTAATTAACACATGAAAAATTGTGAAATCAGGCACAGATAAGAAGCTTCACTTCGTTATCACTGTAGCTATGTTCTTCGATTAATTTGATACAATAAACTCTGATGAATACAGACTCGGCTACGACCCAGAAAATAAAGATTTTGCCTTTCAATATATAAAATAATAGTTTATACATAATATTCAACTTTTACTAAATGCTTTAGGTTTATTTCGTCGACAGGAAGGCCATTTAGAAGTAAACCTTTTTTCAGACTCGGTATCTGGAGTGTTTACAAGCGTGTCATAGAAGATCTGCCTCGTAATCACTAATACAATTGAAGGGTGACTCAGAGCAATGCACAGCTCGACCCTACTATAATAGATTTATACATACATGTATATAGTAAAATTATAAAGCAAGATCACGTTAAAAATAAATTCAAACGTATAAATAGTGAAAATCAAGATTGCTCAAAAAAGGGATGGTTCCACAACCATCAAACCTTCAAGTAAAAGTTAAATATTATAAATGTAAATAATTAATTATGTATGCATTGCATTTTATATACAAAACCCAAATCTTAATACTCTGAGATGAATCCGGGTTAGTTTTTTTTATCAGACTCTAGGTACTGTATTAACTTATTTGAGGATCATTGCTACTGTAATAACAAATTGACACTTCGTTATGGTGTCGGCTGCCACAATTTCTTTATGGGCTCCATTGTCTTGGGCTCGATTGCAGGTGAGCCCATCTTGTCACTATCGAACTAGGCTAGGCAGGGAGAGTCCCTTAACTGGACCGCTAGCCAATTCAATTAAAATACTTTTATCTTATGAATGATTTTACATTAGCAACGATTTAAATCTGTAAAATAAAAATAGTTTATTACCTATCATGAACAATAAACTGAATTCTAATTTGAAAAAAAAATAGCTGTAACTATGCTACATTATATAGTTTCATAGAGAAAAATTGTTCGATCATATAGACTTTCCAAAGAATATTTCTATTTTACATCAAACATATACGTATTTTTCAAAGGTCATACTATATTGTGAGAGTCATTCCGCAGGTCATACTATCTCGTGAGAGTGATTCCGCAGGTCATACTATCTCGTGAAAGTCATTCCGCAGGTCATACTATCTCGTGAGAGTGATTCCGCAGGTCATACTATCTCGTGAGAGTCATTCCGCAGATCATACTATCTCGTGAGAGTCATTCCGCAGATTATACTATCTCGTGAGGGTCATTCCGCAGGTGATACTATCTCGTGAGAGTCATTTCACAAGTCATACTATCTCGTGGGAGTCATTCCGTAGGACGTACTATCTCGTGAGTCATTCTGCAGGTCATACTATCTCGTGAGAGTCATTCCGCAGGTCATACTATCTCGTGAGAGTCATTCCGCAGGTGATACTATCTCGTGAGAGTCATTCCGCAGGTCATATTATCTCGTGAGAGTTATTCCGCAGGTTATACTATCTCGTGAGAGTCATTCCGCAGGTGATAATATCTCGTGAGAGTCATTCCATAGGTCATACTATCTCGTGAGAGTCATTCCGCAGGTCATACTATCTCGTGAGAATCATTCCGTAGGTCATACTATCTCGTGAGAGTCATTCCGCAGGTCATAATATCTTGTGAGAGTCATTGCGCAGGTCATACTATCTCGTGACAGTCATTCTGCAGATGATACTATCTCGTGAGAGTCATTGCACAGGTCGTACTATCTCGTGAGTCATTCCGCAGATGATACCATCTCGTGAGAGTCATTCTGTAGGCCATAATATCTAGTGAGAGTCACTCTGCAGGTCATACTATCTCATAAGAGTCATTCCGCAGGTCATACTATCTCGTGAGAGTCATTGTGCAAGTCGTACTATCTCGTGAGAGTCATTCCGTAGATGATACCATCCCGTGAGAGTCATTCTGCAAGCCATAATATCTAATGAGAGTCATTCCGTAGGATGTACTTTCTCGTGAGAGTCATTCCGCAGGTCATACTATCTTGTGAGAGTCATTCCGCAGGTGATACTATATTGTGAGAGTCATTCCGCATGTGATACTATCTCATGAGAGTCATTTCGCTGGTTTTACTATCTCGTGAGAGTCATTCCGCAGATCATAATTCATTCAATAGCTTTCTCTCTCTTCCATTCCGCAGTGGCATTTAATTCAGCATTATAGAAGGTCATTCCGCACTATTCCGCATTCCGCCATTCCGCAAAATAGATAGTGCCCGTCAGCTTCGTGTAGTAAGAGATAGCGCACACAAATATTATGCAGGAGTCACGATGAAAGTTAGTTCCAAGAAGATTGCGTGACTGTAGGTATTTAACTAAAGTTACTACGAAGGCTGGATTTCCTCAGTTATACTAGATGAGTGAGAATTCGGTATGATATCCAATCGAGTGGAGATGCGAACGTTTTCTAGTAGGACGTGTATTAATGGAAGCAGTAGTATATTTTATTTATTTTAGTAGGGGTTTAACGTCTGCTTCGGAACCAAAGGCCATATCGCTGACGTCAAAAGGAAATTAAATACAAGGGACTGGAAGAAGCAGTCAGAGAGGAAAGTGGCTCCATGAACAAAGTCACTTACCACCGTCGGTGACAATGCTCATGGATGCAGAAAAGCTACTCCGTGAATGCAGTCACTTACCAAGGAATGTGACGAAACGGGACACAAGCACCGGTGGCTGCACTCACGGATGGAAGAGGAAAATGAAGAGGTGATAGTAAATGAAGCCTACGAGCCTACCTAACACAAAATCTAAGACCTCGTATAGTTGAAGAGCATAACCCTAGCGCTATCCTCTAAAACTGCAAGTAGCGTTAAAAAAATGATAAACATGGTAAAAATTAAAAAAGGCAATCCATAATCCAAATTAAAACAGTTCGGGGCCCAAGGGACGCCACCCCCCTTCTCTTCCATTCACCACAGACAGCTTCAGGATAGAGCCCCTGGGGGCAAGCAGTAGTACCTATAAATAGCATCAACATTCAACAGGTGTTTGACTCAGAAGCAGTAGTGGCTGTGGTTGCAGTAGCAGCAGAACAGTAGTAATGAAACCAGTATTCATCAGCCAGTTGTATTCTAACCAGTAGCAATCAGAAAGACAGAAACCCCCTGAAAGAGATAGTTTGGAATAATTGGGGTTCGATACATCTTAGCTAATAAAACACAGATAATGATAATTTAAATGAATTGCCTGATTATCATTCGTTATGAATTCAATTGAGCTACTAGCTAAGGAGATGAAAAGAATGACTATTAAAGTATAAATTAAATAATTAGAAATGAAATAGAGCTTCTGTTTATTATGAAGTTAGGCATAGAAGCAGAATAACGTAGTCTCTGTTAAAACTAGTTTTCTTTCATATAGAAAACGAGACGGCAAAGTGAACGGGTCACTGTTCTAGAATTCATTAAAACCTGATACGTAGTACGTCGGTAGGATGTTGAATGGGTTATCATAAAAGATTATATATATAAGGGAATATATAATTGATATTGACTAATAATATTATTAAGATATGAGAAATGAATAATTAGCATTGATATTGAATATTACTTAAAATATATCCTAAATAGTAGGCTATATCTATTGGAACCGTTTCTGGCAATTTAGTAGGCCTATAAATGGGCCTGTTATCCCTTCAATTATTACTTTAACACCTAATTTATTTCATTCATAAAAATGAGCACGGCTTCTAGTTAATATGTACATATATTTGGTATAAAGAATATTTTATACGATTGAAATAATTATTTAAATTGTAAATTAAATTTTCTATCCAAATTTAAATTAAAATATTACTATTCGGTTAAATTAGCCCAAGTAAAATAATATAGATTTGAGTTTAAATATAGGTAACTGTTGCATATGGTTTCCCCATGATTTCGATATATAAGATGTATTTATATTTTATAGGACGGTTACTTGAAGTAATTATTTGATTTATCTCACAGTAACTACAATAACTACAATTTTAATTATAAACGATTGGTTCAGAAATTAGATTTTGTGAAAGAAGAAACTTTACCAGTGACTATATATACAGTAGCGAGCAAAAAGATCAGAACGATTGCTCTAATGAGAGAAAATCCTCCATAACAAGCTTCATGGAGCCTATAAAACCTTAAAATTTTCAAAAAAAAATTCTAGACTCAATGGGTAATGAAATGGGAAACTGGTTTTCTGAACAAATAATTTATTCACAATTTTTAACACAATTAACAAAACCAAATCTGTAATTTGAGTGATCATAAACATCAGAACGATAACAAAATCATAAATTTAACTGGATAATTTATTTAAAATGTAACACAATGCTGCACATTCATTAGTACTTTGTATGTTGACCGTTACTATCAATGACAGCTTGACATCTCCTGCCACAAGAGTTAATTAAAGTGCTGCATTCATCGACTGATATTTTTTCCCATTCCTCTTTTAGATAAGTCCACAATTCATCGACATTACTTGAATTCTTATTCTTACTTCGTTCATTTAATAACTTCCAAACATTCTCAATTGGATTCATGTCTGGGCTTTGTGCCGGCCAATCCATTACAGTAAGGTTCTCCTCGGTAAAAAAGGTCTTGATAGATTTTGCTGTGTGGCGTGTTCCATGTGACGTGTTCAATAGCGAATTTCTTTCGTGCTAGTTGATTCTTCTTAGATATGAAAGGTTTTGTAGAAGGGGTTCTAGCAATCAAACGTTGTTCATTTAGTTTTCGTGAAACTGTATGTCTCGAAACATTGACACCTAAATTATCTTTAACCTTATTTGCAATGTTATCTTTCTTTATGTCTATCTTTCTTAGCTTGAAGTGTAATGAATCTGTCCTCTCTTGAAGTAGTTTTCCTAGGTTTGCCAGGTGGTTTCTTTGCTTCACATGAACCAGTTTCATCAAATTTCTTCAAAATACCATGAATAACACTCTTTGACTTCTTCACAATGTTGGCTATGTCACCAATTGAATGCTTATCCTCATTACATAACTTCACTATCAGTTCTCTAAGTTCTAATGATGTTACAGCGTTTTTAGGCATGTTAACAGTATAAGAGCCGGTTGCAAACTGACTAAATAACGCTAGGGAATTGGTAGTATAATATTTACCCTAAAAATTAGCTTCAACTCCCTATACAATACTAAATAAATTGATTTTCTTCATCGTTCTGATGTTTTTGATCACTCAAATTTCGGATTTTGTTTTGTTAATTGAGTTAAAAAATGTGAATAACTGGTAGTATCAGAAAACACGTTTCCCATTTCATTACCCATTGAGTCAAGAAAAAATTCTTACAATTTTGAGGTTTTATAGGCTCCATGAAGCTTGTTATGGAAGATTTTCTCTCATTAGAACTATCGTTCTGATCTTTTTGCTCGCTACTGTATAATACGTACACACATACAGGATACATAGTTCTCTAGCAATTTCATCCGGAGATTGACCACGGTATATTATTGCAATCTCCTGTTCAAGAGATATTTTTGTTCTCTTCTTTGAAAAATTATATTTATCTTTATATGTATTTTTCCTTTTTGAAGTCACAATGAAGAACAGCAAATAAGACGATTTATACATCGAATCAGAGCTGGGCGGGAAAGTACTTCCCAAGTACCAAGTAAAAGTACTAAGTAACAAGTAAGTACTTCAAGTACTACTTCAAGTACTTTCTAAAAAGTACTTTGAATAATTACTTAGAAGTACTTTTTACAAGTACTTGTTACTTTCCAAGTAAAAAGTACTTTGCAAAGTACATTTTTTTCCTTTCAGTCAAGAGATTTTAAAAGATTAAATTTAAAATCTCTACAAAATTAATTCTTTTTCTCATCAAAACTGTATTTACAGCAACTGGATAAAAATTAGAGTTTGTAGATGTTTGTTTGTCAAGCAGTAAAATTGAAAACTTTGTCAAACAGTAGAATCGAAAACTAAGACTGTAAGACATTGTACACTTTTATGTGACGGTGAATATTTATATATTCTGACCAAGGTATATTAACTACTGTTAAGTTAATGTACCTTGATTCTGACATACAATCATGTATAGAGACTATGAGTTATATTGACCAATTTAAGTACATTGAATATAATTATTTTATGATACCTAGATATCACAACCAATATTTACCAAACACATTGACGAATTATAAGCGTGTGGACGTGTACAGTGAGTCACTGTGATGATGTACTATCAGAGAAAAGTCACTGTGGTGATGTACCATCAGAAAAAAGAGTCACTGTGATGATGTATTATCAGAGAAAAGAGTCACTGTGATGATATGCCATCAGGAAAAAAAGTCACTGTGATGATGTACTATCAGAGAAGAGAGTCACTGTGATGATGAACTATCAAAGAAAAGAGTCACTGTGATGATATGCCATCAGAAAAAAAAGTCACTGTGATGATGTACTATCAGAGAAAAGTCACTGTGGTGATGTACCATCAGAAAAAAGAGTCACTGTGATGATGTATTATCAGAGAAAAGAGTCAATGTGATGATGTACTATCAGAGAAAAGAGTCACTGTGATGATATGCCATCAGGAAAAAAAGTCACTGTGATGATGTACTATCAGAGAAAAGAGTCACTGTGATGATGTACTATCAGAGAAAAGAGTCACTGTGATGATGTACTGTGAGAGAAAAGAGTCACTGTGATGATATACCATCAGAAAAAAAAGAGTCACTGTGATGATGTACTATCAGAGAAAAGGGTCACTGTGATGATGTACTATCAGAGAAAAGAATCACTGTGATGATGTACTGTCAGAGAAAAGAGTCACCGTGATGATGTACTATCAGAGAAAAGAGTCACTGTGATGATGTACTATCAGAGAAAAGAGTCACTGTGATGATATACTATCAGAGAAAAGAGTCACTGTGATGATGTACTATCAGAGAAAAGAATCACTGTGATGATGTACTGTCAGAGAATAAAGTCACTGAGAAGATGTACTATCAGAGTTAACAGTATAAATTATTAGTTTTTAAATTGTATAGTAAATGTACTTGGTACTTTAAAGTACTCTAAAAAGTACTTGGTACTTGTACTTTGAAAGTACTTTTTTATTTGAGTACTTGGGCAACTACTTCAAGTACATTGATTTAAGAGTACTTGTACTTGATACTTAAGTACTTTCGATGTACTTTTCGCCCATCTCTGCATCGAATACTATTTAACATGTCCCATTTTAGGGTAAGCTCCGTGTTAGTGCACGGTTTCATATTTCCGGACACGTAAAAATCTATAGGTATATATATTGATCATTATTGAACTTTTTAAGGATATTAATTTTATTTTAAGAAAAACTGCACACAACACAACTATTTCAAGCCTTTATATAAATTCCTTCTGTTAACAGGACCTTTTCGGGCAGGGTTAAAATCTAATAGAACAATTTAAAAGTATATAAGAATTCAATTGGTGTCCATGAAACCAATCCTAATAGAAGTTAAATTATAACTAATATATTTTCTTTTCATACATATATTTCATGTAAATATTTCTTACGAGTAAATGTTTCACAAAAGACAAAACATAGAAATTACTATTGTTACAATGTAATATAATTATATAAATCGAAGTACCTACCTATATATTAATTACTCACAAATACTGAGTGAGAGCTAAGATTTGGTTGGATTTTAAAACTTTTAATTTATTCACTATCTTGAACTTCAATCAGAGAGAGCATGTGCTCCGCGCAATTTGCACATTTGAACCATATTGAGAATGCGCTGCTCGTTCTTAAACCTCTTTAATGCCGAGCATGAAGTAATAGTCTGTAATACCTTTATTTTATTTATCATTAAATCGAATACTGATATATGTGTAAAGTGGGGCGTGCCACTAAATTTGTGTATATATATTATATACACAAATGTTAGTATTCTATAATATAATATAAAAAAATGAAGGTAATAACGCCCGCTCGGCATTAAGGGGGTTAAAAACGTGCAGCGCATTCTCAAGATTGTACAAATCGCATATTACGTGGAAGGAAAAAATGTACTAATTCTGGCAACAAATACTGGAACACTGTTTAATAGTCTTAGTACTTGAATTCTGTAACAATTTTCTTTCAGTATAACTCATAGAAATTTAAATGTTTAGTTAATGAGTAACGGAAACAATACTATTAGTACCTACTGGAGTAAGTTCTGAACTAATTAATAATGGATCATGGATGTAGTTGATAAAAGAGCTATTGTATGAATAGAGATGAAAACAATAACCGTGAAAAATTGTTTAGAGATTATCTCAATAGTCAGTCCTAGGCTGCCTGAATTATCAGGACTGAGCACAGATGGGTCAAACTGGAGCAGACATCTTTTGTTGTTATTATTACTATGCAGCTATTGAATAGAAAAACAATAAAGTGAGAAAGATTGATTAGATCATAAATCTTAACTGTTCATTCATGAGTTTAATTAGCTACTATTGAATAGATTTATAAGCTCTGTTATGTCTCGTGTAACTACTCTTAGTAGTAAACGCTTTATGACAAACTTCACAACTGTATGGTTTCTCATCTGTGTGAATTCTTTTGAGAACAATAATTCCATTTTTTTGAGAGAAAGTTCTATTACAAATATCACAACTGAATGGCTTCTCGCCAGTGTGAATTCTTGTGTGAACGATCATGTTAGATTTTTGAGAAAAAGTTTTATTGCAAATATTACAGCTGAATGGTTTCTCATCTGTGTGAATTCTTTTATGATCATTCAAGTGTACTTTTGTAGTAAATGTTTGATTACAAATATCACACCTGAATAACTTTTCACCTATGTGAATTTTTTTGTGAATTATCATGTTATTTTTTAGAGTAAACGCTTCATTACAAATAGCACAGGTGAATGGCTTTTCACCTGTGTGAATAAGTTGATGATTGATCATCAACTTATTTTTCGTTTGAATTTTTTATCACAAACCTTACAAACGTATAGCTTTTCATCTGTGTGAATTCTTTGATGTCTACTTAGACCACTTTCACAATGAAAGTTTCTATTGCAAACATCACAGTTATATGGTTTTTCATGAGTCTTCATACCTTCATCACTATTCACTTTTCTTTTGATGAGAGACTTGCTCTTGTCAGAATCAATTGAATTTATTAATTTAATAAGACTGGTATCTTGTGATTCAGCTTTTAGGGAAGATTTACTCTGAGAATTATATAGATAATAATCAACTGGTTGTTCCATTTTCTGGTCACCAGAACAGATATTCGAAGATTCCATTTTATTGTTTGCACAAAATGATTCAGTTTGCCATGAATGTTCCTCTTCATCCAAAATCTCTTCTTTGATGGTAATGTCATCTTCTGTATTCTTATTGTCAGTGATATTAGAAATGTGATCAATATCAGACAAACCAACACTAACATCTATATTTGAAATATCTGGCTTGATGTCTTCTTCTTTCACCAAATAGATCATATTGCAAGAATCAGCTACAACAGCCTCTTCAGAAGAGTTGGGACTCTGAACTCCAGATTCCATCTGTAATATAAGGAAAGTTGAAATTACTGAAAAAATGACCGGAAAATCTACCACTAACTCGCACCTTTTTAAAGCTTGTATGGATTATGGTAGGAAAAAAAGAGATAGAGCCAACTAATTTTAAGGGCTTTAACCCTTGTCATCCCAAAATAATTTACATGTGTAAAAAAATTAGAATCCCCTGGTCCTGGTAATATTTACACAAAGTAAACATATTGAATAATTAAAAATATTGAAAGAAGGAAAATAATACCCAATAGTGCTTACTAATGAAATAAATGAAAACGTACACATATGTTCTAATAAATGAAAGTGTACACACGTTTTCTAATAAATGAAAGCGTTCACATGTGATCAAATAAATGAAAGCGTTCACATGTGATCTAACTGGTTGTTTGAAGAAAATACATCTCATTTATAGCACATTATACATTATTTCATTTATTTGACAGGGGATGTATATGTCCTCTTGGGACACAAAGGGTTAACGTGTGCTTTGGAAGACATATCACTGAAATCAAAATTAAATACAAAGGACCACAATTATGCATTCATAAAGGATGGTGGCTCCAAGAACAAAATCTTCTAATACCAGTCAGTGACAATGATCATGGATACTTTTAATCCATAACAAGTAATCTGATGTAAATTTAATGAGATATCATTACTACGGTAGAAATATTCAAATAAATACAGAAAATGAACAGTGTACAAATAAATTCCAATTTATCAACTCTTCCCTTTAATAAGAAACACAATAAAGTTTATCATCGTAACTATCTATCTATTCTTATAATATAATACGCTAGATCTGTCTGTCTGTCTGTGTGTTACTTGGAGTAATGTTACTGACAAACAGTTAGACCTTAGAGACTGGAAAATTTACTAGTTTTCGGAAAATGGTGTCGAATTTAACGTGTTAAAAGGATTTTTCGAAATTCATACAAGTTTTAGAACTATTAACACTTGATTCATAATGGGATACATAGGAATTAATTCGACATACTTACCAGGATATTTTCAGAGACTTCCCAACAGAATGGGCTGAAATTTTCTGGAAACGTCCGGCCTATGGACCTACAGATCGCTATTGATTTGTTTTACGAAATTCGAACGAGTTTTTGAATTATTTGGATTTTAATTTATAATGGAATACAGGAATTTATTTCATATCGTGAAATACATGGTAGGTACTAGGTAACATACGAATTAAATAAAAAAATAAAAATTTGCAATAACCGAATCGAAAAAATACCAATGATCTGTAAAAATGGTCTACAAAAATAACAGTGTTAAGTTGTTAACAGTTTTTCGAAATTCGAAGTACTCTTTGAGATAAGACGAAAATTAGAAAATGAAAAATAAAATTCTACGCTGGTTATCATTTTTTTCTCACGAAAATAAATGGCATGTTTTGCACGATTGAAATATAATAATTATTTTCAATATTTATATTGACGAGTGGAAATATGAATAAATATTCGAAATAAATGAATTTAGAATATATTTTGCACGATTGAAAATATAATAATTAATTCTATCATTGATGGGTCGGAATATGAATAAATATTCGAAAAAAATGTATTTAAAATAATCAAATAATAACGAATTTTACATGATTTTATCAATTAATTTAAATATATTTTCTATTTCAATCATCGAACTGATCGTGATCGATATACCTATCTGTACATTGTATTTTTCATTGTGTGCTTATTTGAATAATTTTTGTAATTTATAGTTATTTATACAGCTATCTTAATTATACAAAAAATTTTGATGCATACGACAGCATTCTACACAAATTGATGACGTCACTGGACGGAAAATTACTCTTTACTGGTACCTAATTAATATGAAATTAAATGGAAAATGGGATGTTTATGACCCTAAATATTGAATATAATTATATGCACATTATCGTGCATTTTGCACGGGGAACCTCTAGTTTAATAATTTAATTACAGTTGAATAAGATTATTCTTTAGTTCTATTGAGAAGTGCTTTGTTGCACCATGGTAGTAACACAGACTTATTAAATGGGCAATGCAAGCTAAAATGTGCAAATTTATTGCTGTTTCACTAAAATCTTACCTCAAACTGTATAGTAATGCTGGATGACTGAAGAGCTTGAGTGTGAATTTTATGCAGCAGTTTTCAAATACATTGAATCACAAAATTTCAAGTTTACATAATATTAGATAGATGGAAAATTGCTGTTAAGAATAATCCTTTATTAGTTTATATTAATGCGTCAGAAATTCCTAATTTTAATACTCTTTCCCTTTCATCATATCACAAAATAGAAGATCTAACAACTAAAGTTTTAGATGAATTAGTTCGGGTTACTGGGGTTCACAAGTCGCCTAGCAGAAAATTTCTGCCCCCTGAGTTAAGGTCAGAAACAGTAAAGATTAATGAAAGTACATAGTAGCTAATGTGATTTATTATATTGATACAAAAAAAATGTACTACAAGATAAATTCACAAAACATATTAAGTAATTACTAATAAATCCTATTACTATTGTTCTCATTGAAAATCGATAAGACTGTTGGTCACCTTCTAGTTACCTACAATAAAACTGAATTATCTTTGAGGTAATATCTATAAATTCAATCTGTAGATAGCTAGAGCTCTGCTTACCAATTGATAATAGAGTAAATAGACTAAAAATAAGAGTACAAAATTTCACAATCACCAAACTGTAGTACAGTGAAATTAATAAAGAATTTCCAAAGTTCAAACGATAATAAAACTGATAAGCAGGAGCTTTAAGTTTAAGCAGTGGCTTCAGAACTGGAGCCTCCTTTACATTCTATATAGCTCAGGAGCAGGAACTGGAGCCAACCTATTTTTAGTCAGCTCCCCTTTTTGCTGAGAAGCTCATGGATGCAGAAAAGCTACTCTGTGAATACAGTCACTAAGATTTCATAGCAAGTTATTTGCAATGAATTATTATTTCTGAAAATTCAAAGTTAATACTCAAAATAGACTTACACAAATAATAAATTTACAGAACTCTAAATTCAGTGGAGAAAACACTTAGCTAAAGTAAAGACCTCAAATTACAGCTGACCCACAGTAATCTAATGAATTGGGATTCTATATGAAAAATTATATGAATTTAGATTTCATACACCAAAATGAAACAGACTCATGTGAGGATTCCTTCCATATTTATATTTTCGCGCAAGAACATTTTTACAATGTTTTAATTTGTTGCAATGTTTAATTTTAGTTCAAAATAATTCATATTTATTGTAGTAG
Source organism: Caprella mutica (assembly GCA_947561585.1). Taxonomy (NCBI): domain Eukaryota; kingdom Metazoa; phylum Arthropoda; class Malacostraca; order Amphipoda; family Caprellidae; genus Caprella; species Caprella mutica. The sequence goes on from CANNZV010000245.1 coordinate 139,685, forward strand.
GGTTTTAACGTCTGCTTCGGAACAAAAGGCCATATCGCTGACGTCAAAAGGAAATTAAATACAAGGGACTGGAGGAAGCAGTAAGAAAGGAATGTGACTCCATGAACAGTCACTTACTACCGTCGGTGACGATGCTCATGAATGCAGAAAGGGGAGCTAGGACGTTTCGCTCCCGTAAGAACGGTATTTTGAATTTAAAACGAGTTATAGACTACAAATTATACCAATCCTGTATATTATAAATATATATATGTGATACTTTTTTTATCCAATAAATAATTTCCAATTTTTCTACCCCAATCACCGGAAAATTTCGATCATATTAGACAATAATATATGAGAATTGATATATAGTTAAAATGTTAAATTTTATTATCTCTTCTTTTTTGATGGAATACATTTGTTATCTTCTCAAAATTGCGTAAGGTTATGTATTTTTCATTACGTTATCTTCATTCGATAACATGTAACATCTGGAAGTGGATTTTAAAAGCAAAAGATTTTCCCAATGAAGGCAGTAGAGCAAGCTCAGAGTTCTAGGACCGAACCACATTTTCGATCACGTGAGGAAAAATAAAATATTATCAATGTTCCACTTACTTAATCATGGACATTAAGTGAGGATTTTTAATTTAAATAACCCTGATTATAATAAATATATAACCAGATAGAAGACGAATATAAAATGTATGTTTAACTTTATAATTTAAAGTAGTATAAATTAGATATGCTATTATCTACCCAAAAGACCAACAATTGGTCTATTATGGGCTTGACTTTATTTAAGAAAAATATTTGTGGATTTTCTTTTTTGGTTTCAATGAAGTTTTCATTCATAATGTATGGGATTGGTATAAATTGTAGTCTGCAAACATTTCAAAGAAAAAATTATTTCCGCCTAAAACAACAACTAAGAAAAGTCTGGTAGCGAATAGTCTTAGTAACAAAAGGTCCAGTCACTGCAGAAAAGCTACTGCGTGAATGCAGTCACTTTCCAAGGAATGTGATGATAAGTGACACAAGCACCGGTGGCTTCACTCACGGATGGAAGAGGAACATGAAGAGTTGATAGTAAATGAAGCCTACGCGCCTACCTAACACAAAAAATATAAGACCTCGTACTTAAAGAGCATAACCCTAGTGCTATCCTATTAGAATAAATTGTATAGCTATATTATATACATATATAATGAAAATAACTAATATAACAATAAAATGTAAAGAATATAATTACTATAATGCTATTCATATAACTAAAGTATGCTCATATCATTAAGTGACAAGAGAGGTCGCTGCATTTTTGTAGTGTTTCGATTGGTTCTATGAGACAATACTCGTTAGTGATGATTAGAGCTAAGACATTGGGGCACTTAAAAAAGAGCAGTAGTAGCGGTCAAAACGAGCACTTGTAGCTCTATAAATGTGCAGTAGGAGCGATAGAAAAGAGCATTTGGGGCAATTATCGGGGCATTTGAAACACTTATCAGTGCATTCAGGGACAGTTATCGGTGCATTTAAGGCAGTTTTTCGAGTGTTTCATGCACCGAAAGAAAAAGCGTGTTACTTATCAAAGTAAGAATTTTAACGAGGTTTTGATTTTTGAAGAGTTTTTGGATGAAATATACACAAGAATTATCTTTAATTTTTATCGATAAATAATTCATTTTGAAAAATCATTATGTAAATATGTAAGGCTCAAAAGTTTTGTGCAATACTTGAAAAACATAAGAAAAAGAACAATAAATGTTGAAACCAAAACGAACGTATACAGTACATATAATAATTGGAATCTATATCGAGTCTATAATGTTACAGAAAATTCTAGCATCACATGTTGTTGAAGCTTGGTAAAAATGTGAAAGTTAACCCATATTAACAAGAAAAAACCATTACTTCTTTAACATTTTTTTTGACCCTTCATCGTCTATCTGAGACCAACTATTTCAATAAAAAGAATAATCTCTACTTCTTTGGAAGTAACAGGGGCACTAGCATAGCGGGAAACATCTTAGGGAGTCAATTCGGGAAATATTTCAGTCTGTTTTCTTCACTACGCCTTTCAAAACATTCAACCCAGTATTTACTTACTCAAACAAATGTACGAAAAATAAGGTATGTAAAATAAAACAAAGATATTTGTAACTAAATAGATATGAATTACGTGAAAATCTAGGGTTACTATTAAAATAGTTACACCTCTTTTTAATTTTTATAGAACTTTTCTAATCAAAGAAAATGTATAAGAAAAGGGTAACAAAATTAAATCATTAAAAAAACTGAACAACAATACATTAACTCATTAAGTGAATATAATCAAATTAATCAATGCATGACTAGATTGATGGTAGACATAGAATATATATGTTAATCCATATAATTTAAAGATGTCATTGTAAGAGCTACATGGCCCTTATAGAACGGATATTTTTTGCCCGAGCTTTACCTGTAATATGATTTCTCTTCAACATTTGAAATTAGTTTACAATCAAAAAATAAATACGTATACAATTTCTTTGACTGTACTTAGGCAATAGGACACAAACACATACCCTGGTATTTCACTGAAACTATCTCTCTATCAATATCATATTCGCATTTTAATCTATTTTTAGTTTAAGTATATTTATACGAACTAATTATTGGTAATATGAAGGATGGGGAAATAAATGTATGAATTATTAATGTTACCTAAATAAACAGAGTCTCAGCAATCACTGGTAGAAAACTATGTGAAATTAGTTCGATCATTCACGTTTAAGCTTTATGAACCATTAAATACACTTAAAAGTGCAGTTATTTGACATTACTCAATCTTGGTGCGCAATAGAAATCAACAGAGTACATATGGAGCATTTTGGGGCGTTTATAGCGTTTGGAGCATTATGAGCGCTAGTGGCATTTAACTTATAAATGCCCCAATGTCCGAGCCTTAGTGATGATCATAGTTTTGTGTGGCTTACCCTAATGGTTTAATATCACTTAACTATAAAGGTGATTAAACTGTTTATGTTCAAACTTGTTAAGCGTTGTTGTGAATTAAAAACGGTCGGAGCTATATTGCTCTTCTTATTATTCGTAGCTATGATGGATTCAATCCTACTTGTCGATTATTGAAATTATTCGGTATATGGTGTATCTCTTGAAATTTGAATGAATGGCACAAAATTTTCAAGGAAGTATACGGTTTATGAACCATACCTAGAATAGTTTAAGCGACCTCTTAACTAAATTTTCTTAATATTTCTTGAAGAATCCCCAAAAAGCTAGTTGTTGCTTATCTGTTGTTATAAGATGCCTTACCTAACTACTGGGTCTCAGTTCTGCTACATAGTGTGTAAAATATATTATTGATGTAAGTTACCTTAAGTATAAGCTTTGAAATCTACCGATAGCCGAGCCTCTGCCATGTTATTAATTAGGTTCTAGGACAACTCGCCGCAGACAATTCGTCGTGAGGACAATTCGCCGCTAGGACAACTCACCGCTAGGACATTTCGCCGCGTGATTTATGTTTTGTCGGCGTCACTTACATATATCTAAAAATATTATAAATTTGAATAATGATTTGTTTCAATACGCTCAAGACTGACGCAAAACAGTAGTTGACAAATTTCATCATGTCAATTGATTAGTTTCTTGTGATCTTTGAGATTATTTCAGGCCGCCAAAAATATTAGAGCTATTAATAAAAATTTAGAAGCATTTAACGTCTGCTTCGAAACGAAGGGTTTTCTAGTTGACGTCGAAAGAAAATTAAATACAAGGGACAGGAAGAAGAAGGCAGAAAACAAAGTGAGTCCTTAAACAAAGGCACCAACCACCAGACCGTGACAAGCTCATGGATGCAGAAAAGCTACTTCGCGGATGCAATCACTTACCAAGGAGTGACGTGAAAAGGAACACAAGCACAGGTGACTGCACTCACGAATAGAAGGGGAAAATGAAGAGGTGATAGTAAATGTAACTTATTAACCTACCTAAAGGTACGTTTTCATGCAGCGATTGTTAATTACGATCATCGCCTAGTGTTTATTGCTGAGCACTAGTTCAATGTTATTCCTATTGAGCTGTTTTGGAACAAGCTATTGCCGTACGATCATCACTGAGCAATGATCGCAATAATCGCTGCATGCAAAGCGTACCTTTACACAAAAATCTAAAACTTCGTAGTTAAATAACCTTTATTTACACTAATGTACTAGTTCAAAACTGAAGTATTTTTTATAAGTCAGTAAACGTATTCCAATAGCAAATTATTTTTAGCAAAATACTTTCAAATAGAACGAAGAAAATGTTATTGTTAAATTATTTACAACACAAACTATGTTTAAATAATAGTTAAAAAAACATTATATTTAACTTTTGAAATGGAAAAGAAAACCTTTTCAAATACTGCTAAGAAAATTGGATAGTTAATTTACAACACGCACCTTATATTTGAAATATTTTTATAAATAAATGGTGTATACGGCGAGTTGTTTTGGCGGCGAATTGTCCTAGCGGCAAATTGTCCTTACGGCGAATTGTCCGGCGGCGAGTTGTCAGGTCACCTATTAATTAATATCCTTTCCATTCTAGGTCTACTTCCAATAAAGAGCGGATTCAATACATTCAATTTAATCATTCATTTCCTTAATTATATCAAAACTTAATGATACTTGAAGAAAGATCATCCTCTTGTTTATCTAACTTGAAATAGCAACTCTAAAACATGAAAACTTACAATCCTCTAAAACTGCAAGTAGCGATAAAAAATAATGAACATTGTAAAAAGAAAACAACAATTCATAACCCTAATTAAAACAGTTGGGGACCAAGGAAAACTACCTCCATTCTCTTCCATTCACCACAAACAGCTTCAGGATAGAGCCCCTGGGGGGCTCAAGATAATTCAACGAGGATGCAGAAAACTAAATATTTGAGCAGTGTTTCAAAATGTTCTAGCTTTAATACCGGGTGGGCCAAAAGTCACTTTACCATTTTGAAATTTGATTACACTGAAACTAAAAGAGATACAAATCTTTAGTAAACGGCAAATGAAAGAAAAATACTTTAAAGTTTTAGTAGATATGAAACAAAATCAATGTATGACTTTCAGATTTCGGCTATTTCGAATCTACTTTTAATGTGCGAAATCTTAAAACTTCTAAAAATGGCTAAATTCAATAGGAAAAAAGAGACACACAATTGTTGACCATTATTATCAACTAAAATGTATCAGTTGTTGGAGTGAGATGTTTTATGAAAAAATTTAACTACAGTTAATCTGAGACCTGTAGACTTGCTCTGATAAAAAAAATTCAGACGAACGGGAACATGTGCTGACAAAGATCGAATTGGAAGACATAAGTCATCACGCAAACTGCCACAAAAGAAGTTATTCAGCATTTGAATCTAGTGTTACAGGAGACTACTCAACATTCCAAAAAAAAGAGTAGTAATCAATTGCAATTGTATTCCACGTCACTACTGCGCATAATAAAGCAGAACCTAAATTTAAATCCTTACAAAATTCAGTTGATACCATGACACTTTTAAGAGCAGCATATGCATGACGACTAAATACGCTCCGGCAAAATCTCTTAGTATTGGTGGAGTCGTGGATAAATGGATATAACTACTCCATATTTTTATTTTTTGGAATATTTAATTGAAAAGGTATTCGTAAATAATACAGACACGCTTTATGAAGTAAAACGGAATATTTCTAAGAAATGATAATCTTTTCATCAGATATGCTGAGAAGAGTGATGCAAAACACAAAGGAAAGCTATGTTCATAATAATATGTGCTTGAATAATGATGGAAGACATTTGAAAGAAAATTTTCATTAAAAACTTTAAACATTCTTCTTTCATTTGCAGTTTACTAATTAGGTTTATCTTTTATAGGTTGTGCGTAATAAAGATTTAAAATGGTAAAGTGAATTTTGGCCACCCGGTAGTTTAGAAAATGAACTAATTTGAACATGTGTCATTTATATGTGCTACTTTGTGTAGTAGAGATGAATCTCAGCTTTTCAGAGCAGCAATTATTTACTATTTTGATGGGCGAAATGATTGCAAGATAATAAAAACAACTGCATTTATATCTTCTGAATGATTTCTACTCAAAATTTGTAATTGTTTGAGACTATTGGGCAGATTTATGAATTCTTTCATGTTTTCTGTAGGCACTCATGTCAGAAAATGCTTTAGAACAAATTTCACAAGTATATGGTTTTTCACCTGTGTGAATTCTTTTATGTCTTCTACAAGCACTCACGTCAGAAAATGCTTTATGACAAACTTCACAAATAAATGGTTTTTCACCAGTGTGAATTCTTTCATGTCTAGTCTTGTCACGTTTAGTAGAAAATTGTTTATTACAATGATCACAGCTATATGGCTTATCACCAGTATGTAATCTACAATGCACTGATAGGTACTTTTCTAAAGAAAAAACTTTACCACATGTATCACAGCTGTATGGGTTTTCACTTGTGTGGATTCTAAAATGCTGCACAAAGGAATTTCTGGAGGGAAAATCTCTATCACACACTTCACAAATAAATGTCTTTTGAACTATATTGTGGATATTCATATCCTTTTTTTTGGAATGCTTTTCACTTTTGTGAATTCTTCTATGTTTTTTATAAGCCTTTTTGTCAGAAAATCCTTCATGACAAACTTCACAGCTGCATGGCTTTGGCTTTTCACGGGTGTGAATTCTTTTGTGTTTAATACAGGCACTCATGTCAGAGAATGCTTTATGACAAACTTCACAAACATATGGTTTTTCACCAGTGTGAATTCTTTCATGTCTAATCATGTCACGTTTAGTAGAAAATTGTTTATTACAATGATCACAGCTATATGGCTTTTCACAAGTATGAATTCTTTTGTGTCTACTACAGGCACTCATGTCAGAGAATGCTTTATGACAAACTTCACAAACATATGGTTTTTCACCAGTGTGAATTCTTTCATGTCTAATCATGTCACGTTCAGTAGAAAATTGTTTATTACAATGATCACAGCTATATGGCTTTTCACCAGTATGTACTCTACAATGATTTGTAAGGTATATTTCTAGAGAAAAAGTTTTACCACATGTATCACAGCTGTATGGTTTTTCACTTGTGTGGATACTACAATGCTTCATAAAGGAACTTCTGAATTGAAAAACTTTACCACACACTTCACAAATAAATGTCTTTTCACCTGTGCGTACTCTTTTATTATCATTCTTATGCCTTTGAGAATAGATATCTTCATCAAGATTCACTTTTCTGTTACTAGAAGACCTTCTTTTATCCAAATTTTCAGAAATTTTCAATTCAATATTGATGGTTTTACGTGCTTTAAAGTGTGTGGAGAATCTACTTAGAGAATTATGTAGATATTTATCAATTGGATGCTCCTCATTTTGGACACCTGAATCAATATCTGAAGATTCAATTTCATTTTTAACAAAAATTGTCTCTGTTGGCCATGAATGCTCCTGTTCATCCAAAATCTTTTCTTTGATGGTAACATCATCTTCTGTATTCTCATTGTCTGTGATAGTAGTAATGTGTTCAATATCAGACAAACCAACACTAACATCTATAGTTGAAATATCTGGCTTGATGTCTTCTTCTTTCACCAAATAGATCACATTGCAAGGATCAGCTACAACAGCCTCTTCAGATGAGTTGGGACTCTGAACTCCAGATTCCATCTGCAATATAAAGATGATATTACTGAATAAATGAGCAGAAAAAATCTACAACTTACCCGCACCTTTTCAAAGTTAGTATGGATTATGGAAGAAAAAAAAAAGAGATAATGAATTTTGAAAGGGACCCTTTATATCCCAAATTAATTTTCACATGAAAAAACATATTTTTATAAAAAGGATGGTAACATGAGGGCAAATTAAGAATATTCAATAATAAAAGAAATTGAAAGAGGACAAATAAGTCCCAATTGTGCTTACCTAGTGTAAGCATAAATATAAATGGTATGTATTTATACATACCCCCTCCGGAAAAAATCCCTCTCTGTACAAAATCCCCCTCTGGATGCAGACAGACAGACTTTAATAAGTTTAGAAGGCATGTTGTTTACAAATAAAGTATCAAGATGCTGACTTTGCAGTTAGATGCGCATGATAGCAGCATTATCTTTTGTTCCTCCAACTGACAATATTGAAACTGTGTTTTACACATTATCTGATCTAATGCCAGAAGGAGGAGTTCAGATATTGAATTATTTTGAGGATGTTTATATTGGGAGGCAATATCGTAAAACAAGTCAGCCTCCAACATTTCAAGTATCTTTCAAGTATTGAATAGAAGAAGAAGTGTAGATCCCATTATATTACTCTTTGAGTGCCGTTTACAGTGACGTCACTTCAACTAGAGCCGCTCAGCCAATCAGAGGCTTCGTTTCACCAGTTCTGTTTGAGTCCGCATTTTGAATGCGTATTACAACCGAAATGGTGTCAGTTTGTGTTTTTTGCAAAGAAGATTAGTTTATTATTGCTTAGTAGCTGAGCTATAGAATATAGATAATAGTGTACTTAATTTGGTAGGAAGATATGACCCAGCAAAGATAATGAGCAGAGGTGGAATGCACGCTCAAACTGTTTTCGAGAGAGTGTTTATAGTGACGTCAGCGATCAATGGACGTGATTGCTTGAAATTTTACGACTAGGTACACCATGTGTACACGTTCGATCTGAGCTTCTTCTTATTCAATGTTCTGTGGAACACCCACTATAGAACTAATGACAATCAATCTCGAACTAATAACATCGTCGAAGCTTTGCACAGACGGTTTTTCTCATTGTGTGGCTGTTCATATCCACATATTTGGAAGTTCTCTGACTTAATTAAAACAGAAATTAAATATCAGGACTGCCGGGTGACTCAAAATTGCTCTGTTCATCAGCCTCTACCACACAGAAAAAGCGAATAAAGAAGATTACGGCCCAATTTGAAAAATATTCTCATGAAGATTTTTTGCGAAACATTGCAAGCAGCTTTAGTAAGATTCTAAAAGCCTTTCCTGTATTTTATGTTTGACTGTATAAAATAATTTATCTTGAATTCTTTAATGTTTTGATATTTAACTCCAGATACTAAACTGAAGATACTGAACTCCAGATACAGAACTATATTATTTGAATTTGATTGCAGCACTGTCCATTTTAGTTAAGAAGGTATTAACGATATAATTATTTAAAGAAAAGCTGTTGTAAATACTTAACTGTAATAAAGGCACTTTAACTATTATTATAATGTAATAAAACAAGGCAAATTATAATTATGATACATTGCCAAATTGCATTTTTATTTCATTATGTTGGACATGGGCATGAAATAATTAACTAAATTACTATATCATAGTTACCCTGAAAAATCAATGAGACAGTTTTATATAAAAATTAACAAAATAACCTGTGATTCTTTATTAGTAAATTTTAAAATTAAATCATTAAAGGGCAGGGCAGTTCAGTCAATTTTTGTTTTCATAATATTAATGTTGAACGATCACTTAGTAAGAATAAAGCATTCTTGTAGAATTAAACGGTTGAAAAAAATTTAATAAGCGATATATACCATATTTTATAAATTCGATTTAGTTCCTGCGACCTCCTACAGATGGCGCCACCACTCTGTACTATTTGTTTACATTTTACAGATGATAACATGTAAACAATTTTTCTATCAACAGTATTAAGTTATTAACAGGTAATTTATGAAGAGATGGTTTTCTTTTCAAAACTAAATCTAATTGTCTCAAAGGACAGTTTTCAATTTCACAAGTTCTTTTCACCATTTTCAAACATATAATAACAGATTCAAGATTCAAGTCTGGGACTGGTTATCATTTTGTTTGCGTATTACAATGATTAGTACGTCGGTCCACCACAGTTCACAGATGGCACCACTAATTTGCAATATACTTTTTATATAAACATTTCTAAAATCAATGAATATTCTAATGTTACATAAATAAATATACTTAATCGATTTAGGACCAATTTGGCGATAGTTCGATTTTGACTGAACTGCCCCTTTAAATGGTTTATATGACAACTCCTAACTTTAAAATTATGAGATTATCTTGAATTGATATAAAGACCCAAGGGGGATTTTGTCCAGAGGGGGTATTTGTCCAAAGGGGGTATTTGTCCAAAGGGGGATTTTGTCCAGAGGGGGATTTTGTCCAGAGGGGGATTTTGTCCAGAAGGGGATTTTGTCCGGAGAGGGATTTTTCCTTCGGGAGAGGGGTTTTGTCCGGAGGGAGGGCTTTGTCTGGAGGGGGGTTTTGTCCGGAGGGGGATTTTGTCCTAGACCCCTTCATGGGATAGGATTGTTGCCTAGTCGTTTACAAGTATACTACCTACCTATGCAATAATGCATCTTGACATAAAAATAATATAACAATTCATTGTCTAACGTTAGAAGTGCACTCAACAGGTGATACTTGCTCGGTTTAATACTAATAAATTTTGTTTGTTAGAACATTTGTGTTATTGCAATTAGCTAAAGTGTACCTAGTTTCGAAGTGCAATGTGCCTAGTCTCGAACTACAGTGTACCTAGTTTGTTTTGAACTACAGTGTACCTAGTTTGTTTTGAACTACAGTGTACCTAGTTAGTTTTGAACTACAGTGTACCTACCTGGTTAGTATTGAAGTACAGTGTACCTACCTGGTTAGTATCGAAGTACAGTGTACCTACCTAGTTAGTATCGAAGTACAGTGTACCTACCTAGTTAGTTTCGAAGTACAGTGTACCTACCTAGTTAGTTTCGAAGTACAGTGTACCTACCTAGTTAGTTTCGAAGTACAGTGTACCTACCTAGTTAGTTTCGAAGTAAAGTGCACCTAGTTAGTTTTGAAGTAAAGTGAACCTAGTTAGTTTTGAAATACAGTGTACCTAGATAGTTTTGAACTACAGTGAACCTAGATAGTTTTGAAGTACAGTGTAACTAGTTAGTTTTAAGTACAGTGTACCTAGATAGTTTCGAAATACAGTATACCTAGATAGTTTTGAAATACAGTGTACCTAGTTTTGAACTGCAGAACTACCTAAAAATTTATTCAACTCAATTGTCCAATCTGTAGAAATGTATTAACGTATACAAATGAAATAAATATAAACTTACTCTTGTTATAGTGAAAGGAAACTTATTTAAGATCGTGTATTTGAGTTGGGGAATGAATCCTTATTGAAATGATATGATAATGAAACTATTAATGAATAGAGATTAGCTAATTTACAGTAAAGTATTATTGAAATTGCATCTTGATAGGTATCTCCTAATCGTATATCGGATGAACATAGGTATTAGTGTACAATTGAAAACTAATAGCAATATATGTTACGAAGATTGGAAAAGTAATTGGTATCGGTGTAGAGGGGTGCATTTTTATTAACTAAACAGAGATAAATATTTCACATGAGAATTGAAGTTCTAACAGTTTTCTCTGAGATGCACCTCTCAGCAACATTGTAGTTGTGAAGGTCACCTGCTTCCTAACATGTTGTCATTTCTGCTGATTGAGAGAATTGTTAGGGGAGGGTTGGGATGCAGAGTGAGAGGAATGTATATTCCAGTTCTTTTCTATGCGGATGATGGGTTGTTGATGGCGGGTAGTGTGGGTGAGGCTGGGGAGATGGTGGGGAGGCTGACTGGGGTGGCAGAGGGATTTGGAATGAGAATTAATAGAAGGAAGACGGTATGCATGGTATTTAATGGGGAGAAACCAGATGACGGAATGGTGGGGGGAGTGGAGGTTGTGGACAGGATGAGATACTTGGGAATGGAAGTGGTGTCCAAGCGTGACTGTTTTAGAGAGAATAGGGAGAGGAAGTTGAAGCTGGCAGAGAAGATGAGCAACCTAACTTTTTCGGTGGTGTCCAGAGCGTGCGAGAGGATGACAATAGGGAAGGTGTTTTGGAAGAGTGTGGTTCTGCTGGGAGTTTTGAGTGGAGGAGATGTGATGGTGTGGAGGAAGGGAGAGAGAGAGAGAATGCAGCGGGTGGAAAATGGAGTCTTGAGGAAAATTCTGGGAGCACCTGGATATGCCGCCTCAGCGGCTCTACAGGGAGAGGTAGGTTGCTCTGGAGTGACTCCTAGAGACATGAAGGGGAAGATTTTGTTTTTGAAGCATATGATGGAGGGTGAGAATGGGTTGCTGAGGAAGATAGTTGATGCTGGTGATGTGAGGGGAGGAAATGGTGGATGGTTTAGAATAGTTGGTGGGTACATGGAGGAGGTGGGACTTGACAGACAGCAGGTGAGAGACATGTCCAGGGAGCAGATTGTGGAAAGGATAAATGAGTGGGAACATGGAAGATGGCGAGAGGAGGTGAGAGGGAAGCATACTTTGAGGTATTATTATGAGATGAAGGAGAGGATAGGAGGGGAAAGTTGCTATGATAATGGGTGGGGATCGGTGTTGCTGTTCAGAGCAAGGGCGGACTGTCTCAGGTTGAATTGGAGGAGGAGGTTTGTTGGAGGTGAGACAGTTTGTGGCGTGTGTGGGTTGGGGGAGGAGACGTTGGAACATTTTTTGGTTGAGTGTGAAGGTCTGAGGGACTTGAGAGTAAGATATGGAGTGGAGAGTGTGGAGCAGGTTTTGTGTTTTGGGGAGATGGGATGAAGGCCTACTTGGAGGAGGCTTGGGCAGAGAGAGGAAGATCACAGGGTGGTGGAATATAGGTGTGGGGGGCTGACGGTGGGGGTGTAGCCTCTATACCGTTAGTCCTGGGTGGCCTTGAGAAGCCTATACCCAACAAGATACTGGACTGGACTGGACTTCTAATTGTGATCTTGTTGTGTCAACATGTGATGTGCTCTCTCTCTCTCCAGTGTTTATTTACCTTTGTGACTTTTTCATTTGTTTGTTTACTTTGTTCATTTTCTATTTTATTTGTTTTACTTATCTGTTCTTTTTGTTGGTGTAGATTTTCTTTAATATGATCAATTTTACAAATTAAGTGATTAGAAGCTAGATAAGACTAGCAACTCGTAAGAAGCTGATAGCCCTGCTTAGGGGAGCTACTATTCTTTGTTGAAAGTTTGACTTGCTGTTCTACTTGTTTGCTGTTCCTGCTTATCCTGTAGCACTGTGTGCTTTTCTGAACCTGTCTGATGTTCTTGTCTGCTGATCTATGTTGAAGGCTTCACTCAACAGGGAAGCGAGTCATCATTGTCTTGATTTGTCCATTTAATTATAAGTTTAGTTAGGTGGTTTTAATTTAGTATATATTTAGTTAACTGTAAGTTAGAATTTAATTAGTGTAATTAATATAGGTTAGTTAAAATTAATATTTAGTTGTTTATTATTAAGTTTGTAATAATTAATGTTATGATTTTTTGTTTTGCTTAACTTTAAAAATATTATTACTGTATATCTGAAAGTGGGGGTTCTCTCTACAGGAGCTTCCATGCTTGGGGCAGAATCTGGTTTTATCATGGGAGAGACTGTTTACTAGCTTAGGACAGGCTCCTTACCAGTTCATCAACTATCTTAGCCACTACTTACCAGTATACCAATGTGGTTCAAGCCAACACTCCGCCAAGACTCGTAGCTTGTCCTCTATAGTGATACCTATTGCCTAAGTCATTTATTTAGGTCTATTATTTAAGTCTATTGCTTAGATTTATTGTTTAAGACTATTTTATTATGATGGGTAATTTTAAGGCTTAGATTATTATTGTTATTATTGAAGTCTACTTCTTTTGTGTTTACTGATATTATTTTGCATCAATTTCATGTGTATATATTGATTGATAATTCGATATCTATTATCTATATCAAAACTTGTTTGTGTTACATTTAAATTAAATTACGGTTTTTTATCCACTAGTTTCAATTCCTTTTGCTTTTCTCCATTGATTCTCTTCTTCTAGTTACTGTTCACTATTTAAATCCTTTTAGCATAAAAGGTCGAACCTCTATTAGTCCTATCCGTTTCACTGGTGCCCAGACCACTTTTTTCTTCTAGAATCTTTCTGCTGGTTCAGATTTGCTTTATCTTGTATTGCTTGGGTTGTCTTGGTTGTTCATTGAATTTGATTTGTTTTGATTGTCTGGTGTGCTCGTTGAAGTTTCAATAGCTTCTTTGTTTTGGGTGGTGTAAATAATTGTTGGAATGTCTGGAAATGATGATAGCCTCTATCTGTTTAGTGATGATCATGCTGGATCCAAGGCTGTTTCTGTTGAAGCATCTGCTCCTTTAGGTGGTTCTGCAAATACATCTGCTCCTTTCGTTGATTCTACGCAAGCATGTACTTCTTTAGGCGGTTCTGAGGGTCCATCTGTCCGTCCTAAAGTGAAGTTTGATCCTTAACTGATGTTTTCTTATGGGAAGGTGGAATCGCATAAGGAGAAGGCTGACACTTGCAGTCAAGGAACAATGCTCGGACATGAAAAACTTCATGAAGAATTTGACTGAAAATTCAAAAGATTCAGATCCTAGAATCAAGAGCGAGGTAGAGTCATTGAAGGTGGAACTGCTTTGGATGCTAATGAAGACAGTGCCATTGAAGAATGATAATACTGAAGAGCATTCCAGTGGTCAAAAACTAGAGAATAGCGAGGAGTATGTTAAACTTGAAAAGTCGGCCAGAGACACTTATGAATCTTCAACTGATGTTAGTATCAAACTAAAGCCTCGTTCTAGAGTGAAGTTACGCAGGAAGGATAAGGGAGCTTCTACCAAGAATGATTCGTCTCTTCTAGAGGTACTATCATTGATGGACAATAGGAAGGCACCCAAGCCAGCTCTGTTTAGTCTAGAATCTGGCCGTTTATTCAAAGATTTTCTGATATCATTTGAGGAGTACTGTCATCATACTTTCAAAGGTAGTAGGTCCCTGTGGACAGCTGAATTGGGACATTTTCTCACTGGTTCCATCAAGCAGGTTTACCAAGTTTTGAGTGGGCCTGATGAGGAATATGACGAGGTTAAGCAAAAGCTGCTCCAGTGGACTGAAGACTCGAAGGAGACTGTTTGGAAAGCAATGAGGAGGCGGTTTGACAAGATCTGCATGACTCCTGATGAATCACTCCGACTATATGCAGCCAGACTTGAGAAGGTCTTCAAGCTGACCTACCAGAAAAAGAAGATCGGTTCGAGTCTGACGTTGCAGGAGAAGTTCCTGGACACTGCACCCAGAAGTTTTAGGAAGCAAGTGAGTGCTGTGAAGAGCTTTCTGTCACTTCAGGGAAACAGATTGGATTGGGACAGCATTATGAAGATTGCAGGTGCTTTTGACTTGGAAAATAGCTGCAGCAACATCGAAATAAGCAGTGACATTGAGCCTGAGATCACAGAGGTTTGGGCTGCAACTGTACCACAACCTCCACCAACACCTTACAGTCTTCCTGCAAGATATTCCAGATCTACCTCTGTTCCAAACCACCAAACCCATGAGAACTCACCAAACCCGGTAAATTTTGCCAATTCTCGAAGACGCTCTATGTCTTACCGTGATTCGAATGCTAGAAATAATGCACCTGAGGTAGATAGTTGTTTCTACTGTAAGCGCCCAGGGCACATTAAGAGAGATTGTTGGCGTCTGAACAACCGATGTCTTGCTTGTGGTGCAGAGGATCATCGTATCTCTGCTTGTTCTCATCGAAGGTCTCTCCAGAATAATGTAGGAAGATCACGTGGGCAAGACTTTTCTGGGAGAAATTATCCGTCTGGCACTTCGTACAATTCGGAAAACGAGAGAGCTCTGGCAGATTTAGGAACTCCTCATCAGAGCTAGATTCAGAAATTAGATCATTTGTTCCAAAAGACTGTAATGTTCAGGATAGCCGGATCATTCCTCCAGATTCTACTACTCTGATTGATGATCCTGATTTGAACTCTAATTCTGATCATCATGAAGTTAGAGATGATTTTAATGAAGCAGAGGTGTTGTCTGAATCGAAAAATGATGGGAGAGCTAGTGATCTAGATTCAGTGGAAGAGGTTGAGGATGAGATAGATATTTTTCTTGGTATGTCTGATTCGTTGATGTTTTGTTGTATTTTGTTTGGGGAAGTACAGTCAAAGGCTCTTGTTGACACTGGTTGTAGCTGTTCTATAATGAGTAAATCTCTCTATCGAAAACTTCAATTGCTTTTGGAACCTCCTAACAAAGCTATTTATGGATTAGGAGGAAAGGCAGTACATCCTTTAGGAAGGGCTGAGGTCTCTTTCATGTTGGGAGAGATTGAATTTTTACATGATTTTGAAATTGTTCCTGATCATGTTACAAGTCATCCTGTTGTTTTGGGGAGTTTTTTTTGGAGTTAACAGAGTGAGTGTTGACACTAAGAATAGTAAACTGTCTGGTTCTGCAATTTGGGGTTCGTGGGAATTGTATCTTGCCGAGTCTTTCGGTACTGGTGGTTTTTCAGTTTTGCGTGGGGTTGATCTGATTCTTGGTTGTGATCTCGAGGTTGAATATGGTTCTTATAGATTTAAAAGATTTATTTCAAACTGCTCCCATACATTAGATACGAGTTTGGTTATTTTGCCTGATTGTATTCACCCTTCAGCTGATAAGAAACTATTCTTTGATGAAAAGTAGAATCTGTGTTTGTAATTGGTGAGCTTGGTGTTCTGTCGGTTTCTATGGAAAGATTGCACATCCTCTTAACGAAGATCAGAGGCTCTTTCGACAGGGAAAAGTTGAAAGCTGGTCAGCTAGTTGGCAAAGTATCTTCAATGATTGAAGCTGATGAACCTCCTGCTGTTCAGGTTTATCTTGGGGAAATCTCTTTACCTGACTCTATCATTGGAGTTGATTTGGATCATCTTGAAGATGACGAGAAACAAGATGTTCTAGAGATGATGAAGAGGTGTTCAGAAGTCTTCAGCAGAGATGACGATGATATTGGGTGTGCTGGTGTTACTCAACATAGAATAGAATAGTATGATGACACTCCGATACACCAAAGGCCAAGAAGATTTCCTAATCCTGTCAACAGGGAATTGGAGAGACAATGCGAGGAACTAGTAAATACGGGTGTTCTCAGTTATAGCAAGAGTCCTTGGTGTTCTCCAATTGTTCCTGTGCGTAAGAAGGATGGAAGCCTCAGGATCTGCATTGACTACCGCCAACTCAATAAGGTAACTAATGCAGACAAGTTCCCCATCCCAAACATGAGTGATCTTGTCTTCGGTCTTAATGGTATGTCATTCTTCACCACATTAGACTTGGTAAAGGGCTACTATCAGGTTCCTATGCATCCTGATAGTAAAGAGAATACAACTTTCTCAACGTCTAATCAGCACTATGAGTTTGAGAAACTTAGTTTTGACCTCAAGAATGCACCAAGTGCATTTCAGAGAGAAATGCAAGCTGTTTTGAGAGATTTTGACCAAAAAGAAGTCCTTGTCTACATAGATGACATATTAATTATGAGCAGGTCATACTCTGAACATCTTCAGTTGGTTTCAATATCTAAACTATTTTTTGGGATCCGATACCAATTACCAGATACTCATAAAAATACCGATACTTTCAGATACTTTATCCGATACCGAGAGTATCGGTGCATCTCTACTTTTTAACCATAACAAGTAATCTATGTAAATTTAATGAGATATCATTACTACAGCAAAAATATTCAAATAAATAAAGAAAATGAACAGTGTACAAATAAATTCCAATTTATCAACTCTTCCATTAATAAGAAACACTATAAAGTTTATCATCGTAACTATTTAATGATATAAACACAGTTGAATGAGAAAATTCTTTTTAGTTATAATGAGAAGTGCTTTGTTGCACCAAACACAGACTTAGTACATGGGCAATACTAGCTAAAATGAGCAAATTTATTGCTGTTTCACTAAAATCTTACCTCAAACTGTATAGTAATGCTGGATGACTGAGGAACTTGAGTGTGAATTTTATGCAGCAGTTTTCAAATACATTGAATCAAAAAATTTAAGTTTTCATAATATTAGATAGATGGAAAATTGCTGTCAAAAAAATCCTTTATTAGTTTATATTAATGTGTCAGAAATTCTTAATTTTAATCTTCTCTTCCTTTTTTAAAATATAGTCATATAGTAGACAGACTAATAACATGTTTCAACAAACACTAAATCAGTAGACTGCAATTGAATATCTTTGTCAAGAGTATAACAGAGAAAAGAAGCTAAATCTTGGTGACCAGATTAACTAATTATGCAAACTGGAGACAATGCGAATTAAGTAGGGTTGATAAAAACCCTGTTAGCTTCCAGCAAAACATTAAAATACTGTAAGGACATCAATTTAATTTTTCAGTTTTATGAATCAACAACACATGGATTTGAGGCAAAGTATATTCAGGAATGGTTGCGAGTATAGTAATCAGATCACTACTTTTTTAATTTTTAAAATATGTTCTTCAAGAAAGTATATAACACTCCTTATAATTAAGTATATTATAATTAAGTACATGAATATTAAATTTGATGGAAAACATGGCAATTAGATACTGAGCATTTGATGAACAGCAAAAAATGAAGGTATTAACAAATTAACCGCAATGCCTGATATCAGAGGTTTGCCACAAGCGCCACGACTTTGCTGCGGTGTCACAATTAGTACAGTGACAGCAGCCATGGGAGGATGTTGTCATGTGTTTTGCTCATCCTATACTACATTATGAGTTGATAAAATCTTTTGTTCACCGGTGGCTAAATGGCGCTCTGAATGCACAATATCTCCTGCAGTGCCACATGTACCATCAGTGGTACATGCAGAATAGTGCATTTACATATACATGTACTACTGTATTTGTACCAAATTCCTGTCTCAGATACCTAGATATATTACGAAATGTTAATAAGAGCGAGGTATGTCTCAAGTTATTATATAATTGTAACTCATAAACATTTCATTTTCAATGAGGCTTAGTGAAGAAAAATCGGTTCATTTTCTGTGATGAATTTTCAAAGCAGCGAATGAATTAAAAATACTACAATTCAACCAATACTTTTTCTTCACTCAGTATAGAAGAGTACCAAATTAGTTTGATACTTTGATTTATATAATTGTGTTGCATTGAACAAAATCATTTTAATTATTGTGAAATATTTTTGGCAGTAGAGTAAGTTACGATTTATCGGACGGCTCTACATTATCAGGCACATAAAAATGTATGTAATAATTATAATTCAAAATTAATTTTATTTTATTATTATTTCATTTCAATATACAATAACTAGCTAGAGTTCTCAAAACCGTTCTCTTTTGTTCTTACTCATAGAAAATGAAAAGTTAAAGGAATCACAATAATTACTAACTTCGAGTCATGTCTCGTTTTTATTACTGATTTTATAAAAGCGGGATGTAATAAAATCGGGACCTGCCTTTATCAAAAGGTAACTTTTGATGTTATTTTCCAGTATTATCAACTAAATAATAATTGGTATAATTCTTTTAAGAAGGTTTTACAGATAATTTTACTTAATATACTGTATCACTTATAATTACTGGAAACAAAGCTACTTTATTTTTGTTAAAAATCACACGCTTTTTTGTGATATTTAGAAATTCTCAGTATTGTACTGGAACTAGGCACTATGGTTATATCTATAATCCTAAAAATGTAATCATAAAGTGGATTTGAAATTTTACAAAAAATTGAAAATGTATCACCGGTGGTACATGTGGCGCTAAAAGCAAGTTGTTAATGTACCAACGGTGGTACATGTGGCGGTTAACGTGTTAATTTTCCAATCAAAAATAGTGATTTGAGAACAATCAGTTAATGCATCTTGACTGAAAACATTGTGAAATGTTGCATCAAATATATTGATACACCAAATTATATAGTTATTATCTCTTCCCACAGATTATAGTAGAGTTAAAATTATTACAGCATGAGCTTTTACAAGCTAATTAATGATAATTCTATAGCTTGTCCTGAAACAAAGCTTGGAAGAGTGACTGAAATTTGTTGATAAGGTGAATTTCCTGTGGATTTTCCATTTTCAGTTTTAATAATGTTGGTATGTTTGTAAATTAGAACAAATTGTGAGTTCTTTTCTTCCAGCAGTTGATTCTGGTGTACTCATTGTCTTTTCCTGAGTTGTAAGGCAGGTTGTTCATTGATTTATTGATTAAATGTGTTGAATGTTGATTTATTGATTAAATGTGTTGAATGTTAATTGAATCTTGTTTAAATATCATGGATTAGTCATTGAAGAAATTAGGCTGTAAGTTAAGTAGCTACAATTCTCCCTATAGCTACTTACCAACTATTTATATATTATCATATATTGTATTATATTATATCCTGTTGTCACAGCACATATTATGCACAGTTTATAATTTTAATTTAGCTAGTTAGGTAGGTAGTGAGTTTAATTTTAAGAAATTTGTAGTTACTTGTGGCAACACTCAGTCAGAAGTCAACAATAACAAACAGTTTCTATTTTTTAATCATTGTCCTAATTTGTCAGTGTCTGACCCTACAAAGTAAGTAGGGTCAGACCGGGTGGCCTTGTGCACCTCAACATTACGGGTGAAGTTGCGCATCGGTAATTGACAGCGAATGCATGAAAATATTCCAAATCTGACAACACCATTGGAAAGAGCAGCTCTTAAACCCCCTAGTCCATAAATTTCACAAAAATCGTAAGAGATAAGTATAGATACTAAGTGTTCAAACCGAGACCTATGTTTTATATAGCAAAATAATCATTTTGGACTAGAATCGAATCTCAGCGAACTTTGCTGTAGTGTTGATAATAATGCTCAAATTTGATTGCAATTTTCGTTGCATACGCATAATTTACTGCAGATTAACCTCATATAAGATGATTATAATAATAATTAGCTATAAATTATTGAGATATAACCAATATACTAGATACGCAAGAACACCCAGGGAATATTTTAATTCACGGGTGGTCTTGCGCACATTTATTAGTAAAATTAAAGAGCTCTTATTAATTAATAAACCTGTGATATTCATCCCCAATACTCCTACAGAGTGCCAGTGGTAAAGTAAAGTAACCAAAGTTTCTGTGTGACCAAGGTTCAGAATAGTAAACAAGCCAAACTTCTGCT
This sequence comes from Caprella mutica, assembly GCA_947561585.1. Taxonomy (NCBI): domain Eukaryota; kingdom Metazoa; phylum Arthropoda; class Malacostraca; order Amphipoda; family Caprellidae; genus Caprella; species Caprella mutica. The sequence goes on from CANNZV010000245.1 coordinate 160,740, forward strand.
ATGCAACTGCCGTGAATATGCCCCGATCTGCAGCTATGCAACTGCTGTGAATCACGGCAATTTCACAGCACACTCACGGCAATTGCACAGCACACTCACGGCAATTGCACAGCAGACTCACGGCAATTGCACATCAGACTCACGGCAATTGCACATCAGACTCACGGCAATTGCACATCAGACTCACGGCAATTGCACATCAGACTCACGGTAATTGCACATCAGACTCAGGGCAATTGCACATCAGACTCACGGCAATTGCACATCAGACTCACGGCAATTGCACATCAGACTCACGGCAATTGCACATCAGACTCACGGCAATTGCACATCAGACTCACGGCAATTGCACATCAGACTCACGGCAATTGCACAGCACACTCACGGCAATTGCACAGCAGACTCACGGCAATTGCACAGCAGACTCACGGCAATTGCACAGCAGACTCACGGCAATTGCACAGCAGACTCACGGCAATTGCACAGCAGCGTCAGGGCAATTGCACAGCAGACTCACGGCAATTGCACAGCAGCGTCAGGGCAATTGCACAGCAGACTCGCGGCAATTGCACAGCAGACTCGCGGCAATTGCACAGCAGACTCACTGCAATTGCACAGCAGACTCACGGCAATTGCACAGCAGACTCACAGCAATTGCACAGCAGATTGGGGCAGTTGCATAGAAGATTGGGGCAGATTCACGGCAGTTGCATAGCATATTGGGGTTAGATGTATGTCAGTTCTAAGGAAAGATGATGCATTTGAAATGGAAAGATGTAAATATGTTGAGTGTTGACTGTTGAGTACATTGTCTATCCAACAATGAAATAAATACTCGAAAAATACAATAAAAATGAAATAAAGGATAACTATTTTTGAATTTAATTTATTTCATAAATATGTTTATATATATACGAATAAAAGTAACTAATTCGATTTATGCAACTCAAAAATGCTCACTTTTTAATATCTTTAGTTCAACTATATGAATAGCAATACAAAACTCATATGTCACTCCACCAACAAGCGGCACAGTCTTTATATAGACTCTATGTATAACCAACAAGTGGCACCGTCTATATATAGACACTTATCTGACTCCATGATTTAGCGGGGTAACTAAATAGTGTAGTTAAAATTGAAGACAGTCAATAGCGGCGGTGACTATATAGCTATAGACTATTTCAATTTTTGTGGACTTCCATTCAGCTACTGCCGGTTGGAATGGGTTAATTAGCAATATTTTTTGATCATTCATGGCTGGTCAAACAATTTAAACTTTAAATTAGTTTAGCCTAAGCTTACATGATGCTAGTATTTTCGATATTTTTATTTAGACACTTTACTTTGTATAATATTTTACTCTAGTCTTTTATATTCTTTTTACTTCACATAGTGTAAATGCTGTCTGCTTTGATATATCGATTTTACATTATGTTGCCTAATAGTTGAGAATTTTAGTTTTACCATTGTAAACGGTCTTATTTGTTGCCACATATATTTTTACTGTACAAATTTTTAATATTTTTTGTAGTTAATTTTTTATTTTCTCTATATGCCTGTAATTTCTAATTGCAGATAAGTGATATTTTATACAAGTTTATTAGGAGCCCCTAATAAAATTCCAGGAGATTTCCCGCTACTTTTTTTATAGCAAAAGAATTAAAGCCTTGTCTGTACTTTGTCGCTCATTGAATCGAAGGGAATCAAGAATACCTTGTTAAGGTGGCAGAAGCAAAGGTGTCTGTACAAAGAAGGTCCACACCTTCATTAAAAGTAATGGAGAGTCAAGATGAGATTACTAGAGAAAGACTATTCCAAATCTTGATCTCTTCTGATAATGTGGAGGCCAACCCAGTGGAATTAAAAAGGATAATTTTGCTGATAAAGGAGCATATTAGGAGCTTTGAGGAAGCTTCTCGATTACTGTCCATGTGGCTTTCTAATAGAGGATCTCTGCAAGAATCTCATGAAGTTAGAAGTGAGAGAATTTCAATTGTCCACCACAATGGTATGGAGTCAGTGAAAAGTCTAAACAAAATGCTCACAAGTTTAGGAGTAGATCTTTCTTTAGAGATTAACAGTGTACCTCCATCAGAAATCACTCAGAAACTTGACCAGGGTGTCAAGTTAAAGACTACTCATCCCCAGCAACCAAGCAAACCATTCTCAGAATACTCTGATCCTGTGCATCAATCAGTTGCAGTTTCTATCCCATCTATTCCATTGCGGGTTGTTGACCCAATTCAGACAAGATATATCTTGGGAGCCCCCTGGGGTGGTAAATATGGAGCCTTCTATTGAAGAGGAACTTCTTGAAGTTCAATTAAATGCTGTATCTCTCTCACCTCGTGAAGCTGTAGATGAAGTGCAATTACCAGGTGCTACTAATCAAATTTCATCTCGTAGCAGTATTCCTTCGAACAATAAGAATCATCTGGATCCCATTAGCAGGCGTCAGCTCAAACAAGATCTAGTGAAAGGAATGGGAGATCCCTATGGAAGGGAACCTGAAAAGTTCTAGAGTTGACAAAAACAGATAGCTCAAAGAATGTTGAAATGCGAAGCTGCAGCACTTGATTCTCTCTACATTCTTATTGCCAATACTAATGACAGACCCAAGAAGTTAGTCTCCACATATCTAGATTCCTGCTCTGGCAATCCAGGCATGGTATTGCAGAATGTGTGGTAGGACTTGAAGATCAGATTTGGTTCAAGTTCTTTAGTGTCTCAAGTCTAGTGGATAGGGTTGATGGCCATCCCTATATAAAGTCAGTTCATGAAGTCAGACAGATGGAAGAATTATGTGACCTATGCATGGTAATCAGGTCCAGCGGAAGAATGTACAGAGCTTACTTTTTTCAATCAGCAGAGAGGTATGAAAACAATATCCACAAAGTAACCAGATTATTTTCAATCAAGGTGGAGAAAAGAGTGGTTTGTGACGGAATCAAAAACGGGTCATACTCCAAGTTTCTCAAACTTTGTAGACTTCTTGCATATATGCAACCAGAAACATTGCAATGTGATGCATAGTGACCGACCAAAATATAAATATAATAGATCTGACCATGGTCATAGTGTAATTGAATCTCGAAATAGTTGTATCAAAATGTGTGGTGATTCAAGTAAAAATCTTATTTGTAGCAAGACAATGCTTGTTTATGTTAGAATTAAGGGAGCTAAACCCATAAGATGTTTATGTATTTTATATGATCGATCTAACTCTACTTTTTGTGATACTAAACTGCTCAATTACTACAATTCTAACCCTAAATCAATTCAATATAATTTGACTACAATGAATGGCCTGAATACCACACAAGCAGCTAGTTCTGTCAGAGGTTTACAGGTGAGGGAGATTTCTGAGACAAAGTGGATAAATTTGCCAAGACACTGACTCACAACTCCATCCCAGATACTTCAGCAATGGTGGCATCTCATCCACATGTGAGGCATCTAGCATCAAATTCCAATTTTTCATGGAGTGATCCAGACACTGAGGTGTTTTTGCTGGTTGGTGCAAATTGTGGCCCTGCAATGACCAAAAAAATCTATGGAACTCACTATCCATATGTACAAGACTCCTCTAGGATGGTCTCGGGTGGGACCTGTCTGCTCTAAGAGCGCTAGAAACAACGCTACAACAGTCTTTAAGACAATCAGCACCTCTATGTGTGAACATTCAGCAACCTACCAAATATTTCCAGAACATGTAAACGAAACGAAGTCTTTTCTGGAACGGGAGGATGATGATTTCGAGGGACTATCTTGTAGTGATCGGCAGTTCAACAATGTAATGGCAAAAGGCATAACCACCGATGAAAATGGGAACATTCAGCTGCATCTGCCATTAAAGGAACCTAACGCCATTCCTGACAATAAGACTGCAGTTTTCCAGAGGACTCTAAACACTTTAAACTGTATCAAAAGAGATCCAGAAAAGACCTCAAGAGTGTCTGAAGAAAATGGGGAAGTACCTCGAGAAAGGGCATGTAACTCAGGTTCCTGCTCCAAACTCTAACATCAAGGCCAACTACATACCGATATTTGCTGTCAGTAGTAAATTTAAGACAACGACTGGTGTTTGATAGCAGTGCTTCCTATCATGGAAAGTGTTTCAATGACATGTTATACCAGGGTCCGGATATCAACAATAAACTACTTGGAGTGCTGATGAGATTACGGGATGGACAAGTGGGTTATTGTGCTGGCATTGAATGTATGTACCATTCATTTTATGTGCAATTAGAGCACAGAGAGTTACTCCGCTTCTTCTGGTGGAAGAATAATAATCCAGAGGAAGTATGAGTGCCTTATAGAGCTAATGTGCACATCTTTGGTAATTGCTAGAGATGCACTGATACCAGTACCAATTACAGATACTTTGAAATACTGGTAACCGATACCAAGTCCGATACCAGTTATTTTTTAAAAGTATAATAGAAAGACACAGTGCTACCTACTTCGATAGGTAGCTACTCTGTGCTACCTACTTCGATAGGTACTCTGTGCTACCTACTTCGATAGGTAGCTACTCTATACAGTGTAACTATCGAAGTAGGTAGCACAATGTGCCTATCGAAATAGGTTGCGCAATGTGCCTATCGAAATAGATTGCGCAATGTGCCTATCGAAATAGGTTGCGCAATGTGCCTATCGAAATAGGTTGCGCAATGTGCCTATCGAAATAGGTTGCACAGTGTAACTATCGAAGTAGGTAGCATTGTTAACTATCAAAGTAGGTAGCATTGTTAACTATCAAAGTAGGTAGCACAGCTTAACTATCAAAGTAGGTAGAATAGTTTAACTATCCAAGTAGGTAGCACAGTTTAACTATCCAAGTAGGTAGCACAGTTTAACTATCAAAGTAGGTAGCACAGTTTAACTATCCAAGTAGGTAGCACAGTTTAACTATCAAAGTAGGTAGCACCATTTACCTATCAAAGTAGGTAGCACCATTTACCTATCAAAGTAGGTAGCACCATTTACCTATCGAAGTAGGTAGCACAGTGGGTCTATCGAAGTAGGTAGCACAGTGGGTCTATCGAAGTAGGTAGCACAGTGGGTCTATCGAAGTAGGTAGCACAGTGGGTCTATTTAAGTAGGTAGCACAGTGGGCCTATCGAAGTAGGTAGCACAGTGTGCCTATCGAAGTAGGTAGCACAGTGTGCCTATCGAAGTAGGTAGCACAGTGTGCCTATCAAAGTATGTAGCACCGTGTGCCTATCGAAATAAGTATCATTATGAAATTATTGAAGTAGGTATCATTATGATATTATCGAAGAAGGTATCATTATGAAATTATTGAAGTAGGTATCATTATGAAATTATTGAAGTAGGTATCATTATGAAATTATCGAAGTAGGTATCATAATGAAACTATCGAAGTAGGTATCATAATGAAAGTATGAATGAATAGAGATCACCTAATCAGGTACAATAGTATTATTTGAATCATATCTTGATTTCTTCCATTCGTATATCGGATGAACATAGGTATTTGCTATTAATGTTCAATTGAAAACTAATACCTATATATACTACTTAACTTGAAAAAGTAATTAGTATCGGTAAATTGGTAATACTTTAACTATTTTTTGGGATCCGATACCAATTACCAGATACTCATAAAAATACCGATACTATCAGACACTTTATCCGATACCGAGAGTATCGGTGCATATCTAATAATTGCTGTAGCAATATATGTTGGAAAGTAATTTTAAGGAATTTAATATTTAAATATATGTTTGGGAAATTGTGAGCTATGAGACGAACTGTGATATGTGAAGAAAATTTATGCCACACTCTCATTAGGAATTTGTAAACCTTCACTCCTCTGGCAAAGATTGGGTATACTTAACCCTTTGCTAATATAATGCTCTCTATATTTCATACTCGGCCATTGAGACTTCATCATTGATTCATCACCTTACTTAATCACCATTGAGATTTCATCATCACACCATTTATGCCCTGGAAGCTCTGCGGTCCCTTACAAGGCGATGCAGGATGCTAAACAACAAGGGCTGAGCAAAGTGATGATGCACTACTCTGCAAACCCAAACTTCAGAATTTACAAGTCTCCTACCTAATACAATTGGCTTTTAAGCTCCACCGTAAACCATATAACGGTTGGAAGCTTCCTCTATTCAAAACGTTAAATTAACTAACTCCATTTACTTTAATATACTGCAATATAAAATGATTAGCATTTAAAAGGCCTACTAATTTTTCAAATTGTTCATGTATAAATTTAGGAATTAATTTGAGAACAACTGATGTCGCCCAACATAATGTAAGAGAGTGTGGTTATTTTTTTTATTAAAATCTATTATCTTTAAATTTCTTTCCACTTTTATTTTCCATTTAGTAGTCCCCTCAAAGAATTACTTTATATGTTAATAGCAGGAAAATGTTTTGATAAACTTTAATTAATATAGTGTAATATATAAGCCTTTCACTCATGATAGAAATGGCAGAAAAATTGTTGTTAAAGATTATAAATTGAATGAGTTATTATATTATGTGGTTAGCACTGTAGCATCTTTTCAAGTTAAATATTCTGACGTATTCTATTCAACATCGTCTAGACTCTTAAATCATAAAGGTTGAGTACAAACAGTTGTTACTAATTTATAGTTCAACGTATAGATTCTTTTTTTTATTCTTCCTAAATGTGAAAAGCTTTGATACATCAATAAGACTGGTTTCCTTCACTTCAGTTAATATGATTTAATAGATATTAAGTTCGCTATATATATTGTTATACATGAAATTTTTCTTTATTCATTCATACTTAAAGTGATGAACATTTCCACAATATAAATTTTATTCCTTTTTTAAATTTTAGTTCTATAATTTTAATTCATTGCATTTAGTTTCCATCAAGGAACAAGGTCCTACCTTGCCTGGGGCACTAGCACACCCCATGGTCCTTCTTGCTACTGGTTATATTACAATAGCTACATGATAACAACTAGTTATAATGGTCTTATTCAATTATTAATTAATCCTCCACTAAAGACAATTGCATACTATTACCCAAGTATTATTTCACCTAGGTAGTGCAGGAATACCTAGCTACCTATTAACTTTAAAATTATAATCAACTCAAGATTATAACTCATGAAAAAAAAAAAAAAAAACCTACCTACTTGGACATTACCTCTGACCTAGAGTCTAGATAGTGTCCAAGTACACTGCTCTCTGTCCGACTCCCAGTCTGCAAAAGATGTATGAAGTTGTGAAGTTTACCTGGTGACTATTGAGGCCTTGAAATTAGACTCCTGAATTATCCGGTGACAATTTTCTAATTAATTTCTATGTTTACATGTAATTAGTGGAGAGTATTTTGAGATTGTTTGTCATTTTGAAGAGAAATTTGAAAATCTTTGGAGAGAAATTGCCCCAAAAATTAAATATCTGGAGACTGATTGTGCATACTTTGCATACTGGCCCGACTCAAAGCAGCTTGTAGGCCATCCTGCAAAAAATGCATGAAGTTGTGAAGTTTATCCGGCATCAAATATGACTATTGACCAGTCTGTATTTGTTGCACGAAAACTCACTGACTTTTTCAAAGAGCTGAAAAATTTACCAACATATTTGGCTGATCCACTCACCAACATTTGTGTTGATCCATCATTTTTCCCCAAAGGGAAAAATTCCATCGACAAGTCAGTGGAATTTACCATGAAATACAGTCTGGACTATTTAGGCTTTGAAATTAGTCACCTGAATTATCCGCAGGATGGATAAAAACCATTTTTTTTTAAAACATTAAAACCAGGTTTTAAAAAAAAAATAAACCATGTTTTTTTTTTTAACTTTTTATGGTTTATATGTTGTTTTGTTGTAAATTATCAGATTTAATTGAATGTTTAATGTTACAATACTAGTTTTAAAATAAATTCAACTTATATAATGATTAACTCTTTGTTAGTTACTGATTGGTTGAGTAAAATCATAAAATAAAGTAATAAATAATAAACAAATCTGAGGGGTTTAATAGTTTTGGTTTATTGAAGGTTTGAAACCAAAGATGTGAGTTTGGAATTAGTAATTTATTGTAGTGGACAGATAAAAAAAACAAGGAAATTTAACTAAGAAGCTTAGAAGGTAGGTAGAACATAGACATGAAATAATTATTCAATTTGGGACAAAGGTACAAAAAATATTAAAGTTATACAAACTGATTGATTTATGGTTATAATGCTTAAGTTTAATATTTATAAAATATATAACTAAAGACAATTACAAAACTTACAGGGAAATAAAGGCTGAGTTTAACCACATGATGGTACAAATTATCTAGGAACTATTCGAAATGTAAATTACGTGAACGCAATAGATGCTTGTAGACAGAGAGTTAAGAATATGCAAATACCTAAAATGAAGTTAATAAACTATTTATAGAGTAATGAAAGTTAAATAAATAATAATATATAAAAAGACACAAACACAATTGAATTCACTGAAGAATTTGCATGCGTGTTTACGACTTTACGCTATGACTGGTTGACAACTTGACTGCTACTAATTAGAGGAACGCTAAAGGAAACTTCAAGAGAGATGGAGACAGACTGAAGAAAAGTCACTAGAATTTAATCATCACGTATCTAACTATTCAGTGCTGAGCAAATAAAACTAACTTCATCACAGTACCTATGTACAATCAATAAATATGTATCTTTATTTGGTTTAAAACAGCAAGACTTTAAAACCAAATAAACCATAAAAACCAAAAAAACAATGGTTTATATTGCTCAAAAAACAAAAAAAAACATGGTTTAAATCAAATGCTTTTTTTTTTTTTAAATCCACCCTAATTATCCGGCAACAATTTTTCAATTAATTCCTATATTTACTGTTTACAAATTACATGTAATTATTGGGGAGTATTTTGAGATTTTTGGACATTTTGGAGAAAAAATTGAAAATCTTTGGAGACAAATTGCCCCAAAAATTAAATATCTAGAGACTGACCAGACTGCAGAATATGGAATATTTTTCTGAAGACTTTCTGCGACAAATCTGAGCCCAATTAAAGAAATTTAAGATCTCTGTATAGGATCTTGAATTAATTTCTATGTTAGCGTCAGACCGGGTGGCTTTGCGCACTTCCAACATTCCGGGTGAAGTTGCGCATCGGTAATTGACGGTGAATGCGTGAAAATATTTTGAATCTGACAACACCATTGGAAAGAGCAGCTCTTAAACCCCCTAGTGCATAAATTTCACGAAAATTGTAAGAGATTAAGTATAGATGCTAAGTGTTCAAACAGAGACCTATGTTTTTTATGGCAAAATAATTATTTTGGACTAGAATCAAATCTCCGCGAACTATGCTGTAGTGTTGATAATTATGCTCCAATTTGATTGCAATTTACGTTGGATACGCATAATTTACTGCAGATTAACGTCATGTAAAATGATTTTAGTAATAATTATAAATTATTGAGATATAACCAATATACTAGATGCGCAACATCACCCTGGGAATATTTTAATTCACGGGTGGACTTGCGCACATTTATTAATAAAGTGAAAGAGCTCTTATTCATTAATAAACCTGTGATATTCATCCCCGATACTCCTATATCACGTCAATTCCACAGCAGTTTCACGGCAATTCCACAGCAGTTTCACGGCAATTGCACAGCAGTCTCACGGCAATTGCACAGCAGTCTCACGGCAATTGCACAGCAGTCTCACGGCAATTGCACAGCAGCTTCACGGCAATTCCATAGCAGTCTCACGTTAATTCCATAGCAGTCTCACGGCAATTCCACAGCAGTCTCACGGCAATTCCACAGCAGTCTCACGGCAATTCCACAGCAGTCTCACGGCAATTCCACAGCAGTCTCACGGCAATTCCACAGCAGTCTCACGGCAATTCCACAGCAGTCTCACGGCAATTCCACAGCAGTCTCACGGCAATTCCACAGCAGTCTCACGGCAATTCCACAGCAGTCTCACGGCAATTCCACAGCAGTCTCACGGCAATTCCACAGCAGTCTCACGGCAATTGCACAGCAGTCTCACGGCAATTGCACAGCAGTCTCACGTTAATTCCACAGCAGTCTCACGGCAATTCCACAGCAGTCTCACGTTAATTCCACAGCAGTCTCACGTTAATTCCACAGCAGTCTCACGGCAATTCCACAGCAGTCTCACGGCAATTCCACAGCAGTCTCACGGCAATTCCACAGCAGTCTCACGGCAATTCCACAGCAGTCTCACGGCAATTCCACAGCAGTCTCACGGCAATTCCACAGCAGTCTCACGGCAATTCCACAGCAGTCTCACGACAATTCCACAGCAGTCTCACGGCAATTCCACAGCAGTCTCACGGCAATTCCACAGCAGTCTCACGGCAATTCCACAGCAGTCTCACGGCAATTCCACAGCAGTCTCACGGCAATTCCACAGCAGTCTCACGGCAATTCCACAGCAGTCTCACGGCAATTCCACAGCAGTCTCACGGCAATTCCACAGCAGACTCACGGCAATTGCACAGCAGACTCACGGCAATTGCACAGCAGACTCACGGCAATTGCACAGCAGACTCACGGCAATTGCACAGCAGACTCACGGCAATTGCACAGCAGACTCACGGAAATTGCACAGCAGACTCACGGAAATTGCACAGCAGACTCACGGAAATTGCACAGCAGACTCACGGAAATTGCACAGCAGACTCACGGAAATTGCACAGCAGACTCACGGCAATTGCACAGCAGCCTCACGGCAATTCCACAGCAGCCTCACGACAATTCCACAGCAGACTCACGGCAATTGCACAGCAGACTCACGGCAATTGCACAGCAGACTCACGGCAATTGCACAGCAGACTCACGGCAATTGCACAGCAGACTCACGGCAATTGCACAGCAGACTCACGGCAATTGCACAGCAACCTCACGGCAATTGCACAGCAACCTCACGGCAATTCCACAGCAGCCTCACGGCAATTCCACAGCAGCCTCACGGCAATTCCACAGCAGCCTCACGGCAATTCCACAGCAGACTCACGGCAATACCACAGCAGACTCACGGCAATACCACAGCAGACTCACGGCAATTCCACAGCAGATTGGGGCAGTTGCATAGAAGATTGGGGCAGATTCACGGCAGTTGCATAGCATATCGGGGTTAGATTTTCTATGCACAGTCTATACATAGGATGAACTTGCGCACTGCGCAGTTTCACATTGGGTGAATTTGCGCAGTGCGCAAGTACACCCGGTAATTGCGCAAAATTCACCCGGTTTATCCCCACGATCTTTGCGCACAGTTTTTCGATGATAACTTTTTTTCTATTGAACTTAAAGAGTTGAAACTTGGTGAGCATCTAGGTCTACCCTTCATCTATCTGCACACAAAAAATCAGATTGCTGACTTCTCTAGTTTTTTCGTAAAATCAAAGTATGCGGAAAATGCGCAAAGCCACCCGGTCCGACGCTACCATAAATCTCCCACTCTCTCCTTGGCAGCAGACTAACACACAAGTGTGGGGGGAATTTTGAATTAATTCCTATGTTACTATTAATTTAGCTGGGCTGCTGCGGGAGATTATGATTCTGCTGCCGATAGTCAGAGGGCAGAGAGTAATAATCTCTGCATGAGAAGAGACGCATTATGCAGAGTGGGAGACTGATTGTGCATGCTTTGCAGACTAGCTTGGAGGCAGGTCCTACCCCCAGACTGCAGAATATGGTACTTTTTTCCAAGACTCTCTGCAAGAAATCTGAGGCCAACTTTAGAAATTGTATAGAAATTAATCCATGATCTCCCGCAGAGATCTCCAATTTCTAAAATTGAATCAAAAACTCTCACAGAGAGTCTTGGAAGAAAGTTGCAGACTGGCAAAAATGATCAAACTTTTCTCAAAAGTGATCAAATTATCATAAATTCTCTATAAAATAACATTGTAGCATAGGAGAAAATTAGATATTTCTCGCCATTTGCAATTGAAGGGCTCAAAATAACTGTCACAAACTCGCCATTAAAATGGTGTCAATGAGTAAGGACATGCTTTATTACTTGGAATTTAGCTGCAGGAGATTTTGAATTAATTTCTATGTAATCATTAATTTACCTGCAGGAGATTCTGAATCTGCTACTGAGAGTCAGAGACTGAGAGTAACTGTTTTTTAATTTAAAATCTCAGCAGGATACGGGAGAAGTGACACATTATGCAGAGTGGGTCCTACATTCCCAGGTAATAAATAAAGCACGTCCAAATTAGCCATTTTAATGGCAAGTTTATGAAAGTCATTTAGAGTCCATAAATTGAAAATTGCGAGTGACAATTATTTAGAGCCCATCAATTGCAAATGACAAGAAATATCTATTTATCTTCTATGCTACAATGTTGTTTTGGAGATAATTTAAGATAATTTGATCATTTTGGAGAGAAATTTGGTGATTTTTAGAGGCAAATGGAGAGTTTATGAGCCATAGGTACTATTTCACTTGGGTCCTACCAAGTGGTGAGTCAGTGGCAAAAATAATACCACGTCTTGCAGGACGCTAAATTTTTTATTACGAGGTTCAGTTCTTATCGTGACATGATGAGGGGAGGTGTATTACAATGAGCGGTCGCGCTATAAAACTTTTTATGATGTTTTCATACAATTCTGCGGAAAAAAATTTGTGAGAAGTATTATAATTTTGCACTGAAAACAAATTTTTAAGGAATTTAATAATTAATGAATATTATATCGCATAATGTCACACAGGCTCAGAGCATAATAGCTTTAAATATATACACATAGTAAGTTGCTCTTACAGAACTTCAATTCAAAATGGGACATTTTTCTCACAATGCATTCCATGCATAATTTATATTTAAACGTAATTGGTGTTTGAATAACTTATTATCATTAAAATGGTAGAAATCCAACATTGATGTATAACACTATAGCTTTAATTTAACCCCCGTTAGAGTAAATTACGAATTATCGGTCAGTTTCAAAACGATATTATAATTGTTATTTTATTTTAGTTGGTATCCTGCAGGTATCACGCATGATACCTGTAGGTGTCATGGATATCAACTTAAATAAAAAAAAAAATAACAATCATAATATATTTTTTTCTTATATGACTGAAAATGTGAAACTCACCAATAATTCATAATTTACCTTACCATTAAAGTCTATACTATAGATGTAAAAATTAATTTCTCAATATTGTTTTGATCTCCAAAAAACTAAAAATATATAATGTTTGTAATTGTAAGGAATACAGTAGTGGGTAATATTATTATAATCAACTGAGTTTACTATATATCAATTTGCCGATGTTCAAAGTTACCGCTACCTTGCGATTGAAGCGTTTACTTCTTATAATTAATTAAATAACATTCATTGTACCAAGCAGGCCATGACGATATTTGATATTTATTATTATTATTAATGAGAGGATTCCCGCTCACCGTTGTGAAGGCGGGTGAGCACTCAGGCCGCAAGTGGGTCCATTTGTACTGAATCCCCATTGAACCGATCTAGAGACTAGTCGTTGGAATCCTCCAGCCTCCTAATTCTTTCAAGAAGATGCGAGAAGCCGAGAGTCCTGGTAATTCTGTGGAGGTCCGTTAGAAATCCATCCAGAGTAGAGTCCCTAGTCCTGTGATTATTGATAAAAAGGGCATTCTTCAACAATGTGAGTCCTTGTCTCTGGGGCAAGACCACATCGTCAGCAAGTGTCATTGGTCCATTTTCCAGTAATCCTGTTATGGGATCCAAAGTTTCCGTGCCCTGTTAAAATTTGCAAGGCAAGACGAAGTATCCTTTGGGTCACCGACAAGAGTCTTAGACAGCCTCTCCTATCCAGAGGCTGCTCGAAGAGCTCTTTGGTTTGTCTACAAGATAGGTTGGCTCATCTTCTGGAGTTTTCCGCAATCCACCTGTAAACTGAAAGTTTACATGCACTATATGGCACTGGTAGAAAGGGTTCTGGTCCATCACAATCACATGAGGTCTTGGCTGCTTTCTTCGCTGGGAAATTGACAATATTTGATATGGGTATAGTTGTGAATAAAGATAGATGTCAAGAGAGAGCGGTAAAACCCTCGCAAATTATATACCCAAGGCAGATCCGCAGAGAAAGCGATGCCGCACACCCCCCCCCCTCACTACGTCACTCTAGCCACTGAAGGTTTTGGACCCTCAGACTCTGTGTCCTCAGCCGTCCTACAATCGCTGAAATACTCACTCTCTCTATGCATATCATTACTCTGATGATCCTACACAAAATTACAAATCTAAAAACTGTATTTTATGCTAGTGTGAGGGAGTATGGTACTGCGTTCATGTGTGGTTACTACACCCGCATCCGGGTGTCAAAATCAAACTGACTTTTTCAAGAAGCTGAAAAAATCCACCATAAATTTCCAATAATTTGGCTGATCAACTAACATTTTCCCCATTTATCCACCGAAAATTAATGGTATCATAGGAATAAATAGCTAGAAATCCACCGACTTAGCCCAGTCTGTATTTGGTGCACAAAATTCCACTGACTTTTATAAAAAGATGAAAAAGTCCACCATAAATTTCCAGTAATTTGGCTGATCCACCAACATTTTATCCAATTTTCCACCAAAAATTGATGGTAACATAGGAATAAATAGCTAAAAATCCACAGAATATTATTTTCAATGGAGAAAAATTCCACCGACAAGTCAGTGGAACTTACCATGAAATACAGTCTGGGACTTTGCCAGAATATTATTTTCAAAGGGGAAAAAATACCACTGACATGTTGATGGAATTTACCATGAAATACAGACTGGGGTGTCACAGGTAAATTTGGCCTCTAACTTTGATATTTTATTTGGTCAGCTTCCAAGTAAAATAGTATGGCTCATATTCCTCATTAACTCTTCACTTGTCTCTCCAAAAATCACCAAATTTCTCTCCAAAATCATCAAATTATCATATATTCTCTCCAAAATTAGTAAATAACATTGTAGCATAGGAGAATATTAGATATTTCTCCTATGCTACAATGTTATTTTGGAGAGAATTTATAAGGATTTGATCATTTTGGTCCTTTTTATTAACGTCTATTCGACGTATAATTTGTGACTTTTCATCTCGAAATACACGTATTGTCTATGCCGTCTAGTGGTGCACGGCCACACTGGAATCTTTGGCAAAAATTCCCCTAACTCATATGCGGCTGAAGAGGTCAAAATTTATGCTCCGAGTCTGATATGATATTTATCAAGAACGGGCAATTTTTGAATAACTTAGACACTACAGGCGTGCACTTATACCTTTGTTGGTCACCTATTTTCCAAACAATATGTTTCACTTGACCACAACTTCCAAATCTTATATTTATTTTGTTGCATTTTGTGTCTCTACGTACAGTATATATTACTTAGGAAAGACAATTAAGATGTTCAGTGTACATGAGGTCAGTCACGTCATCACAACAATATGCCTTTGTAAACAATATGGTTGACGATAATTTGTTTTGTAGCACTGTGACTCTATGTATACAGTATTTAGAATAGATTTAAACTTATAGTTGTGACAATGAAGACGTTTAGTGTACATGACGTCATCACAACAAATTACCTTTGCAACTTATTTTGTGAATTTAGTGAGAGCATATCAGCCAATCAGAGAGAGGCATACATGATATCAGCCAATCAGAGAGAAGCATACAGTGATGTCATAACAGTCATATATTACAAACGCACATAAAACATAATGTGTATATGTATTAACTGTCATCTACCAATAATTATAAGGAGAACTGAAGATCTGATCTTCCTATATTCTATGGTCTATATTGATTAAATATTTTCTCAGCCAATACGTTACATTAGAATGATTAGATGCGGTCACGTCAAACTATACGTAAATTTAAACAGTGTTATGAATTTCTAGGCCTATTTGGATTAATTATTATTATTTTTTTTTTATCATGAACATTTTTTTTTATCATGAACATTTTTTTTTATCATGAGTCTAGGGCAATGGACATTAGATGCGGTCACTTCAAATTATACGTAAATTCAAACATCAATTTTAATTCATTATTCAAACTAGGTAGCTTGGCATTTCGCTCTTTAGGAATTGTTTAAATTGGTCTCCAATTTAAACATTCCATAACTATTCCTAAAGAGCGGAATGCCAAGCTACCTAGTTTGAATAATGAATAAAAATTGATGTATATAAATATCATCAATTAATTGAAATTTGAATTAGTAATAACTAATAAGCAAAACAAACTTTGAAAAATGATGTACCTGTCTACCTAGTTTTAGAGAATGTTCATTGAGTCACCAATATATCTTTTTTTTTCTAAACTAAGTCAACAAAAATTAGTAATGCAGTCACCAGTCGTTGAAATTTATTTCCAATTTTGAAAGTCGACAGTCCTATATAGCTACGGACAAGACCTATATTATTATACCTACCTAACTATCAAAAGTAAACATACCTTAATATATAATTGAGAGCGTATCAGCCAATCAGAGAGAGGCATACAACTGATACCAGCCAATCACAGAGAGCCTGAGAGAGGCATACTTTCTTTCATAACTATTCATTTGTTTCTTTTCCCGATAACCAGTCTGAAAAGAAGGTCTCCTCAGACCCAGTATTTTTTACAGAAATTGGAATTTGGGTGCAGCAAATAACATGAGAACATAGGAATTAAATAGGATTTGGGCACAGGATTAATCCACAAATCCTGCTGTACTTTTCAGAGTGGCGGCCGATAATTAGTCAGAGAGCATCAAATTAAAATGACAAGCTGACAACATCATTCATAACAAAAGATTGCAATCTTTCACAGAAAACTGATATACAATTATACATCACGGCGTGACGGCGCGCGCCATATCAAAACAAAATGGCGGCTTTGTTTACATTTACACAAAAATGCGCGGTTCCACCGTTTATGATTCTGAGTCACCGATTTTAATTTCAATTATAATTAAAGTGCTCATAGTCAACTATATATGGGAAAGATACTTATTTTCTCAAATTTGAAGTCGACAATTAATCGGCGACTTGGTACATACTCGACTTAAACTAGGGGTACCCGAGACCCAGTCTGCCGAACATGAGACAATTTTGACATTTACTGTGCGAACAATCCTTAATTTCCTCCTATATTTACATTTACTATACTGAGAACAGAAGCCAAAATAGAGGATTTCTTGGAGAACAGCTCACCAGTTCTGCAGTCTGGCCTGAGACACCCGATCATGTGTCACAGGTACACTTGCACTGCTTTGCAGTTTATTTCTGATAATTACACTGATAAACCAGTCTGAAAAGTAGAGCAGGATTTGTGGATTGATCCTGCGCCCAAGTCCTATTTATTTCCCAGACTGCATGAACTGGTAAAGTGTTTGCCAAGAAATCCTCCATTTTGGCTTCTGTTCTCAATAAAATAGCGTCGACCCGGATCGGTTCCCGCAGTGAATGATCCGGTGTCGGTTCCCGCACTCTATATAACTTCTGAAAGAAACATTATTTTTCAAATCTGTAAACACAGTCTAAAAGAGCTGTTTCTTAGCAATCTTTTGATATATTTACATTTGATATACTCTCGATAAGTAAAATTCTATTCGCGATCAAATAAAACATACATTTTAGGTACCTGAAAAATTTTCAACTGATGTTTTCAACTATCGCGCAAACTTTGACATTACAAGTAAACGAAAGATGATACCTATCTAAAAATTGGTATGCATATAGGGTATGTACTTGGTTAACATGCTTTAAAAGGAATTTTGTCAACTCAAGCCATTTGTAAAACTATAAAGGAAAACGTAAGTGCGAGAATCGACCCGATCGATAAATATGGGCTAGGGTCGCTTCCCGCACTTTTTCAGGGTTGGTTCCCGCACATCAAAATATCCATATTAGGTATATATTATATGTTTAGAGCGTGAGTAATATATTATATTTCTTCCAGGTTATCATAACTATTAAATACATTATATAACTTGTTTGATCATGCCGAAAAAAAAAAAATTCAACAAAAAAAAAAAGAGAAATAAATTAGATGAAAGGAAAGTAAGAGATGCGATTGGTAAAGTGGGTGGTAGACTCTATCAAGGAAAGCTGCAAAATAAATTGGAATTCACGAATGGGCTTTCCGTGACCGAATGAAGAGAACTAGGAGCAATAACAGTGATAGCAGTGGCCGGAGATAAGTTACACCCACGTATCATTTTTAAAGGTGAGACCTGACGTAATAGTTACAAATTATGTAGTTCAGTGTTAAAATCACTATAAAATTGCTAATAGCGTATCATGCAGAATTGCTCTATAAAATCAAACTTTATTTACAGGTGTCAACCTTATGGCTATTGGCACGCTCCCCCGATCGTGCACAACATGCACGATCGGAAAAGCAGTGAAAGAGAACCACCACTAACCTCCCGAGGAGAAAAGGAAACTCACACCTCAAGCAAGTCCCCAAAAGTAGCCAGGCGATATAGAAGAACCAAACCTATCTGGTAGAGCCCACATCAATTATCACAAAGAGAACACTTTCACTGAATTGAATACCTCATTCTATAAGAAAGAAATATCTATCAATAGGAGTTTCGAGCAGATTTTGAAAGACCACTTCACACAAAGAGTGCAACATCGAAAAGTTCGACGTAGGATAAATCTTGAAGCTCAAGTTCTGACAATAGATGAATTAAGAATTTTGTGATGAAATGGAGAAAGAAAAGAAAATGAATTGTTAAAATAGGAAAACGGAAAAAAGTAGATGAACAGTTGCAGCCAATTTGCTCCAGCACTAGTAGTAGTGCTGAAGAATCAGACGTGGATTTTAGGAAATTCTGTATCTTAAATAAAGCATTTTCATAACTTGTTTCATTTAACCTGGCAACGTTATCAAAAGCAATCATTATCGTAGTGTAGTGAGGACTAGCTACTCTTCATGGCTGATTCCCACAACGTGGTAGATAATGAATGAGAGTCGGTTCCCGCACTGCGGGGCAGTTCAAAAAGGGTTGGTTCCCGCAGTGCGGGAACCGATCCCAGGCACTGCGGGAAACGACCCCTTAAAGTCAGAATTCTCCCCCGCATATATTTCATCCCATAAAAGAGAAAGTACTAGAGATAGAAACTTAAGAATTACTACGATTATGCATCATACAGAGGTGAATACTCATGCCAATTTTTGTTAAGATACCTAACTTATTTTCCGAGTTAAAGCAAAGTTTGCGCAAATTGCGGGAAGCGATCCTGGTCGACGCTACATGTAAATATAGGAGGAAATAAAGGATTGTTCGCACAGAAAATGTTAAAAATGTCCCATATACTGCAGACTGGTTTAATTCTTATGTTCCCATGTTATTTCACTCATTTGCTGCGCCCGAATCCCAATTTCTGTAAAATTTCCTGGGTCTGAGGATACCTACTTATCAGACTGGCTGATATATGTATATCGGGGGGGCGTACCGCCCCCCCAACCCCCTGCCAGGTCACCAGATTGTATTTGGTGGTAAATTCTAATGATATATCAGGAGATATTCGATTTCTCTAATAAAAAAATTCCTGCAATGTCAGAGGATAGTAACCTATTAATTCCTTTATCACCGTTAATTTTGGGAGGGGAAATTGAAAAAATGTTGGAGGACTAGACAAATTGATGAAAAATGTTGGCAGCTATTTCTCAGATTTTTGAAAAAGTCTGAGAAGTTCAGTGCACCAAATACAAACTGGCCATGTCATTAAACAATCATGAAGTTAACATAACAGAATCATATTAGCTATCATAGCGGATCAAAAATCTACACATCAAAATTCTAAAAGCCGGAAATGTTACAGTTAGCATACGATTTTCATGAAATAAAAATGATCTTTAATAATTCAAATTTCAAGTAATTGACAATATTTTCACAGGATATTATCGGTATTGATATCGTAAAAACATTGTAGGGTCACACAGGTAAATTGCAGCCCTATAATTTTTAATTGCGGCCCTCTCTAAAATATTCTGAATTGAAATTACATTAAAATGTTGCATAGCTATCAACCAGTCTGTATTTGGTGCACAAAATCCCACCGACTTTTTCTAAAAGCTGAAAAAATCCACCATAAATTTCCAGTAATTTGGCTGATCCAACATGTTTTAAAGTATGGACAAAGTCGTCAGTATTTTGGCCCCTTTTGAGGGGTTAAATAAGTTGGAAAACCTGTAATTAACATGTAAATCTCTCCTAAAATAGTGTTAAGAGATACACATGCATCAGGCATAAAGTTTAAGGATGTTTTCAAGTGCAAAATCTTCTCTAGGAAGCTAAATTTCTCCTTTAAAGTATCTTAAATGTGGCGACCTCAGCCTGCCAGTTTGCAGAATAGGGGACATTTTTAACATTTTCTGTGCAAACAAACCTTAATTTCCTCCTATATTTACATTAATTTTAATGAGAACAAAAGGCAAAAATAGAGGATTTCTTGGAGAACACTTTACCAGTTCCTGCAGTCTGCCAGTCTCAGCAGTCTGTATTTCATGGTAAATTTTTTCCTCTTGAAAATAATATTCTGGCAAAGTCAGTGGATTTTTAGCTATTTATTCCTATGTTACCATTAATTTTCGGTGGAAAAATGGGTAAGATGTTGGTGGATCAGCTAAAATTCTGGAAATTTATGGTGGATTTTTTCAGCTATTTCAAAGTCAGTGGAATTTTTTGCACCAATTACAGACTAGGCAGTCTGGGCGACCTGGATCCATTTTCTCACTAAACTGGCAATTTTCCTGCTACACTTTAAAACATGGCTTGTTACGAACTATAATTCAAATATGTATATAACTATGTATTTATTTCTACACAAAGCTCAAAAATAACATTTCTTCTAAGGGTTTTGAATTTCTATAATTGCTTACTTCCCGTCGGTAACCAACCCTCAGAAAACTGTCTATACCATCTAACCAAATTGTATGTTTCTATATCCCCATGTGTTTGTATCCAAAGTAGGCCTATTTGTCTGATTTTCTGATTGTACCCTCATAGGCCTAAGTTTTAGTCTCTCCTGCCAAGTCAGAATTGGCACGTCACTAGCTGGGGTAGGACACAATCATATACTGTTCTACGGTTCTACCCTCTATTCTGATCATTCTCATAACCATTTTTGCCAAACGGTGTATTTTTATATTTGTGCCTATAATCAAATTGAACCGGTCATTACCCGCTTTCATTTCCTGTGTAATTGATAGACATTAATTAGATCAGTTACTGAATTATGGAAATAAAGAATAAATAATTGGTTCTGAAGGGTCAGAAGGGATTAATTCACATATATTTCCATTAAAATTTGAAAGTCTAGTCCTAGTTCAAGAGTATGTACCAAGTCACCGATTAATTGTCGACTTAAAATTTATGAAAATAAGTATCTTTCACATATATAGACGACTAATGAGCACTTACATTAGATTTAAAATTGGTGACTCATAATCATAATCGGCGGAACCGCGCAATGCGCATCTCTGTTGAAATGTAAACAAAGCAGCCATTTTGTTTTGATATGATGCTCAACTTGCACGATGTAGAAATCAAATTGTATGTCCGTTTTCTGTTTTCGGTGTTCTTTTGTTATGAATGATGTGGTCACTACTTGTCATTTTAATTTGATGCTCTCTGACTAATTATCAGAATAAAAAAATGAATAACTATCAAAGAAAGTATGCCTCTCTCAGGCTCTCTGTGATTGGCTGGTATCAGTTGTGGTATGCCTCTCTCTCTGATTGGCTGATACGCTCTCAATTAATTTGGGTAGTTATAATAATATAGGTATATTGATGACTGTCTACTTTCAAAATTGGAATTAAAGTATGACGACTGGTGACTGCATTACTAATTTTTGTTGACTTATTTCAAAAAAAAAGATGTATTGGCAACTCACCCAAGTAAAATAGTATGTCTCATAAACTCGCCATTTGTCTCTCCAGCTCTCTCCAAAATTGAACAAATTCTCTCCAAAATGATCAAATTTTCATAAATTCTCTCCAAAATAACATTGTAGCATAGGAGGAAAATAGATAAAACTCGCCATTAGCATTTGAAGGGCTCAAAATAACTGTCACAAACTCGCCATTAAACCAAATAATAAAGCATGTCCAAACTCGCCATTTTAATGGCGAGTTTGTGACAGTTATTTTGAGCCCTTCAATTGCAAATGGCGAGTTTTTTCTATTTTTCTCCTATGCTACAATGTTATTTTGGAGAGAATTTGATCATTTTGGAGAGAATTTGTTGAATTTTGGAGAGAACTGGAGAGACAAATGGTGAGTTTATGAGACATACAATTTTACTTGGCCATTAAAATGGCGAGTTTGGACATGCTTTATTGCTTGGCAACTCACTGAACATTCTCTGAAAACTAGGAGTCTAGTGACAGTGTCAATTCTCAAACCCAAGAAGTGATCATAACAGCTGATCCTCCAACACTTTCCCAATTTATCCACCGAAAATTAATGGTAACACTAACATAGAAATAAATAGCTAAAAATCTACCGACTTTGGCGAAATATTATTTTCAAAGGGGGAAAAATTCCACCGACATGTCTGTGGTCTACCAAGTAATAAAGCATGTCCAAACTCGCCATTTTAATGGCGAGTTTGTGAGAGGTGGGATGACTGAAGCGGACGAATAAATAGAACATGAATCGGTGTTGCAGGAAGAAGACTGCAGACCTGACAGCAAAGGAGACCTCTGCAAATATACCTCATTGGACATTGGACAGTTATTTTGAGCCCTTCCCAGTCTGCAGAATATGGAACATTTATCCAAGACTCTCTGCGGGAGATCTTGAATTAATTCCTATGTTACCATTAATTTAGCTGCGGGAGATTTTGAATTAATTCCTATGTTACCATTAATTTAGCTGCGGGAGATTCTGAATCTCCTACTGTGAGTCAGAGAGTAACTGTCTCTCAAATTAAAATCTCTGCGGGAGAAGAGACAGATTCTGCAGACTGGAGCCCTTCAAATGCAAAAGGCGAGTTTTATCTATTTTTTTCCTATGCTACAATGATATTTTGGAGAGAATTTATGAAAATTTGATCATTTTGAAGAGAATTTGTTGAATTTTGGAGAGAGCTGGAGAGACAAATGGCGAGTTTATGGGACATACTATTTTACTTGGGTCACTGGGTGGTCTATGGAATTTACCATGAAATACCGACTGGGCTATCAAAAGAAGCACAATGCATGCTATAACTTATTAATTTAAGTTTTGACGTGTGTTTTGAAGCTATGATGTTTCAGTGTTAGAGGCCGCACTTAGTGGGTGGGACGTAAATTACCTGCGTGACCCTATAAGTTTAAACTTCATAGCTGCCCAAATAAATAAGTTACAGGCCTGTCACCCTTTATTGGTGTGAGGAGAGAGCTTGGCTTGATATTGTAGATATATTTTTAATTCATTTTGGAAATGTAAATATATTTTCGATTCGAGGAACACTTAAACAACAGCTTTAATTGATACAACCTTTCGACATGGAATATTAATTAATCCAAACTTCTTCTTCTTTTCAGTTTTGGTGGCTTTGATCAAAAGACCACCTAATGCTATTGGATAGCCAAGATGGTTATTCCGTTCTGCCTGGAAACTTCTAGGTTAAATCCAAACTTCCTAACTCGGAAACTCCTAATTTAAAATTTGGAGTGATTATTTGAACGTCACTTTTAACTATTTTACGGATATTTTGGTAATTTTGTGAAAATTTGCTTGTAACAAGTAATGATAACGTACCAGAAATTAACCAATAAAGATAACAGATCAGAAATTAACTGAGTAATGAAAAAAATCTTTAGAGATCATTTATAAAAACCTCTTTAGATCATTGATCAGTTAATTAGATCAATTAAATAACTATATCATTCAACAGAAAAGTTTCATGTTTAAAGGTCCCCTCCAAGCAAATTTTTTTATTGCTTAAATCAACGAGGCTAATGTTTCTTATCTTTTTACTGCAAACCCCATCAAATTTGATAGCATATTTTTAATTTTATATGCTTTTAAAGATTTTTATAATCTAAATTCTACAAAACCTACTTTACTTCCGACTTTCTAATTTTCAGTCTGAAGAAGAAGAATGTACACCATTTGTTTTGATTGTCAACTAGGTATTAATGAAATTACCAATCGGTGAAAACTGTGTGTGTGCGGTAATTGAGTAGGTACAACAATTAATCAGTTTATTTGAACACAAAGACATGGCATGTTATCTTAACAGAATGTGGACAGCAACTAACCATAGTAAGAAAACTAGCAAATGAATACACAACCTACTACAAAGAAAACGATAAAAGAAAACTTTATTAGGGAATACTTCTAAAAATAATTAACTCATAAAATACTTAAAATACTAATCAATGTGACATTTTAATACTCCTCCTCACATTGAATTACATTTCATTTGAGACACCAATCCACACATATTTCTCAAATTGACAAATTTATCAGGTGATAGTCCCTTTGTGAAAATATCAGCAATCATCATATCAGTAGGACAGTATGTCACGCACACCTCATTGTTGACAATTTTGTCCCTGATGAAATGGTACTTAATTGCGACATGTTTGGTTTTAGAATGATCCTTAGGGTTCTTAGCAATGGAGATAGCGGCTTCGTTATCCTCATTAATGACCATAGGCTCACCATCTCCATAGTACAAATCGGAAAATAATTGATTAAGCCAAATAGCTTCCTGGGCAGCACCAGCAAGTGCGATATACTCAGCCTCAGCAGTGGATAAGGCGACGCACGTTTGTTTGTTAGATCTCCAGGAAACTAGTCCTCCATTCATAGTGAAACAGAAACCAGAAGTTGATTTCCTGTCCCTTGCATCCCCCGCCCAATCTGAGTCAGAGTAGCCAGCACATCTCGCCCTGCTTTGCCTGGAATACATAATACCGTAATCAATAGTACCACACAAATATCGAAAAATTATTTTTATAAGAATAAAATGAGATTCAGTTGGAGCAGAACAATACCTAGCAGCATTACTAACAGCAAATGCTATATCAGGCCTAGTTTTCGTTGACAAATATAACAAAGAACCTATAGCAGACTGATAAAAACTTTTATCAACTAGTACTGAGGAGTGATCCTCATTCCTACATACAAAAGAAATATCAACAGGAGTCTTTACAGGCTTAGATTTATCAAAATCAAACTTCTTCAACATTGACTCTACATATACAGATTGATTAACGAAAATAGAGCAATTATCTAAATTTTGAACAATCCTAACACCTAAGAAATAACTCAGTAGTCCTAAATCCTTCATCTGAAACCTCTCTGATAAGCATGATTTGACTTTTTCTACCTCTGAATCAGATTTACATGCTATAATTATATCATCAACATAAACGGCCATTACACAAATATCATCGACTGTACCTCGTATACATAGATACAAGAGTCACTAGAAGACTGGATAAACCCTAGATTTTTCAAGCAGTTATCTAAAGAATTATTCCAACATCTTGGACTTTGTTTTAGCCCATACAAACTCTTATTAAGTTTACAAAAATAATGTTCTTTGCCCTTAATTGAAAAACCTGGTGGTTGACATAGAAAAATATCTTCCTCTAATTCGCCATTTAAAAATGCGTTAGATACATCCATTTGATGTAGTTTCAAATCACTTTCAGTAGCCAATGACAATAAAACGCGAATAGATTCGAACCTAACAACTGGCGCAAAAGTTTCATCGTAATCAATTCTAAATTTTGTTCCAATCCAAACACTAAGCACTGGTCTGCAATTAAGAGAATATTTAGATACCTTAAGGGCACACCTGATCTTGGCATTACATATGGTAATGAATATTCTGAGTTGATAGGTTATTCTGATGCCGACTGGGCAGGTAACAGAGTTGATAGGAAAAGTACTTCTGGCCAATGCTTTATGTTAAATAATTACATTATTTCTTGGCGCTCTGTGAAACAGTCATGTGTTGCTTTATCAACGGCTGAAGCTGAATATGTTTCCCTCTCTGGTGCCTCCCAAGAAGCTGTATTTCTAAATAAATTACTATTAGATCTTAAAGTACCAAATAAGAATCCTATAGTTTTGTTTGAGGATAATCAGTCAGCTATTTGTATTGCTAAAAATGCTAAAAATCATCCTAGATCGAAACACATTGATATTAAATTTCATTACATTAGAGATCTTGTTGCTTCAAACACAATTAAACTTGTGTATTGCCCCAGTGAAACTATGCTTGCTGACATATTCACTAAACAGTTGCCTACTGATAGATTTACCAAATTAGTTGAATTAATAGGCATGAAAAATATATAATGTCGTGTGAGGAGGAGTGTTGAAATTTTAGTTTAAATGTATTACACACTCGTTATATGTTTAATGTTAACTTCCTGTTAGACTAGCTCAAATATATTAAATTACCTATTGTTTAAATAACAATGTATTACTTTTATGAGAAACGGACTTAAGGTCTAAAGTCCATTACATTTCCGGCGCGTGTTAAATAACACCGCATGTAGATCCTTAAGGTAGTCTGTCTTTTACATTACTCAGAGAGAGATGTGATTCCCTCATCTCTCTAATAGACTTCTAATTGTATAACATATTACTCTTTAAATAAACTCTATGTCTTAACGTTGTTAACCCACTGTAATTTAACCTAATTATAACATCTGTGAATAACCCTGCGCAACAAGCCTAGCTTTATAAGTACCCAAATTACCATCAGCATCGATTTTACGTTTGAATACCCATTTACAATTTATCGGCTTAACATTACTTGGGAGTTCTGACAGAGTCCATACATTATTATATTCAATAGATTGCATTTCCCTACCCATCGCTTCCTTCCAAAATTGTGAATCTGAAGAGTTTAATGCCTGTTGTACAGTCTTTGGTTCGAAACAAGTTTCAGAACTATGTACCCATTCACCGTAACGATCAGGAGAGCGTTTCACTCTAAGAGATCGTCGGGGGTTCGAGTCTGCCAGTTCATCAGAAATACTGCTATCAATATCCTGAGACTGAACATTGGGATCGACAGTGACTATTCTCGGCTCGGCATGTAACCTATCAGATGTTGAAATTTTAGTTAAATGTATTACACACTCGTTATATGTTTAATATTAATTTCCTATTAGACTAGCTCAGCTATATTAAATTACCTATTGTTTAAATAGCCATGTATTACTTTTAATGAGAAACGGACGTAAGGTCTAAAGTCTATTACACTTCCGTCGAATGTTAAGTAACAATGCTTGTAGAACCCTAAGGCAGTCTGTCTTTAGCATTACTCAGAGAGAGATGTTATTAACTCATCTCTCAATAGACTTCTAAATTGTATAACATATTTACTCTTTAAATAAACTCTATGTCTTACCGTTGTTAACCCACTGTTATTTAACCTAATTCTAACAGGTTATGGGCCCAGTGAACGATAAGAGTTTATAAAGTCATTCTTATGAATTAGAATAATTTTAAAACATCAAATTCAGTTAAACAGTAAATCAATTTAACTGCTTTGTTTGTTTATGTTTGTTAAGTATTGAATGATAATAAATACTTTCAACAAAAGGTCTTGCGAACTAAGACTTGTGTTGCTGTTCCAATTGAATATTAATAATTATATTCAGTTATTCTTATGAATTAGAATAATGTTAAAACATCAATTCAGTTAAACA
The DNA here is from genome assembly GCA_947561585.1 of Caprella mutica. NCBI lineage: Eukaryota > Metazoa > Arthropoda > Malacostraca > Amphipoda > Caprellidae > Caprella > Caprella mutica. Next base: position 188,423 of record CANNZV010000245.1, read on the forward strand.
GTAAATCAATTTAACTGCTTTGGTTGTTTATGTTTGTTAAGTATTGAATGATAATAAATACTTTAAAACATGTCTTCAAATAAGTTACAGGGGATTGTTCCCCTAGACGGAAATAATTACCCTACATGGAGGATACAAATGAAGATGTATCTCTTACGAGAGAAACTGATGGATTTTGCTGATGGATCTAAACCAGTTCCAATTGATTCAGCTTCAACTGAGGCGAAGAATGCCTATGCTAATAATTATAATAAGGCTCTGGCAGATATAGTACTATCTATTTCACCGGATCAATTGTACTTAGTTGGACAACCGACGGATCCACACGCTGTCTGGACCACCCTTCAAGAAACGTTTCAGAAAAACACGTGGGCTAACAAATTTCGTCTGAAGAAAAAGCTCTACAATTTAAAATTGAAGTCTCCCGAACTACTAGACTCTCATTTGAAAGAACTAACTGAAGTTTTTCAAGAGCTTGCCTTGTTAAATCAAGTGATCAGTGAAGAGGATAAAGTTATTTGTCTCCTGTCATCACTACCAGGGCCGTTTGAAGTGCTTGTCACCGCACTTGAAGCTCAGACAGACATTCCTAACTGGATTACCGTAGCTGACACACTCCGGAGAGAAGCTGAAAAGTTGAGTATTAAATCCAATAATGCATTAGCATTATCCAATACTCAGAATTATGCTGGAGTAAATAAACAGTCCATCATTTGCCATTTCTGCAAAAAGATGGGACACCTGAAAAAAGACTGCTTTAAATTTAAACGGTCTTCTCAAACTAACAGAACTCAAAACCAGCGAAATGTTGTAAATGTAAGTCATATAGAACTAAATCACACAATGTATGCTAATGATATCGCTCTTTGTAACAAATATGCCGACAGTAATATTTGGATAATAGATTCAGGCTCTTCATCACACATGAGTGGTGATAAAAATTTATGTTAAGATTTTGCAAATATTAGCAAACCTATCAATGTTAAAGTAGGAAATGGAGATGTCTTACAAGCTATTTCACTAGGAAATGTTTCTGTTATTGTGAATATACCAGGTGGTGGAAGTAGAACATGTAAAATAAATGATGTACTATATGTGCCAAATCTAGCTTTTAATCTACTATCAGTGTCAAAAATGACAAGTAATAATAAATCTATTATTTTTGAAGATGATAAATGTAAAATTTTGAACGAAAATAAGGAGTTAATTGCTGAGGCTAACTGTGTGGGTCAACTCTATTATCTTAATACTTTAGTTCATAAAGCTGCAGTAACTGTTGATCAACATAAAGTAAACATTCTATGGCACAGAAGGCTCGGTCATATAGGTAACGACAACTTGACTAAAATGATCCGAACTAAATCAGTAAATGGTCTGGATAGTAAATTAAAAGCTATAGAAGGCGTGTGTGAACACTGCTGTAATGGGAAAATGCATAAAATACCTTTTTCTACAAGCATTAAGAAAAATTTTAAACCTCTTGATTTAATCCACACAGATGTCTGTGGGAAAATTACTCCCACTTCCAGGGGTAATAATTCATATTTTCTGACCTTTATTGATCATGCTACTCGATACTCCTGGATATATGTTATTTCACATAAGAGTGATGTGTTTCAGAAGTTTTTGGAATGGAAAGCTATGGTTGAAAATATTTATGAAAGGAAAATTAAAACCTTGCAGTCAGATAATGGAGGAGAATATACCTCAAATAATTTTGAATCATATTTACGAAATGAAGGTATAATTCACCAGAAATCCATTCCTAAAACTCCTGAACAAAATGAGTTAGCTGAAAGATTTAATAGAACTATTAGGGAAAAAGTTAGATGTATGTTATCTGATTCAGGAATTGATAAGGAATTCTGGGGTGAAGCACTATATACTGCAAATTATCTAAATAATAGATGCATTAATTCATTTTTAGTAAATAAAACTCCATATGAAGCTTTAAATCTTAGAAAACCCAACGTTAGCCATATAAAAGTTTTTGGATGCACAGGGTACGCACATATTTCTCGAGATGAAAGATCAAAGTTAGAAAATAAAGCTACCAAATGTCTGTTTATTGGCTATGGCACAGTTACTAAAGGGTATAAGATGTATGATGTTGAATCTAAAAGAATCTTCTTTTCCAGGAATGTAACCTTTGATGAATCAATTTCATCTAAGATTGAGAGCCCTCAACTGAGTGAGACTCCTACCTCTCCACTGGTGTTCCATTCAGAAGATTCAGAACCTGCTGGACCTGAGAATCAAACTCCTGACGATAATCCTCCAATAATCCTCCCTGAGGCGCAACCTGTACCAGCTATCAGTCCTAATGAGGATCTTAGACGATCGTCTAGAATTCGTCGAGCTCCTATTAGATATGGTAGTTGGGAGTATGATCAGTTTGAGGAGGAGGAGGAGGGTTTATTAGTCAATGGGAATATCAATATCGAACCTAGGTCGGTATTTGAGGCTCTTAATAGCGGTTCTGAATCCTCTAAATGGAAACATGCCATGGAGAGGGAATTAAATGCTTTTGAGAAACATAAAGTTTTTGAACTCGTAAAACCTACCTCAGATTTAAACATAATTAAATCTAAATGGGTGTTTAAAAGAAAAAAGGGATCTGATGGTAGAGTGGTTTCATATAAAGCTAGATTAGTCGCTCAGGGTTTTTTACAGAGACCTGGAATCGACTATGATGAAATTTTTGCTCCTGTAGTGAGATTTGAATCGGTGCGAACCATGTTATCTTTAGCAGCTAACCAAAAATTATTTGTACATCACTTGGATGTAAATTCTGCTTTTTTGAATGGGGATCTTAAAGAAAATGTTTATATTAGACAGATCGGTAACAAGTTAGTTACCGATCTGCTCTCGCGAGCTACACACCTTATCTCCAGCCTTAGTTATTGAGACATTAACTTGTGAGCGTTCTAGTGGAGATACTCTTTGTAATAACCCTTGCTTGACTAATGAATATATTCTCTTTAAGTGTTAATTACATTACTTCATTACCCTAAATACAGTTAAGCTTGGACCAGAGGCCTGAGGTCGGAACCATATTGGCAAGGTGGTTCTAGGGCATGGTACCATGAGTATTTAGTAGAAAGAGATATATTGAGAAAAAGGAATCTGAAAATAGAAACAGAGTAGGATCCTATCACACGTAACCCAAATAGTGAAACGTTATAAGGAATAAACTGATAACGTCACATTGGTGGCCGTATGGTGCGTGATTAAGTAATTCGAATTTAATGTGCGGAAATTCAATTACTAAAGTAAAAGATTGAAAGCTTTGTAATTTACCAAAAACTAAGTTAACCATCTGATTGGAGAGTATTTGATTACAGCAAGACCGGGTTTTGCGACCCTATATGACGGTACGATTCAATTAAGGTGTTCAGTTTTTGTGATAAAGTATAAAGATAATTCAACTCAAGGTCAAGCAAACGGCATCTCGAAAATTATCGGAAGGATAAGGAGAGTACAGATGGCCTAATTTGAAATCTGAATGAGCAGAGACAATCAACGAGACTAACCAGTCTGAGAAAAAAAAAATTCTGGAAATTCTGGAAAATTCTGGAAGAAACTGGAGAGCACGGAGGGAGGAAGCGACAAGGGTAAAGCATTGCACGTTGGCGAATGGTGATGGAAAACATTCGATTATAAACAACATGCAAAAAAGCCGTAAATCAACCAGAAATTGTGAGTCTAAATTTGTTTAAATACTACATCTGAAAAGTATTTATTCAAACTGCTACATTCAGTGAACATTCAACATTCAGTGAATAATTAACATTCAGTGAACATTCAACATTCAGTGAATATTTAACATTCAGTGAACATTCAACATTCAGTGAATATTTAACATTCAGTGAACATTCAGTTAACATACAGTGCATGACATTCAGTGCACAACGTTCAGTGAACACTCAACAGTCAGTGCACAACGTTCAGTGAACATTCAGTTAACAAGTTAACAGTTAACATCATAACAGTTAACATAAGAGCAAAAATCAACGACAAAACCTGATAAGCGGGACCCACTGTACATGGAACCGGAAGTTGAGTATAACATATAATTGTAATGTCATCCTTGATTTTTCAGTCTCATTTCTGAAGCGATCAGAGTAAGATCTAAGTGTTAGAACTTAGTCAGTGGTGAATAAATCTGTTCTGTTTAGTCAATAGTTGTTGTTGGTGAATAAGCAATAAGCAGAAGGTAATAATTAATCATTACTGCAGCAGTTATAATTATAGGATGTATGTGTGCATGCATTTCTTTTAGCTTTGAATTGCTGAGTGTCGTTATTAATTGACCGGTATAAATATTTTATATTTATTGATTTAACAAATATTGCTCTATGTTTGAATAATAATATTTTATTTATTATTTATTATTTGAATGATCATTTTTTATGTTTGAAGGATTATTTTTTTTGGATAGCCTATTATTTTTTTTCTTTTTAGTAATTTGTGATTACACGTGCACTACACTTGTTTAAGTACACAATAACACTTCATTAGGATAGGAAACACATGCCAACTTCAGAAGACGAAGCGATTAATGCTGAAGTTTAGAAGAACTAAACCGAGAATACAGAAAACTAAACAGAACAAAACACCCCCCAAAACACCCCCCAAAACAACCCCCAAAACATCCCCCAAAACACCCCCCAAAGAAACACACATAGAACAGAAAGAGAACACACATAGGGAAGAGAAACAAACAAACAAAGAAAAAATGTCGGTTGAATTAACACAAGCTCAACTCCAAGATATAATTAAGAGCAGGAGTACAACAATAATTAATTCTGATTCATTGCCGATATTCCGAGGAAGAAGAAGGCCAGAAGATCCAGCTTTCGAGGAAAAGAACACGTTTAAACAACACCTAAGCCTATTAAATAATCATATATCCAGCTTAGGGGATAAAGATGACATAGAAAAAGAAAAAAAAAGATACTTTTCAGGAGCGCTGATTGCAAGCTAGGAGATTTTCAAATTACTGTTAATAACGTTGTTAACGGTAAAACATTTAAAGATATCACATACCAAGAAATATGCACGGTACTAGAAGACATATATGTGCAGAAAGACAGCAAGGATATCTACAGTGTATGTCATGAATTATACACTAATAAATTGAAGGATGAAACTACAGCTGCCAGTGACATTTTAAGTACATTGGAAAAAAATAGGCGAAGTCACAGATTTTATTTTAAATGACGACACAATGAACGCCCAATTTCCAATAAGGACAGCAACTGAATGCGAAGAATCATTCACACGCAGATTAAAGAAGCACGCAAAAGATCTTATGAATACATCAATGTATCTAACAATATTGGGTCCACAGATCAACCCAAGTATCATCAAAGGAGTCATTGAAGGTCCTTTCAAGACAACAGCTAATTTACTGTCTGCTACAACAAAGAAAATAAGATCTTTGCCACATGACAAAAAAATTCTAATACCAAAGAAGAATTTCAATGACACAGAAACTTTTTTGATAGAAAAACCTGAGGGTGAGAATCAAGGCAATATTCACGAGGATATGCAGGAAGATGCAGAAGCATACTACGCATATAATGCAAGAAACAGAGGAACAGCAGGTAGGTTTGCACGCAGAAGCAGATTCAAATACAATCACACAGGCAGAGCATATGGACACAACACTAATAACCCCCACCCTACCCCTACCCCCCACAGTAACAGTGATACAATTAAGTGCTACCGTTGCAACAAAATAGGCCATATAGGTAGAGAATGCCGAGCTCAACAACCTTTTAATCAAGGACAGAGCAAGGATTTTCGCAAAAACATGTAAATACAAACACAAGTAAAAAACCAGGTATAATTCACGTGAAAACGGTCGGTAACTCCGTGTACGAATGTGAATTGAACATGAATAAATTAGATCCAGTGCACGTTAAATTCAATGGTAAAAGTAACTCGTCACTCAACACAAAAAATTATTGTGAATGTAAAAATAAGTTCGATTTATTAAAAGAAGAAGAGTTAAGCGTTGAGGATAAAAAAACGAGCGAAACGTATATAACAGTTCAATTAGTAAAAAATAAGGATGAATTAAGCGGATTGACGGACTGTCATTATACGATAAAAGGGACTTCTAAGCCAACGATAATTTTACATAGTAAAGAATTTGATTGGGAAGCTTTAATAGATTCAGGAAGCGAGAGGACAATTGTAAACAGTCGTAATTTTAATTACAAGGCGAGTCACGAGGACATAATAAAATCAAACGTAACTATTAAAGGCATAAACGGACGTTCCGAAGTAAAAGGTGAAATAAAATTTGAATTAGTGTCAAAATCAAAAAATCAAACAGTAAACGCTTTACTAATCGATAACAACAGCTTACCATATGATGTAATATTAGGAAGGGACGTGTTAACGAACGCGCAAATTGATTTTGATAAGAAAATATTGAAATTAGGTGAAGAAAAAATTCCGTTTATGGAAAAACGTAGAATAGCTACTGAAGAACTATTAAGCACAGATTGTTTAATATCAGAATTGGTCCTTACTTCAAATAGGTCAAAACGAAGAACGTTGATAAGACAAATAAACGAACGAACAAACAGCCGCAGTAGTATAGCGAAAGTAAGGGTTAAACCTCAACAAAAAGGGCAAACGAAGGTTATGAAATCCGAGGTAAAAACGAAGTCAAGGAATAAAAATAAAAAACGCGAGAAGAACGGGAATGTTCATATAAATAGCCAAGTCGTTGAGGCAAACAGCGTACAAATATTGTATGGATTTGTCAAAAACAACGAAGCAGGAAGTTATATTATAGCTAAAAGAAGTTTCAATAGTGGTTTAGTGATAGCCGAAACACTAATAAAAATCGAAGACATAAAAAAAAGAGGGAGATCAAGTGTCAATATGCCCAGTTTTCGTAATGAATCCGACGGATAGTGATATCATATTAAGGGACAATATGATAATTGGAAACCTCCAGACGTACGAAGAGCAAGTCGAAGTAAATATAGCGACTATATCGGAGTGTTTAAATAATAGGACTCATAAATCTAGATTAGGAAACGTGTTGAGTGACGAAAAAACAAAGCCATTTGAACGAAACGTTACCCCTGAACTAATTTATGAAAAGTCAAAGGTACATGCAGTTGGAATTAATGGAGAGCCATTAGTTACAACGCATGGCAACCGAGATATGAAGTGTAAAATATCACGTGACGGAAGTGCTGATAGAAGCAGTGACAGCACATTAAGTGCTGATGAAGAAAACAATTCTCAGACAGTGCCATCAGCACTGAGAAGGTTAGTTAATGCTGACATATCATGTGGAATGTCAGAGTATGAAGACAAAATGACGCAGTTACTAAATAACTTTGGAGACGTAATCACGATACATGACGAACCTATCGGGACTACTAGTATATGTAAACACACAATTAAATTGAAAGAACCTAATATAATAATAAACAAAATACCGTATAGAATACCACATAAATTTCAAGAACAACTTGAAGAAGTTAATAAATCAATGTTAAAGGAAGGAACAATAGAACCTTCAATGTCCGAGTATAACTTCCCGGTGATAGTGGTTCATAAAAAGAATGGGGAAATACGACCCGTAATAGATTTCAGATCATTTAATAAGTGTGTCCATATACAAGGATTTCCTTTACCTAGAGTTGACGACATGTTAGGATCTTTAGGTGGGTCAAAGATATTTTCTAGTTTAGATCTGAGGAGCGCATTTCACCAGGTGGAACTCTCCGAAGAATCTAAAAAACTTACAGCATTTGCGGTAAATGGTAAGAAATGGCAGTTCAGAAAGCTACCATTTGGTTATGTCAATAGTCCAAAAGTATTTCAAGCAATAATGACAAAAGCGTTAAGTAATGTATTAGGGAAACTATGTTTCGTATTTATTGATGACATACTAATTTTTAGTCGATCATATGAACAACATTTAAATGATATTGGCCAAGTGCTAATGAGTTTACGTGACGCTCATTTGAGATTAAAATTAGAGAAGTGTGAATTCTTTAAACACGAAATTAATTTTCTTGGACATCGAGTCACTACTGAGGGCATCCGATGTATCCAAAACGAAAAACTTAAAGAAGCATCTAGACCAACAGATGTAAAACAACTTCAGCGATTTTTAGGGCTTGCGAATTATTTTCGTAAGTTCGTACCTAAATTTAGTCAGAAAGCCGACCCATTATATAGACTATTAAGGAAGGACACTAAATTTGACTGGACTGACGAATGTGAGGCTAGCTTCACTAGTCTCAAAAATATTTTGACATCAGATACGGTTTTAGCTCATCCAAATTATTCCAGACCATTTTATTTATTTACTGACAGCTCAAATATCGGAGTTGGCGCAGCACTGCTACAACCAGATTCGACCAAAAGCAAAACATTAAGACCCATAGCATATTTCAGTAAATCATTAAATTCTACTCAAAAAAGGTACTCCACGACTAAACAAGAGTTTCTTGCAATACATCTAGCTTTAAAGGAATTTCAATATCTATGTCTAGGGTATCCTATAACTATTTTAACTGATCACAAACCCTTATGCGCATTTTTTGGTAATAAACTTCCATTAGACACGGCGTTAGCCAGGTGGGCAATCGAAGCTAGCACATATGAGTGTACCATCAAATATTTTGAAGGTAAGAGAAATGTGGTAGCAGATACCCTTAGTAGATTAACTCCTTTAACAGAAGAAACAATAGATGAATGTGAACTTTTAACACCATCTAATGAAAGTTGTAGCTCAATTGAAAATTTTATAGCAACCACAAGATCGAGGGCTAAGTTAAATGTACCACAAATTATTAATAACAATGACAGTGAATCAGAAACAGACTCAGAAAACGAACAAGAATCAGATCCATCTAAATTGTATAAAATCAACAAAGAAAAACCATTTCTGAACTACATACCTAAACATGAAGACATAACATGGACTTTAAACAGACTAAAGATTGCACAGTCAAACGACTTTGCTTGTAAGGAAATAATGGACATATTAAATAAAAAACAAATAGGAAAATCTAGGAACATAGCTGAATTTTTCATATTAGATGGAATATTATATCGACATCGGAAAATAGATACTCGGTCAGCCAGTATTGTTAATTATGTTATACCAAATGAAATGATCAATTTAGTAATTAATTCAATACATTTTAACACTCATTGTGGTTTAGCTCATACGCTATTTAAATTTCGACTAAAATATTATCATTTTCAAGAAAGATCGGTCATAGAATCTTTTATTAAAAGATGTGACGTTTGCAAAATCCTTAAAGGAAGTCTAGATACACCAATTAAATTAATGTCTGCCCCAGTAGCTAATACACCATTTGAAACAGTTTCATTTGATTTTATAGGACTTTTTATAACAACTGACACGAACAACAAATACATTTTATCAATAACATGTATGTTGACAAGATATAACGAATTACACGCAGTAGCTGACAAATCAACTAACACAGTAATTGATTGTCTAAGTAAAACATTTAGTCGTTGTGGATATCCCAAAACGTTAATGTCAGATTGTGCGAAAGAATTCAAGTCTAACGCAATTAGAACTTTCAGTGAAATACATCAGATATACAAATGTGAGGTATTACCATATTCAGCATATTCCAATGGAATTTGTGAACGTAATAACCAGAGAATTAACAAATTATTAAGATTCTATGTAGCCACAGTAAATCACAATAATTGGGACATGTTTCTCGATATTGTCCAAAACACAATTAACAACCAGGTCAATATGTCCTTGAAAGATACACCCTCATACGCTCTTTTTGGTCGTGATACATCTCAAAATATTCAAGCAGAAAATTTGGATAACATTTACAATTTAGATACATCAGAATCAATAGTCAAAGTTAAGGCCAGACAAGCTATATTTATTCAAGATCAGATAAGAGCTAACATAATTAATCAATCAAACAAACGCATAATTTACCACAATAAGACACGAAAAGACAAAATTATACAGATAGGTGATAGAGTATTAATTAGAAATCATCAAAAAACACATAAATTACAATTAAATTGGATAGGACCAGGTACAGTATTACAAGTGAAAAAAAACAAAGCTATAATTAAATTAGGACATCAAAAGATAACAAGTAACATAAATTACCTAACTAAGTTGGAAAAATTCACAACAAATTAATTAAATAATTTCATTAACATCATTAAACAGGAAATCAAATTATGAGAAATTTGAATATAAACATCAAATAGGTAGCCCAAACAAGGAACACATAACACGAAGTAACATGAGTAACATGTTACATACACACGAACACGGGACATATAACACGGTTACATGCAAAGAGTCAGAGAAATGTTTACATTTTTTTTTGCTTACGCAAGTCAAACAAACACATCAATCGACTCATTGTTCAAACTACAATATTTCCTTTGCTCTCAGTAAGAGAATTATTGTACATGTAAAATAATTGTATGTATTTAATTTAAGTTGATGGGATGAATTATGAATTTTATTAATATAAAATTTCATATAATAATTTTAAGAGGATTAATTTTTTTTGTTGTATGCATGTTAATTTTAAATTTTGTGTTTATATGTTGGTGTAACGAATAAGATAAATTATATTTTGTAAATGAAGTGGTAAAATTGTTAGAAATCAGAATGAAAATTTGAAGAAAAAAAAAAAAATATATATATATATATATATATATGTATACATTCAAATTTAGGATGAAATACTGAAATAATTTAAAAGCAAAAATGATTAATTCAAAATGAGACTGAAATCTGATAAAATACCTAAAAAATGACCAGGGGCCATGATCTAACAGTATCGTTTTGATTTCAGTGACCGTGAGGCAGCGAGGACACAGCTATCCACACAGCCAACAGCTCCTCAGCCATATACAGCCAGTGACTGACTCTCAGCCACTCACAGCCGGTTGACACACAGAACTGTAATTCAAGGTCGTGAGAAGGGATCAGCTGGAGCGATGGGACAGACTCAGAGCAACTTTGACCTGAACTCAGTAGTGGAGTTGATCCAGAAGTCAGCTTCGATGAACAAGGCTCATCTAGAGCATGCCATTAAAAACATGGGGTCTACAAAGTACGACCTAATACCGGACTTGTTTAGCGACATTTTGGTGTTAATTCTAACACTGCTGGTTGTGATGATTCTGGTATGTGGGTACAATCAATCAAGAAAGATGAAGTCCGATGAGGATATGAAAATGTACGAAATGCGGAATTTGAGGTCTAAAATGGCGACTGAAGCCTTCAATCAGATAAAACGAGGGACCCCTTTAGATCAGGGGAACTAAGTGGAACAGTAAATATATTTAATGATCAGGCCATAAATATACAGGCGACAACATTTATAGTAATGCCTCATACAAAACGAAAACCAAAAGTTCCCAAAACAAAATCTAGCAGTATTTAAAAAAAAAAATTCTCAAACTAAATTTGACCATTATTTTAATTTTTTTTTAATTTTAAGTCTGGGTAATTTTAAGTGAAAATTAACAATAATCGTTTTTCAATTGAATTTAATTTTAAGTTTAATTTTTTTTCGGTGTTAATTTTAAGGTTTAATTTTAAGGATTAAGACTGTCTCAAAATTTGATAAAGATGATCAAAGTTCATATAAATTCAATTAAGAATATAAATTAATTAAAAAGTCATAAAATACGATATCATAACATATGATAAATTAAAATGAAAAATTACTATTATCAATAAAGAACGAATTTTATTAAAATAAAACATAACTAAGTTAAATAAAATATATTTTTATAAATGAAATTTTTTTTTTTGAATTATACATTTTTTTTTAAATATAAATGCAGTAACAAACTTGTGTAATGTATTGGAGTGATCAAAGGTCTCTGATAATATTTAGAATAATATTCTACATATTAGGAGGGGAGAGGTGAGATCTCAAATAGATTAGGCAAGTTGTTACATTTATAAAATAAAAAAGTTGTTACATTTTGAACTGAGACATATTAGGTAGGAATAACTTAGATTATTTTAGGAATAAATAAAAATATTGTTAAAGCAAAATTAAGATTGTATAGGTAAGATAAAATATTTAAGAACGTTTGATGAATGCACATTAGTCTGACATACTTCTATAACGAATTAAAACTCATATTTTTCAATTTTCTAATAATGTATTTATTGCCGGTTCGAGAAATTTCAAGAGATCCAAAACACATGTTTCCACTAACAGCGTGAGCGTCTGAACATTGTTCAATATAGAGTAACAATGGGTAGACAAACCAGCTGGCAGTTTTGGAAAAATGTGGATTGTAACTTTGAAATTTTCGGAAGGGGGGAGCGATGTAGTAAGGCAAACACAGATATTGTGTATGCATTACTGTCATCACGAACCTATATGATTGTAAGTAAGTAACATTCAAGTTAGTTACCGATCTGCTCTCGCGAGCTACACACCTTATCTCCAGCCTTAGTTATTGAGACATTAACTTGTGAGCGTTCTAGTGGAGATACTCTTTGTAATAACCCTTGCTTGACTAATGAATATATTCTCTATAAGTGTTAATTACATTACTTCATTACCCTAAATACAGTTAAGCTTGGACCAGAGGCCTGAGGTCGGAACCATATTGGCAAGGTGGTTCTAGGGCATGGTACCATGAGTATTTAGTAGAAAGAGATATATTGAGAAAAAGGAATCTGAAAATAGAAACAGAGTAGGATCCTATCACACGTAACCCAAATAGTGAAACGTTATAAGGAATAAACTGATAACGTCACAAGTCCTCTTGTGACTCATGTATATATGTTAAATTAATCAATAACTCTCAATGCTTCATTTCTGTGTATGTAGATGATATTATTGTAGCATGTAAGAACTATGATGATCTGACTAAAATCAAGATTGATTTAAGTGCTAAATTTGAGATGAAAGACTTAAGAAAATTATCCTATTTCTTAGGCATAAAAGTCGTACAAGACGCAAATAAAATAGCCCTAAATCAATCTTCATTTGTCAACGAGTTATTAGATAGATTTGAATTCAATAATTGCAAACCGGTGTCAACCCCTGCTGATGTTAATTCCCATTTGGAACCAACTACTGATGATTGTGAACTAGTAGATAAAACTAAATATCAGTCAGCTGTAGGTGCCTTACTGTATCTATCTACTAAAACTAGACCGGACATAACTTATGCAGTTGGAAATGTCTCTAAATTTTGTTCCAATCCAAACACTAAGCACTGGTCTGCAATTAAGAGAATATTTAGATACCTAAAGGGCACACCTGATCTTGGCATTACATATGGTAATGAAGATTCTGAGTTGATAGGTTATTCTGATGCCGACTGGGCAGGAAACAGAGTTGATAGGAAAAGTACTTCTGGCCAATGCTTTATGTTAAATAATTCCATTATTTCTTGGCGCTCTGTGAAACAGTCATGTGTTGCTTTATCAACGGCTGAAGCTGAATATGTTTCCCTCTCTGGAGCCTCCCAGGAAGCTGTATTTCTAAATAAATTACTATTAGATCTTAAAGTACCAAATAAGAATCCTATAGTTTTGTTTGAGGATAATCAGTCAGCTATTTGTATTGCTAAAAATGCTAAAAATCATCCTAGATCGAAACGCATTGATATTAAATTTCATTACATTAGAGATCTTGTTGCTTCAAACACAATTAAACTTGTGTATTGCCCCAGTGAAACTATGCTTGCTGACATATTCACTAAACCGTTGCCTATTGATAGATTTACCAAATTAGTTGAATTAATAGGCATGAAAAATATATAATGTCGTGTGAGGAGGAGTGTTGAAATTTTAGTTAAATGTATTACACACTCGTTATATGTTTAATATTAATTTCCTGTTAGACTAGCTCAGCTATATTAAATTACCTATTGTTTAAATAGCCATGTATTACTTTTAATGAGAAACGGACATAAGGTCTAAAGTCTATTACACTTCCGTCGAATGTTAAGTAACAATGCTTGTAGAACCCTAAGGCAGTCTGTCTTTAGCATTACTCAGAGAGAGATGTTATTAACTCATCTCTCAATAGACTTCTAAATTGTATAACATATTTACTCTTTAAATAAACTCTATGTCTTAACGTTGTTAACCCACTGTTATTTAACCTAATTTTAACATCAGACTCATTAAAAATAACATTTCTACTCAAAATAGTCTTTCGTTTCTCCAAATCATATACCCTATAAGCTTTACTATCTGAGGAATAACCTACGAATACACATTTAGTAGATTTGAAATCAAATTTACGCCTTTCATCTTTAGGGACATGAGAATAACTTACAGAACCAAACACCCTAAAATGCCTTACAGATGGTTTAATTCCATATAAAGCCTCATATGGGGTTACGTTAGAAAGACTGCTTGCTGAACTTCTGTTCTTGATATAAGTTGCTGTGGCTAAAGCTTCAGCCCAATACTGCTTCGGAAGAGTCGCGTCAGACAACATACATCGAACAGTCTCAACCAGAGTTCTGTTCATTCTCTCAGCGACTGCATTTTGTTCCGGAGTCTTGGGTACAGTTTTTTCATGTTTTATTCCTGCACTTTTAAGGAAGTCTTCAAATGAATTAGACGCATATTCCCCACCATTGTCGGTGCGAATAACTTTGATATTAGCATTAAACTGTTTTTCCACCAACAATTTCCATTCTTTGAATTTCTCTCTAGGAAATAGATCCAAGTGAATTTAGTAGCCTCATCTATGAAAGTTAAAAAATATCTTGCTCCTCCTAATGAATCATGAGTGATCTTACCACAAATATCCAAGTGAATAAGTTCCAAGGGTTTCATCATACGTTTCTCACTGTCAAATGTAGGGAATGGTTGCTTGTGATTTTTACCATTGCAGCAGTCAGAACAAAATGGTTTCTCAAATAGCGAATTGCAATCAATTCCAGAAACCATATTCTTGCTTATGAGTTTTTTCAAGTTATCATAACCCAAATGACAAAAACGTTGATGCCATAATTTCGCATCACAATCAACGTCTTCAGTTATATTAGCTTGATTTATACTAGATGATGTGCAGTTTAAATAATACAGCTTACCAATCTTGTTACCCACAGCAAGCAAAGTATTGTTATTTTCATTAACCTCACAAGTAGTTTCACTGAACTTAGTTTTTCGACCGAATTCATTTATTTTACCTACACTTAGTAAATAACAGCTCAAGTCTGGCACATATAAAACCTTTTCTAGAACGCACCTACGCACTATATTGTTAGGCAAACGCAGTTCTAGAATAACACTACCTTCACTTTTTGCTTGAAGAAAACGACCATCGCCTATTTTTATTCTGATGTACTCTTTCAGTGGAGTGAGATTTTCAAAACTATCAGAATTGTAACACATATGTTGAGTAGCACCAGAATCAAATATCCAATTATTCGACTCGCAAACACCAGAAAAAGCTGTAGCGTAAAAAGTAACGTGTTTTGTATTATCTTGCTCAGCAACATAATTAGTATCATTATACGTATTATCACGCCTCTGTTTCTCGATAAACACTCTGCAGTTTCTCTTGATGTGTCCCAGCTTGCCGCACTCATAGCATTTAATCTTCTTCACGTTGCTATGATTAGACAAGTAATTTTGTTTGTTATTGCTCGAAAATAATGCCGAAGAGTTACCACTTATCTCTTCTTTCTCATTCAGTTTCATTTCAACGTGAAGTAATCGTTCCGTAATACTATCCCATGACGGCACATGTTCATTAGCTTCCAATGCCGTTACAAAGGTAGAGTAACTTTCAGGAAGTGAAGACAGTATGCACAGAACCTTATCTTCTTCGTCCATAGGACTGCCAACAACAGCTAACTCACTGAATAGTTCCATGTAGTTTCTCAGATGTTGTTGCATGCTTGTGTTATGCTCCAGCTTCATTGAAAACAACTTCTTGCGCAACCTCAATTTATTTGCCCATGTTTTCTTCTGAAATATACTCATAAGCTTAATCCAAACGGCTGCAGGATCGGTTGGATCATCCCCAACTAGATACAATAATCTAGGTTCAATCGCAAGTATGATTGTACACAAAGCCTTATCACGGCGACTCTTAAACTTTCCGTAAGTAGTCGATGTTTCCGCAGGCAGTTCTTCACTGCCGTCCACAATGCCTAATACCTCATTAGCCATCAGATGCATTTTCATCTGCAACTTCCACGTGGGAAAATTGTTCTCGTTGAGGGGTACTATGTTGTTTTTCTGCATTGTATTCTTCAGTGTAGCTATCAACCGCACACACAGACACAGAGACAAAAACTAGTCAATGCAAAGCCGTCGATAATATTTTCAATGATATATGGTCTGACCGTAATCTGGGCCCATAACCTAATGAAATTACCAATCGGTGAAAACTGTGTGTGTGCGGTAATTGAGTAGGTACAACAATTAATCAGTTTATTTGAACACAAAGACATGGCATGTTATCTTAACAGAATGTGGACAGCAACTAACCATAGTAAGAAAACTAGCAAATGAATACACAACCTACTACAAAGAAAACGATAAAAGAAAACTTTATTAGGGAATACTTCTAAAAATAATTAACTCATAAAAGACTTAAAATACTAATCAATGTGACATTTTAATAGGTATTTGGTTTAATAAATCTATTTATTATTCGTTTAAAGGTTTACATTTGGATGAACTTATTATAGAAACGTTTATATACTTTTAGAAACAATTAATATCTTAAAAGAAGGCCAAAAACGCATTGTTTGTTTAAAAATCTAAATTTGAAATCAAAACAAAGAGTGTACAATCTTCTTTCTCAGCGTCAGGTTGGAGATTCATTCGATTGTTGCTCACAGAGTATTAAAAAACTTTAAAAGCAAATAATATAATATATACTGAACCGAATTGTATGCAGTTTGCGAAATAATGATCGTAGACCTTAGTTCTATTAATAAACTCATTTTTTTCCCCGGAGCCTGGAGAGGACCTTTAAAGGTGCCTTATTCAACGAGGCTAATGTTCCTTATCATTTTGCTGCAAACCGCATCTAATTTGGTAGCATATTTTTAATTTTATATGCTTTTAAAGATTTTTAGAATCAAAACTCTACAAAACCTATTTTACTTCCGACTTACTAATTTAAGAAATTTTCAGCCTGAAGAAAAAGAATGTACACCATTTGTTTTGATTTTCAACTAGGTAATAGATTTAATAAATCCATTTAATATTCGTGTAAAGGTATAAAATTCAATGAACTTATAATAGAACCGTTTAAAATAGTTTAGGAAACAATTGATATCTAAAATAATGGCCGAATACGCATGGTTTGTTTATATAATTCAAATTTGTAATCAAAGCAATGAGTGAAAAAATCTTCTTCTTGAGCATCAGATTAGTGATTCGCTCAATTGTTGCTCACAGAGTACTAAAAAACTTTAAAAACAAATTATAATATACTGAACCGAATTGTATGCGGTTTGCAGAATAATGATCGTAGACCTTAGTTCTATAATATTATGTAATAAACTCATTTTTTTCTCGGAGCCTGGAGAGGACCTTTAAATCTTTGAATAAAATATGGTACCTATCTATGATTCAAATTTTAATTATTATTTATATATTAAGAATTTTATCAAGTAATAGCTAATTAGTTCTTTGTGGATTTGTGTTGCGTTTTTCTTATGCGCTCGTGTCAGAGATTCGGCGTTTTTTCAGTTCTCTCGCTGTCGTCATTGAGTGTGGTTGTTATGTGTTGTACTTCGGAGTCATAGGTGGTCGTTTGTCATTTTGGTTGTGAAGTTCGAAGTTTTGTTGTCAACTGATTTAAAGTGATACGTTGAACAGAGAAAACTAACTAAGGTAAGCAAATTCGTAGTTAGAACTACAAGCTATCTAGGCTTTGAGTTGACTACAAGTGGTTTGATAAAGATTTCTAGAGTTGTGGTGTGTAGGTATTCAGTTGTCAGTCTGGTAATAATGGCGCAGAAAATTTCTTCAGATATGATTAAACCGTATACTGGTGAAGGTGATATTGTTGCCTGGCTTAAAAAAGTGAGTTTAGTTGCAAAACTTCAGAAAGTTAAAGATTTGGCTAGTTTGATACCACTGTACTTAGAAGGTAGTGCTCTAGCAGTGTATTTAGAGTTATCTGAAGCTGAGCAAGAGGATGAAACTATAATTCAGAGTAAATTAAAAGAAACTTTTGCCGATGACGCTTTCACTGCATATAAGAAATTAACTGTTCTCAAATGGACGGGTGAGCCTGTAGATGTTTTTGCAACTGAAATAAGAAGATTAGCAGATTTGGCAAAAATGACTGGAGATGGGCTAACACACTTAGTTAAACTGTCTTTCATTAATGGATTCCCCGATCATATTGGAGTAAGTTTGCAGCAGATGCCTAATGTCCTGAAAATGGAAATGAGTGACATTCTTGATAAAGCTAGAATTTTAACATCAAAACAACAATACAGGGGGATATCTGCTGTCACATTTAGTAGAAAACCAGACAGACCTAATAGTAGTAATGTCCCTATCCCTGAAGGGCCCTCTTCTAATGTTGGCGTATTCAAGGGACAATGTTTTCGCTGCGTTGGACCTCACATGATCCGTAATTGTAGAGAACAAAGAGTAAGATGTTTTAGGTGTAATGTAGTTGGCCATATTGCCAGTAAGTGTCCAGAAAATAATTCGGGAAACGAGTAGAGGGTAACTATTGTGCCACTAATTACCCTATTAATGTCAAAACATGTTTAGGCAAATTGCCGATGGTAACAGTTATGATAGATACTGGGTGTTCTACAACAGTTATACACTCTAAATGTATTGCTAACTGCATGGAAGTGTCTCTTTGTAGCGGGGATTCTTATATTAAGGCTTTCAATGATAATAAGGTTAAATGTTAAAGGATTAAGGAGTTGCTATTTACAATAGGAGGCAAGTCTGTAGTTGTCGAAGGAGTGCTGGTTGTTGATCAGTTAGTTGAGGGTGTAGATTTAGTGATGGGAGTTGATTCAATTTATTCGCTTGGTGGAGTTAGGATAAGTAATGGAGCGGTTTCCTTTGATTCGATCGGTGTGGCGTGCGTAGGTAAATTGATTGAGAAAGGTACTAATGATGACTCACAGTTGAGAATTTAGATTCTGGTTTTGATGCAAGGTTTGATGGTAAACAGTGGATTGTTGAGTGGCATTGGAAGACTGAACAGCCAATAAAACTGAAGAATACAATCAGCTGTTATGATGAAGGGTTGATAGGCGACAAGAAAGTTGAATTTGAAAAAGAAAAGGAGAGGTGGATAGATGAAGGGATATTGGTACTATGGAAGGAAAATGTAAATTCAGGGATTTTACCTTTAATGGCAGTTGAACAGCCTACCAAAAATAAAGTAAGGCCAGTTCTGGACTTCAGAGAATTAAATTCGAATATTAAAAATCAAACAGGAGATGATGTAATAGATGTTTGTTGTGAAACTCTGCGTAATTGGAGACGTGTTGGTGAGAATGTCTCTGTTGTTGATTTGAAATCGGCATATCTGCAATTAAAGATTGAAGAGAAGTTACATCACTATCAGTTAGTAAAGTACAAAGGACGGACGTACTGTCTTACTAGGCTTGGTTTTGGACTGAATTCAGCTCCCCGCATAATGCCTAAGATCTTAAAGCATGTACTTGGCTTAAATGATCAAATAAAAGACGCGACAAGTTCGTATATAGATGATATCTTAGTTAATGAAGACAAAGTATTTACAGCTGAAGTAATAAAACATCTCAAGAAATATGGGTTGGTGACGAAACCGCCTGAAACATTAAATGGAGCGGCTGTTCTTGGGTTGAAGTTATCTAAGGTTGGTGATGAAATTGTATTTCATAGGAATAATAAGATTCCTGACATTCCTGATCGCCTTACAAGACGAGAACTTTTCTCCATTTGTGGAACATTAATAGGACATTATCCGGTTGCAAAGTGGTTGCGTGTAGCTAGCAGTTTCATCAAGAGAAGAGCGGAGGGAGCACACTGGGAAGCTTATGTGGGTGATCAAGCAATGTCTATGATTAAGGAGGTCGTAGAAAGAGTTCATAAAGCGGACCCTGTAGGAGGTGTTTGGAGTGTGTCTAATGATGATCACTGTATTTTGTGGAAAGATGCTAGTAAGATTGCCATAGGGGTTGTGCTGGAGGTGAATGAGAAGGTTGTCGAAGATGCCGCCTGGCTTAGGAAAAAGGAAGACCTGAATCACATCAATGTATCTGAGTTGGAGGCTGTGCTCAAGGGCATAAATTTAGCATTAAAATGGGGAGTGACTTCGATTGATTTGAGAGTAGATTCTGCAACAGTTGTGGCTTGGGTGGAGGGTGTACTGAGTGGAGAGAAACGAATTCACACTAGAGGCGCGGCGGAAATGCTGATCAAGCGAAGATTGGGTAACTTGAAAGAATTGGCGAGCGAATTCAATTTGAAAATTCAGATTTCGTTCACTCCTTCTGAAAAGAATAAAGCAGATGAGTTAACAAGGGTCCCGAAGAGGTGGCTAGTGGAGAGATATGAGAGTAGGAGTGAAGATAACATTGCTTATGTATGCGTTGAGGCTAGAGAAGCAGTAGCACAAGTTAGGGAGTTACACGAAAATCACCACATGGGTGTTGATCGAACTCATTATTTAGTGAAGAAGGTCATGTCTTCAGTTTCAAGGGATGTCGTTAAGAACGTTGTTAAAACCTGTCTTAAATGTCAGTCGATTGACCCTGCACCTGTCTCCCATAGCAAAGGTGATCTTGGAGTGACATTAAACTGGTGCAGACTGGCTATTGATGTGACTCATTACAGGGGGCTTCCTTACTTAACCATGGTTGATTGCGGCCCTGGCCGTTTTGCCATATGGAGAGCGATGAGAGTTGAAAATGCACAAGCGATCGTTGCAGAATTAGATAATGTATTTATGGAACGGGGACCAGTGAATGAATTATTGATGGACAACAGCACAGCTTTTAGATCACAAACTCTAGCGGATATGGCTATTAGATGGAACATAGAATTAGCCTTTAGAGCTGCTTATAGACCCTCGGGGAACGGCATAGTTGAAAGACACCACAGGACTATAAAAGCAATCTCAGAGAGAGGCTCAATTTCTCCTGTTATGGCAGTATATTGGTACAACAGTGCACCAAGATCTGGTCAAGATGAGGAATCGGTGCCCCAACGGTCTGCGTTTAGCTATGAATGGAGGTATCCGCAAGTGAAACCTGAAAAGATTGTCACGAACCCCATAGATGGTACAAGCTCTCTGAAGATGGGAGATGAGGTGTGGGTTAAGCCCTACCCTATGCGATGGACTACTCAATGGAATAGAGGCCTCGTCACTGGAATGACAAGCAGCCACAATGTTGAGGTGGATGGCATGCCAAGGCATGTTTTAGATATCAGGCCGGTTGTTAATCCAGCTTTGCAAACTGACATTTCGAATGACCAGGAAGGATCGAACTCTGGTCAACCAATTGAGAATGCTAGACCAAGTAGGAAGACAAGAGCGCCTGTGTGGATGAGTGATTATGTTCCTGAATGAAATTGTTGATGGCACTCGATAAATTTTTTTTGTAAAATGTTAGTTTCATTGTTTGAAAGTTTTATGTTGATAGTTTAGTCGAAAATTATATTGAACCGTTAAGGTTAATTCGTAGAGTTATAAATATAGAACTAGTTAGAATGCTTTTTTTATATATATGAATGTAGTTATATACATATCTAATTGAGTCAGTGATCTTGAGATCAGGGGAGGACGTGGATTTGTGTTGCGTTTTTCTTATGCGCTCGTGTCAGAGATTCGGCGTTTTTTCAGTTCTCTCGCTGTCGTCATTGAGTGTGGTTGTTATGTGTTGTACTTCGGAGTCATAGGTGGTCGTTTGTCATTTTGGTTGTGAAGTTCGAAGTTTTGTTGTCAACTGATTTAAAGTGATACGTTGAACAGAGAAAACTAACTAAGGCAAGCAAATTCGTAGTTAGAACTACATTCTTATTCAATTTTTAGGCTAATTCCTAGTTCACGTCTAGGAACCGATCAAAATACCCCCTTCCCTGATAACATTGCACTATCGGGGAAACGTCGGTAAAGTAAATACACGATCATGAATTGGCCCGCCAGTGCTATTACACACCGGGCCAATGAAATGGAAACAACATTGGGCCAATGGTTGCCAAACAACGTACAATGGTCCAATGAGTGGCTTATACTTTTTTCCTATCACTCCTAAGAAGTGGATACCAAATAAATAACTAAACACACGACGGAAATGGTAGACAGATTTTCATTTATTAAATAGATTGAATTTCTATATATTGAAAATGTTAATTTGATTTCCATCAATGGAACAAAATAATTTTTTATTTATTGAACTGGTTATAAAACCAGTTTAAAAAGATATTAAATACAGATAATATGTTTAATTCATTTTTCTAATTAGTGCAATCTCACTTAAAGGTCCTCTCCAGGCTCCGGGAAAAAAATGAGTTTATTACATAATATTATAGAACTAAGGTCTACGATCATTATTCTGCAAACTACATACAATTTGGTTCAGTATATATTATATAATTTGTTTATAAAGTTTTTTGATACTTTGTGAGCAACAATTGAGCGAATCACTAATCTGATGCTCAAGAAGAAGATTGTACACTCTTTGTTTTGATTACAAATTTGAATTTTATAAACAAACCATGCGTTTTCGGCCTTTTTTCAAATTATTTTAGATATTAATTGTTTCCTAAAGTACATAAACGTTTCTATTATAAGTTTATTCAATTTTATACCTTTACACGAATATTAAATGGATTTATTAAACCTAATACCTAGTTGACAATCAAAACAAATGGTGTACATTCTTTTTCTTCAGGCTGAAAATTTCTTAAATTAGTAAGTCGGAAGTAAAATAGGTTTTGTAGAGTTTTGATTATAAAAATCTTTAAAAGCATATATAAAATTAAAAATATGCTACCAAATTCGATGCGGTTTGCAGCAAAATGAAAAGAAACATTAGCCTTGTTGAATAAAGCAATAAAAATATTTGCTTGGAGGGGACCTTTAATTAAACTGTTAGAATTTTATTTTTGGTCAAAATAAAATAAACCTATACTTACCTACTCTATGCAGATAAATATCCAATTATTGGTACCTACGTAGTTTGTACTCGTGATTTATTCATAAATAATTCAAATGAATGATTCAAATCGTTTTCAAATTTTATCTATTCAGTTTATTATAGGTACTATCTAGATTTGGTAATTGAATGATTGATTAGTTTCATAATTGTGGTGAATGGAAGAGAAGGGGGGTGGCGTCCCTTGGGCCCCGAACTGTTGTAATTTGGATTATGGATTGTCTTTTTTCATTATTACCATGTTTATCATTTTTATAACGCTACTTGCAGTTTTAGAGGATAGCGCTAGGGTTATGCTCTTCAACTACGAGGTCTTAGATTTTTGTGTTAGGTAGGCTCGTAGGCTTCATTTACTATCACCTCATCATTTTCCTCTTCCATCCGTGAGTGCAGCCACCGGTGCTTGTGTCCCGTTTCGTCACATTCCTTGGTAAGTGACTGTATTCACGGAGTAGCTTAATTTTCTGCATCCATGAGCATTGTCACCGACGGTGGTAAGTGACTTTGTTCATGGAGCCACTTTCCTCTCTGACTGCTTCTTCCAGTCTCTTGTATTTAATTTCCTTTTGAAGTCAGCGATATGGCCTTTGGTTCTGAAGCAGACGTTAAATCCCCTAATAAATTAATTAGTTTCATAATTAATATATGTACGGTCGATAACAGCTCCCAAGAAACATTACATGGTTGGCCCAACTACGGGTACCATTGGCTCAACAGTGGCAGCAACGGGCGATGGCTTGTCGGTGCTAAGAGTCATTGGCCCAATGCTGGCTGCCGATGCTTAACCAACACGATCCTAGTCTTCATTGGCCCAATGTTGGCTGCCAGATCATAGCCAATTGATATTGTGGCCATCATCGGCCCAACGTTGGCAAGCATCCACATGAAATGTATATAAATGAATCTTTTTTAATCTGTGATATTGTTGACATGTTACATAAAATTTATTCTGAATAATTATTTTTGATATTGTAATGTATTTTTTAAATTTATTTAGATAAAGTTGTGGCCTAATTAAATATACAATATTCGTGTTTGTCATATAAGTATATTAATGGTAATTTATTAATATATTATGATGTAATACCTGAACAGTTTATTGAAATGATTAATTACATGATTAAATTAATCGAATTGTATACCGAATAGTCAATGAAGATTCCATATTTTAGGGAAGAGAATTGGCGCCAATTTCATAAGATTTTAGACCTGAGGCCTGAGGAACATATTATAGAATATGGAGGCGCATGGTTCTTCACACTTGCATTTTTGAGTGAACCAAGAACTCGTTAAACAGAAGAAGAGATAGTTAACATATTATCATATCCTGAATACATCCTCAAAAAAACTGAAGAAATTTTTCTATAGTAGGCGTCGGGTCATTTTTGTAGGTAGGCTGTAGCGCTGAGTTCCTAACTTCTAAGCATGCTGTAGATTAATATACTACTTAGGGTCACGCAGGTAAATTGCGGTCCTTTAATTTTTTAATTGCAGCCCTCTCAAGAGAGTCTCTAAATCATTCTGTACCGAAATTACATTAAAATGTTGCATAGCTATCAAAAGAAGCGCAGTGCAAGGTATAGTTAATTAATTTAAGTTTTTAACGTGTGTTTTGAAGCTATGATGTTTCTGTTGTTAGAGACCGCAGTTAGTTAGTGTGCCGCAATTAACCTGCTTTATTTAGATTTTCTTTATCCTGTGAAAAATAGTCTTTAGTTTTCTAAAACAGATGGCACTTCATCTGTTCAATAGTCAGGCTAAATCATAACTCATTTACTATAAAGGAGTTCTACTATAAACTGTTTTATTCTATTTTATTGACAAGTATATTTTTTTGTTATAAAGATTTTATTATTTATATATCGAGAGGATTGTGTTGGTTATCATTTCCAAGTTGATTTCATTTATTAAATTGTCTGGTTAAATTTTATACTTTTATTTATCTAATTAATATTCATTGTAAAAATAAATCCTAGTTTGGACTAGCTAGCGGTTAACAACGGCATGTCGCCGTCAGCCGTAGCTATGCCATCATGGGCCAGTCCTGGCCCACAGTAAAATACAGTTGGCTTTAGAGCGGTTAACATTGGCAAGTCGTTGTCAGCCGTAGCTATGCCATCATGGGCCAGTGCTGGCCCACAGTATAATATAGTTGGCTTTAGAGCGGTTAACATTGGCAAGCCGTCGCTAGCCATTGTCAGCCGCTGCTATGCCAGCATGGGCCAATGCTGGCCAGCGGTGCAAAAGGCATTGGCCCGACGTTGGCACAGAGATGGCCCGATCTGGCATGGTTGGTTTGCCGACGTTGGCCCACCGCCTTATTCAACGGCCAGCCGTAATGGCCCTACGTTGGCCCAACACTGCAATGATTCTGGGGAGCTATAGCAAAAATGATAACCATCGATTTCATTCTCTTTGAGGTGTCGCTTGACTTAGACTGACTATTCTCTACTGTGACCTTTTGAAGGTGAGTAACTTCCTATGTAGGCTAGGTGTTATACAAATTTTCGAAATATTCTTAATACACCTTCGTGAGTTAACTGAAAAATATTGTGATATTATTTTCTATGCAGATATACTTATGAAGAGTTAGTAACTAGGTACCTAGCTGTAGATAGGTATGGCTGATACCCTGGTACCTAGGCTACCTATTATAGTTAGGCATCAACATTAATTAATGATTATATCTAACAAGTAACATCGTGAAGAAATAGTAGGTAGGTAGTTTCTCAAGTCCTATTTCTATAATCTTATGCCCTACCTTATAAGTTATAGGTAGACTAAGGTAACCTCTACTACTAGTACTTATGCATTCTATCTAGTTAGGCCTACCTAGAGTAAAGTGTAAAAGTCATGACGTACCACTTGCAGTACATAGTAGTTTGGTGATATTCATTAAATACTTCTAATTCTGTTATTCAATCCGATTACCTAGCTATACTGAAAGTGAGAATATCTAGTCATTAATTAGTAACTATTTTGAATAAAATTACTAGCTACCTAGCTATGTATGCATGTAGCCTAGCTAGGTTTTTTATAAAAAAAATATTTTTTGGTAACATCTACCCTAAACCCATATATATAGGTAAATAGGTTGGTATAGAGATATTTTGAATTTTATTCCACAGTTCAGTAATCGCTGAAGACGATAAGTTGTGGCAAATTTGAACTGGTCTTACTCTCTTTACCTAGTTTTATTTTTATCAAATTTAGGAAAGTTTGAGAGTTTTCCATAGCTATTTAATTGAGTTAGGTAGTGTATCTGGTCTGCTTCGGTACTGCTTAAGATATATATTGTTTATCCAAAATAATCTTCACTTAGGTATCAATGTTTATCACTTTCAACAGTATCTGTTATGTAGTTTGTTGTATTCGCTAGATTGTTGTACCTACTACCTACTGCAAAGTGCAAACTTCTCTTCCATGATTGTTTAATGACCTGGCAGGCCAGTCTGCAGAATATGGAAGTTGGATCATTTTTCCCAGACTCTCTGAGGCAAATCTGAGCCCAATTTTAGATCTCTGTAGTCTGTGGGAGATCTTTATTCAATTCCTATGTTACCATCAATTTAGCTGCGGGAGATTTTGATTTATTTCTTATGTTAACATTAATTTAGACACAGGTTAATACCCAGAGTCTTGAGGGATATCTGATAGTCTAATAGACTAATTGGCTTCAATTTTTTTATTTAATTCCTATGTTTTAATATTGATTTTTGCTTGAATTCTTTGAAAAAAATTGAAAATTTGGCTCAAAATTTGCTTTTGAACTAAAAATAAAACAAGAATTGGTTTAAGAAGATAAAGTCAAGCATGCACACTTTGGGCTTTGGCCTCAAAGCAGATCTTAATTCTCTACTAATCAATTTACTCAGGTAATTACTGTTGTTTTAAATTTGTTTCAGGTGATTACATGGAGGCACAACAAATATCATATGCAATAATGCCCTATGGGATTCTAACTGGACTTCAGAATCAGATCAAAGGAAGAAGAAACTGAGGTAATTATCAGTTGTTTATATTTTGAACTATTTGATAAGATTAAGATTTATTCATGGAATAGTCCGGCTAAAGTGGGATGTAAATATATCAAAATGTGAGCTTTAATATAGCTATATATATCAAGTGAATACTCATAAAACATGATACCCAATTGTTATTCAATTTCTACTAGCTAGCTACCTGATAATCATATATTAATCATCTCTTAATTAACAATTTGATTTACTACTCCCACATTATTTCATGAGTAGCTTTATATAAAGAATACTAAACTAATGAATACAAATTTTATGATGGTTATGAAAATTTATTAAATATGAGCATGTATGAAACTTCAATTTCACTATTCACCACACAGATACCTTCCTGCTTCCAGTAGCTTACCTAAATTTCCCTCTGAGGTAACAACAAATCTATTGGATGGATACGGTAAAGTTGTGAATTGTGAAACTTTTCTGTATAGCTATCTCATTTTTTATTCATTCAAAAATATTTTTAAACTTCTACTTACTATACTTAATGAATCTCTCTAGATAATGATGATGACAGTATAGATGAAGTCATCATCAATATCAAAATGCTGCAATGAAGTACAGATTGGTAAGCAAGAAAATTTCAGAAATTACTGTTGTATACTAAATATATTTAGTCATACATTATATGTATACCCAAACTTATATCTGAAATATCCTATTTCCTAGTTCACACTCTCTATTATCTAACAGAATAGTAGGTATTTCTTTTTCTGAAAAAAGGCCTAGCACATCCTGAGTGTCGATGCAACCTCCTTCAATGTCTTCCTCACAGGGGCATCTAACTCGAGGAGTCTCCAGCTTGTTTCTTCTTTAGATGAGTCTCCTCCTAAAACATATCCAGCTTGTCCTTCAAAAGGTGATTCAATTCTAATTGTCTTTCATTTACAGCTATTTAGTGCATAGCTAATTAAGAAATTATTCAAAAAATAAATTGAATAATTTTTGAACAAGCCATCAGCTGACAGCTATATTGAATTTCGAAGAAGCTATCAAGCTTTATCCTATTATAACTACTAGTTATGAGCATTCAGTTATGCTAATAGCAAGGTAGCTACAAACATATAATTGGTTCATAATTTATAGAATGAATCAGTATACTAACTAATATCATTATTTTCTGCTAGATGCCAAATAGCTACATTTTGTGAAAATTACACCTCCTCCACTATATTCAAACTTTGGAGATAAACACTTGCCATTCAACTATGAAAGTTAATATTGCTTAAAAGGATTCTCTTCCTATTCATTATATTATATGGCTATGAATCTTATTTAATGAGTGCAGTTCACTATTTATTTTGTCCAAAGGAAATATATTACATAGCTATAGTTACTGAAATCAGGTTTAGTGGGAGGATTTTCATATCAATTATTCATATGATTGTTTTTCAGATTCAAATATGGGAACAATGTATTCATTTATGATAACTATTGTTAAATAAATTCATAATCTCATATAGTTATTGCATTCCCTAATGCTAGCTATATAAAATCTTATCTTTCTGTTTCCATTTATATTAAAGTTTTACAATTATATGTAATGTATGTGTTTGGGAAAATCATATCTTAGAATTTGAAAATGTGTAGCAGTCTGAAGAGCTTCACAAAATCTTATTGCTGCAGTATGAAATGATATCTAAAATAGCTGCTACATACTGATAGTATTCAATTTATGGTCTAAACTTTATACTATTTCCAGGGAAAATTCTGTACGAGAAGTATAAGCTAAACCAAGCTGAAAAAGACATGGCAGATAAGGCAGATCTTCTCTATCATCAGCGAACTATTTCATCAACAAGCAACACTACTAATCTGTTTGATGGCATCACTTTGCGATTTAAAACAAGTGATGATCTCAATAGAGTGGATGATATACTTCCCAATAGCTCTTCCCCGTCAAAAGGCGTGAGTATTTACATACTTATTTAGGGCATCAAGATTTTCAAGTAGTTCATAAATAATGTTCGGTTTTGATTATAAATAGAAAAATATAAATACGTAGTGTGATTTTGGTTTGGAAAATATGAAGGTAGGCTTAAGTTGATGGAATGTGGAAGTGAACATGAGCTATGCTACTAAGATTATAAAAATGATTGATTCCAATTAAATGTCATGAATTCTTCAGTGAAAATCGTGATGAATTTATTATTAATTTTTTTTTAAACTGGGTCAACTTCTTTGGTTCAACTATTTTCCTAGAATGAGAATTGACATATTTATCAATTTTTTCTTAAAGATAGTGTCACTGTACATTTGGTATAAAGATATTTTATATTGTTGTGAATGTTACTGAAACATTAATTGTCCCATTTCAGGAGAGATTCGTGAATTCAATTGACGGGTTTAATGTAAAAGACCTCAGCAGAAGAGTTTTGGCAAAATTCATGTCGCCAGGAATTTCCACTTTCAACTGGCAACAAGGAAGTGGAGGGAAAAGAGAGCACCAACAATTTCTTCTCCTTCAAGCTATCAAATGTAAGTCGTACGGGTAGCTAGTTGTCATATTTTTCTGTTAAAAAAGCTTAACTCAGTTCTGTTCCTCAACATTGATCAACAGCTCTATCAATACAAACCCTCTTGGTATAAAATTCATTTTTTATTATACATGACGCATGCGTTAATATCCCAGTCATTTGTATTATCATTTTAAAGAAATGTTTTAATATGTATCAAAAGTTATTTTCTTTTTCCTTTTTTTTAAATATGTTAATCATTTTCTTGATATAGTTACCTGACAGTTTAGGAGGATAGCATATTGTGTAGTTTAACTGTGACTTTTCTAATAGTTAGTGATTGTAGGCACGGAAAAGCTTAACTGCATCCATGAGACTGTCAACAATAATTTAGCTTTGCACAAGCTCACTAACTTTCGTCATTTTCATACTATTCAAATATTTCTCTTGATTCATAAAAAAATACGATGACAAGATTTAAAATTCCCTTTAATTTCCTTTTGACATCAAAGATATGGCCTTTGGTTCCGAAGCAGACGTTAAACCCCTACTAAATTAAATTAAAGTTATTAATTTTTTTCAACAGCTGACATTATTTCAAGAGGAGATAGTGATGAAAATGCCATAGAAGAAGTTATAAAGACTTGACTTAAGTATTGACTCATCGCTTGAAGAGAAGAAATGAACAATTAGAATTTTTGTAATCAATAGGTAGTCTTTTTAGGTAGGTATTCACTACCGTCATTATTACATTTATTTATCATTGAAGGTCCCCTCCAAGCAAATATTTTTATTGCTTTATTTAACTAGGCTAATGTTCCTTATCATTTTGCTGCAAACCGCATCGAATTTGGTAGCGTATTTTTAATTTTATATGCTTTTAAAGATTTTAAAAATCAAAACTCTACAAAACCTATTTTACTTCCGACTTAATAATTTAGGAAATTTTCAGCCTGAAGAAAAAGAAAATATACCATTTGTTTTGATTGTCAACTAGGTATTAGGATTTATTAATCCATTTAATATTATTGTAAAGTTATAAAATTGAAAGAAATTAAAATAGAAACGTTTATATACTTTAGGAAACAAATAATATCTAAAATAATTTAAATAAAGGCCGAAAACGCTTGGTTTGTTTATAAAATTCAAATTTGTAATCAAAACAAAGAGTGTACAATCTTCTTCTTGAGCATCAGATTAGTGATTCGCTCAATTGTTGCTCACAGAGTATTAAAAACAAATTATAAAATATATACTGAACTAAATTGTATGTAGTTTGCAGAATAATGATCGTAGACCTTAGTTCCATAATATTATGTATTAAACTCATTTTTTTCCCGGAGCCTGGAGAGGACCTTTAAAGGAATTGTATTCAATACTTTTTTTACTTCCAATTGCTCCAAGGGTTTCTCGAAATCTGTCCATGGTGGATGGAAATAATAGGAGCCTTCCCTTGGACTAGACTTTTGTGTTAGTTAGTCCTTATTTATTATTTTCATTTCCATTTATTATTTTTGTGTTAGGAAGGCTCATGGTTTAATTTACTTGTATCCCCTCTTCAATTTCCTCTTCCATATGTGAGTGGTGTCACCGGTGCTGGTGTCCCTTTTCGTCACATTAACTGGTAAGTGAGTATATTCACAGAGTAGCTTTTCTGCATCCATGAGTTTTGCCGGAGACTGGTGATAGGTGATAGACTTTATTCATGTAGCTTTATTTTTGTATGGCTGCTTCTTCCCAGTCCCTTGTTTTTAATAATTCTAAAAGTAGATTTCTTTTCGCGTCTTCTAAGAACCTATTGTGGACGTTCACAGGACGTCCTTTACTCGCCCGAAAAAGACGTCCTGAGGACTTCTAGGGGACCATTTGCTCGACGTCCTATTTCCGCCAAAAGCGGGTGCAACCTGACGTCCTTTGGACGTAACTTTGGTCGAGAAAAGACGTTTATAGGACATCCTCGAGACGTCTCATTGTTATTAAGGTACTTTGGATCAGGTAGCTATTAGAATTAGGTTAAATTACAGTGGGTTAACAACGTTAAGACATAGAGTTTATTTAAAGAGTAATATGTTATACATATAGAAGTCTATTGGAGAGATGAGTGGAACACATCTCTCACTAAGCAATGTAAAGAACCGACTAGCTAAAGAATTGACCTGTGGTGATATTTAACACTCACCGGAACTTGTAATGGACTTTAAACCTTAAGTCCGTTTCTCATAAAAGTAATACATTGTTTGTTAAACAATAGGTAATTAATATAGCTGAGCTAGTCTCACAGGATGTCGACATTAAACATATAAAGAGTGTGTAATACAATTAAACTAAAATTTCAACACTCCTACTCACACGACATTATATATTTTTCATGCCTATTAATTCAACTAATTTGGTAAATCTATCAGTAGGCAACGGTTTAGTGAATATGTCAGCAAGCATAGTTTCACTGGGGCAATACACAAGTTTAATTGTGTTTGAAGCAACAAGATCTCTAATGTAATGAAATTTAATATCAATGTGTTTCGATCTAGGATGATTTTTAGCATTTTTAGCAATACAAATAGCTGACTAATTATCCTCAAACAAAACTATAGGATTCTTATTAGGTACTTTAAGATCTAATAGTAATTTATTTAGAAATACAGCTTCTTGGGAGGCACCAGAGAGGGAAACATATTCAGTTTCAGCCGTTGATAAAGCAACACATGACTGTTTCACAGAGCGCCAAGAAATAATGGAATTATTTAACATAAAGCATTGGCCAGAAGTACTTTTCCTATCAACTCTATTACCTGCCCAGTCGGCATCAGAATAACCTATCAACTCAGAATCTTCATTACCATATGTAATGCCAAGATCAGGTGTGCCCTTTAGGTATCTAAATATTCTCTTAATTGCAGACCAGTGCTTAGTGTTTGGATTGGAACAAAATTTAGAGACATTTCCAACTGCATAAGTTATGTCCGGTCTAGTTTTAGTAGATAGATACAGTAAGGCACCTACAGCTGACTGATATTTAGTTTTATCTACTAGTTCACAATCATCAGTAGTTGGTTCCAAATGAGAATTAACATCAGCAGGAGTTAATACTGGTTTACAATTATTGAATTCAAATCTATCTAATAACTCGTTGACAAATGAAGATTGATTTAATGCTATTTTATTTTCGTCTTGTACGACTTTTATGCCTAAGAAATAGGATAATTTTCCTAAGTCTTTCATCTCAAATTTAGCACTTAAATCAGTCTTGATTTTAGTCAGGTCATCATAGTTCTTACATGCTACAATAATATCATCTACATACACAGAAATGAAGCATGGAGAGTTATTGATTACTTTAACATATATACACGAGTCACAAGAGGACTGAATAAATCCTAAGGATTTAAGATATGCATCCAAAGCATCATTCCAACATTTGGGTGATTGTTTTAACCCATACATAGATTTATTTAGTTTACATAATAAATCTTCTTTTCCTGGAATAGCATAGCCAGGAGGCTGTCTAATATAAACATTTTCTTTAAGATCCCCATTCAAAAAAGCAAAATTGACATCCAAGTGATGTACAAATAATTTTTGTTTAGCTGCTAAAGATAACATGGTTCGCACCGATTCAAATCTCACTACAGGAGCAAAAATTTCATCATAGTCGATTCCAGGTCTCTGTAAAAAAACCTGAGCGACTAATCTAGCTTTATATGAAACCACTCTACCATCAGATCCCTTTTTCCTTTTAAACACCCATTTAGATTTAATTATGTTTAAATCTGAGGTAGGTTTTACGAGTTCAACAACTTTATGTTTCTCAAAAGCATTTAATTCCCTCTCCATGGCATGTTTCCATTTAGAGGATTCAGAACCGCTATTAAGAGCCTCAGATACCGACCTAGGCTCGATATTGATATTCCCATTTACTAATAAACCCTCCTCCTCAAACTGATCATGGCTATAATCCCAACTACCGTATCTAATAGGAGCTCGACGAATTCTAGACGATCGTCTAAGATCCTCATCAGGACTGATAGCTGGTACAGGTTGCGCATCAGGGAGGATTATTGTCAGGAGTTTGGTTCTCAGGCCCAGCAGGTTCTGAATCTTCTGAAGGGAACACCAGTGGAGAGGTAGGAGTCTCAATCAGTTGAGGGTTCTCAATCTTAGATGAAACTGATTCATCAAAGGTTACATTCCTGGAAAAGAAGATTCTTTTAGATTCAACATCATACATCTTATACCCTTTAGTAACTGTGCCATAGCCAAGAAACAGACATTTGGTAGCTTTATTTTCTAATTTTGATCGTTCATCTCGAGAAATATGCGCATACCCAGTGCATCCAAAAACTTTTACATGACTAACATTAGGTTTTCTAAGATTTAAAGCTTCATATGGAGTTTTATTTACTAAAAATGAATTTATGCATCTATTATTTAGATAATTTGCAGTATATAGTGCTTCACCCCAGAATTCCTTATCAATTCCTGAATCAGATAACATACATCTAACTTTTTCCATAATAGTTCTATTAAATCTTTCAGCTAACTCATTTTGTTCAGGAGTTTTAGGAATAGATTTCTGGTGAATTATACCTTCATTTCGTAAATATGATTCAAACTTAATTGAGGTATATTCTCCTCCATTTTCTGACTGCAAGGTTTTAATTTTCCTTTCGTAAATATTTTCAACCATAGCTTTCCATTCCAAAAACTTCTGAAACACATCACTCTTATGGGCAATAACATATATCCAGGAGTATCGAGTAGCATGATCAATAAAGGTCAGAAAATATGAATTATTACCCCTGGAAGTGGGAGTAATTTTCCCACAGACATCTGTGTGGATTAAATCAAGAGGTTTACAATTTTTCTTAATGCTTGTAGAAAAAGGTATTTTATGCATTTTCCCATTACAGCAGTGTTCACACACACCTTCTATAGCTTTTAATTTACTATCCAGACCATTAACTGATTTAGTTCGGATCATTTTAGTCAAGTTGTCGTTACCTATATGACCAAGCCTTCTATGCCATAGAAGGTTTACTTTATTTTGATCAACCGTTACAGCAGCTTTATGAACTAAAGTATTTAGATAATAGAGTTGACCAACACAGTGAGCCACAGCAATTAACTCTTTATTTTCGTTCAATATTTTACATTTATCATTTTCAAAAATAATATATTTATTATTATTTGTCATTTTTGACACTGATAGTAGATTAAAAGCTAGATTTGGCACATATAATACATCATTTATTGTACATTTTCTACTTCCACCACCTGGTATATTCACAATAACAGAAACATTTCCTAGTGAAATAGCGGATCATGACAGTGATCGGATATGTGCAGCTCTGCTAATTGGAAAGTGAACGCTTTATCGTTGCTATCCTTTAAGAGATTTTGTGCATTCGCTCGGCTAATTGGCAGTGTAGGTAGGCTAAGATAGCCTGCCTTCCAACCACGCCAGATACTTGCCTACTTTGCTTGGTGGGCTGGTACCTTATTGCCTTTTCGCTCAGATAGAGTCTGACACTCTCATTCTTGCCTTTGTCTGGTCCACACTTGACTCTTTCTTCTTTTATTAAGAAAGAAGAATAGTAGTTTGACAAGTGGATAGATAAGGGTTGGGAGGTGAGATTTTAGTGTCAATGTATGGATTACTCTACGGACATTACCCTCTCGGGGATGGAACGGGATATTTCATGTGATTGTGAAGCTGAAAGGGGAGGTGAGACTGCTGTAGGTGGGAAAGAATCCCAACAGATATTAGCAATGGACTCTCAGGAAATTTTTTCTTCTAATGTAGAATTTATTCCTGAAACACAAACATCTATATTGAGAAAACCTAATCATAACTCTTCCCAGGGCAATATTACTCAGATCCCTGTTTCAATGACTCGTAAACAACCAATAAATAGGACCCTAGCTAGTGCTGGACGGAAAACTATCATATTGGTAAAGCCTAGGGAAAGAGAAAACAGAGAACTGATTTTGAACCCAGTAAAATTTCAGAGAGCTTTCTCTGCTAGTCCATTTGTTGAATTCCAGCCCTCTGTTAGGACAAACTGGAAACTGAATCTGACGACTCTGGAATTTGAACCGTTGTCCCATGAAGTCTTGCAGAAACTATTATTAGTTGAAAAGATAGGTGAATGGGAAGTAACATGCTCATTGCCCAATTCAGATAGGTTTAAATACGGAGTGATTTCCCCAATTAGTGTGGATGCTGAGATTGATGATATCCGAAACATGATAAGGGTTAAGGACAGCCAATCAACTATTTACAGTATAGAGAGACTGAAGCGCAGATCGGCTAGTGGTCAATTTGTGAACTCTCCGTCCCTTAAATTAACTTTTGAGGGAGTCTCTCTTCCAGGGGCTGTATCTATAGGACATACATTTTACAGAGTAAGGCAATATATAAATGAACCCCGTCGATGCTTTAATTGCCAGCGAATTGGGCACATGGCTGCCTGTTGCACAGCTCGTACCCAGTGTAGGCTGTGTTCGGGTTTCCACAAAGAGAATGAATGTCAGGTTGAGGACAGCGAGTATAAATGTGTGAATTGCAATGGCAACCATAAAGCAAATTCTAACGAATGTGAATACTATATGCAAGCGAAAGAAATAGAAAAAATCAAGGCTCAGAAATCTGTTTCATATGCAGAGGCAAGAAAAACTGTTCTAGCCACAAACAATTTAAATTCTCATAGAACCCAACATCGTGTAGAAGGAAAGACTCATCAGAGTGGACCCCAGTCTACTCTGACCTTTGAGAATTATAGAGATACCTCTTATAGAGATAGACTAATCGGAATCCAATATAGCAAACCTCCCACACTGCTACAAACAAAAACAAAATCACATACTATTGGAACACAAACTGAAGACCTGAATAGCACATCCAAAGAATCTGATAGTACATCTGGAATTGATCTTGCTAACAAACTAAAACTATTACTGATAGATTTGTTTCAAAACAATGTACATAAAGAAAACAAGAAAACACAGGCAAATTTAATTGATAAAGCAATTAACCATGAATTTGGTAAAAATAGTTTGCCTCAACATGGATGTGGAATGATGATAGGTGCTGATGATGAACTGAGGGGTGTGGCTGAGCTGCTGGATGAGTCAATCAATGATGGAGTGGTCAGTACAGATGACACTAGCCTTACCCCTGATGGTGATGGTTCTCCAGTTTTCACGAACAATAAACCAGGACGAAAAAGAAAACATAAGAATAATGAAAATAGGAATAAGAAAAAATCTAAAAAGAATAAATGAACTCCTAAAATAAACTGAGTGGAATTTTTTAATCAAACTCTTAATATATCAAACTCCAGGGAGAAATCAAACTCTTAATATATAAAGAAAAACCTGCTTTTGTGGCCTTTAATGAAACCTGGCTAAACGATAAATACGTCCCTAGCTTTGTTGGCTACTCCTGTGAGTGGATTAACAGGGAGAATGCTAGGGGAGGGGGTTTGGGAATGCTGATACGCCATGATTTACAATATAATAAGCTGAATTTAGCTACACACCAGGGAGGCCATCTGGAATTCATGGCAGTTGAAATATTCCTGCAAGACAGTTCAAAAATTTCCATTTTAAATTTGTACAATCCAAACTCTAATATACGAAATGCTGAAATGCTTCACATTCTTCATCAGCTGGGCAACAAATACATAATTGTGGGAGATTTCAATGCCCACTCCCCACTGCTATCTTCTGATTGTGGAAGAGCGGACATATCTGGCAGAACACTAGAATATGTTGTCTACAATACTGAAGCGTTCTTAGTAAACCCCATTGACTTCTATACGAGACTGAATGTCTCTACTGGACGTCAGTCATGTCTAGACCTTTGTCTGGTGTCGTCTAATCTGAGTACAGTGACCACAATTGACAGACTCCATGATGTGGGAAGTGATCACATTCCAATTAGGCTGAAAATTTGTTTAAGACCATTTACAAATGTTATTAGTACCCGAAAAAAATGGAAAACGACCAAAGAAAACCTGAAAAGCTTCTCAAATAGTATCCGGGAGTCTAAATTGATTCATCCAAATGATATTGACAGTAGAGCAGAAGATTTTAGTCAGAGATTGCTAACAGCGGCAGAAAACAATATAGAGCTGACTAGTGGAAGAACAAGAATAAAGGGTAACGTCTTGTGGTGGGACAGAGAATGTTACCAGAAAGTAGGAGAGAGAAGGAGAATGATTAAATATCCTTCTGAAGAAAATGTAAACAAATTCAAGGAAATATCCAAAGAATTCAACCAAATAAAAAAAGATAAAAGAAAAAAATCTTTTAATGATTTCATATCCGAAATTAAATTTGACACTCCTCCAGTAGAAATATGGGATAAAATCAGAAAAATGAGAGGTATAGCAGTCTCAAAATCAACACCTTTAGTTTTTCAAAACCAAATGGTTGTTGATTCTAAAAAGAAAGCTGATTTGCATGCCATGAACCTGACCACAGTGCCTAATGCCATCAGAAGGCAATATATTGGGAATTATCAACAGTTGTTGATCGAGGCCTCTAAAATCACAAATGACGACTATAATGAAGATATTACCTATGAAGAGGTGGTCTCCTCTGTAGAGAGTGCAAAAAGTTCTTCCTCACCTGGAGAGGATAACATCTCATATACACTGTTGAAGGCACTCAACCCGACTAGCCTGAAGGAGCTTCTATCAATTTTCAATCAAAGTTTCAAGACTGGAATCATTCCGAGATCATGGAAGAGTGCAGTGGTTTTACCCATATATAAAGCGGGTAAGCCCAAAGACTCTATTTCATCATATAGACCAATTGCCCTATTATCCTGCATTGGAAAAACTTTAGAGAGAATTATTAAAAATAGACTTGAATATATTGTTGAAAGAAAAAGCCTGTTATCAAACTCACAATGTGGTTTTAGAAAGGGTCAAGGAACTATTGATATTCTTCTAAGACTTGAGAATAATATAAGAGAGTCTATAGCAGCAGGGAGAATATGTATTGTTACTTATATTGACTTGAAGGGTGCGTTTGACACAGTGTGGGGAGAGGGATTGATATGTAAACTAGTGTGCAGTGGTATTAGAGGAAACATGATTAGCTGGTTAGATAACTACTTTAGGAGCAGAGCAATCAGGGTCAATGTAGAGGGAATGCTGTCTGACTCTGTTGAGGTGGAAACAGGAACTCCTCAAGGTGCAATTCTCTCGCCAATCCTCTTCAATCTAATGATGATGGATATGCCTAAAGATGAATTTGCACATCTCTATGTCTATGCAGATGATATAACTGTCAGCTGTGTGGCAGATGATCCTGCAATAGCTAAACTGAGAATGCAGAACTATCTGAACAGATTTGCAGAATGGGCAAAAAAGTGGGGTCTCACTGTCAATCCACAGAAATCTGTAGTACAGCATTTCACCAGGAAAAAAATACAGTGTCCAATATTACGTCTCAATGGGAAAGTCATTGAATACAAAAAAAGTACACGATTACTTGGAATGCAGTTTGATTCTCCCAATCTTAATTGGGGTAACCATATAGATCAATTGAAAAGAGACTGTAATTTAAGATTAAACCTTATGAAAACGTTCTCCTCATCCATGTGGGGGGCCTCCACATTGGTATTAAAAAACTTCTATATAGCCTACATCAGGGCCAAGATAGATTATGGAAGTATCATCTATGGTTCAGCTTCAAAGACTAATCTAAAAAAAATGGATCCAATACAAAATTGCGCTTTGAGGCTAATACTAGGAGCAAGAAGAACATCTCCGATACTCTCCCTAGAAGTCGAGGCAGGAATCGTACCTCTAACACTTCACAGAGACTATCTAAATGTAAAACAAGTAATTAAACTGAAGAATAAACCCAAGGACTATGAAACCACTCGGATGCTAAAATTGAATTCACCTAATATGATTGCAAATCAACACCCATTCAGTTCCTTCTCATGGAGATCTGTGAGGTCCATGAGGCAGTTGAACATGACTTCTATCAGAAGAACATTTGGTGATGCTGCTGCACTCTCTCCATGGAAGCATTTGGCTAAGTATGTTAAACTGGAATTTTGTGATGAGGTGAGGGATAATGGTGCTTTCTTAACTTATGTAGGGGAAAAATATGCTGGGTTCACTGTGCTGTTTACTGATGGATCTAAGATAAGTGACGACACTCAGAATTCGGTTGCTGTAGCTATGTATGTTCCATCTCTTGGTACCACAACATGCTGGAAACTGAGATCAGAGCATTCAGTGATCAGCTCTGAGCTGTTTGCCATATGGAAAGCACTAGAGTACTGCAATAATAATGACATTAACAGGACAGTAATTTTTTCAGACTCTAAAAGTGGTCTCCAATCTATTTTAACAAGGGATTCTGAGTATGTAAATATTGTAACTAGAATACAAAACATATTGGTGGACCTCAATATAACAGGGACTGTACATTTACATTGGGTGAAGGCCCATTGTGGTATAGTTGGTAATGAGATAGCAGATCAGTCAGCAAACAAGGGACATGAAAACATAAAAAGTGAGCTATATAATCTTGCCAGTCCGGAGTGGATCAGTATCCTAAAGAGAAGAATGATTGAGTATTGGAGTGAATATTGGCAATTCAATACTGAGTCATCTGGTAGAGGACTGTTCCTGAGGGAGATCAGACAGAGACCATCAAATGATGCACCTGTGGCACAATTCAGAACCAGAAGACATGAAGTAGTTATTCATCGCATGAGAATGGGCCATGCAGGCTTGAGGCAATACCTACATAGATTTGGGATGAGTGACAGTGAGCTTTGTCAATACTGCATGGTGCCAGAAACAATCCAACACTTCCTGAAGGAATGTTCTGAATACCAGGATCAAAGATGGCTTATGTTAAGAAGTCTTAGTGGTATTGGTATAGATGATCCAACACTGACTGTTCTGCTAGGAGGAGATCAAACTCTACATAACAAAAGGAGAAATATTTTCCAAATACTGATATACTATATCAAATGCACTGGTAGAATAAAAGATATATAAAAAAAAAAAAAAACTGTAACAAATTACTATGAGATATAATTAGTATAATGGGTCAAGCTACTGAATTTATTAATGAAACCTTGACATGGTTGGTCAGCTTGACCCACTGAGGGTGGGTCAAGGTTTCCCCTGCCCTCCCAGTAGGACCCATTCTCCTTCTCACAAAAGGAGGGTGGTGCTCCGAAGAGAACGCCCGGCACTTTTCCCCATTGTTATTGTTATATTTAAACTATGTATTTGTCCCCTTGCCCTCCCAGTAGGACCCACTCTCCTTCCCACAAAGGAGGGTGGTGCTCTGAAGAGAATGCCCGGCACTTCCCCCCATTGTTTTTGTTATATTTAAACTATGTATCTGTCCCCTTGCCCTCCCAGTAGGACCCACTCTCCTTCCCACAAAAGGAGGGTGGTGCTCCGAAGAGAATGCCCGGCACTTTCCCCCATTGTTTTTGTTATATCTAAACTATGTATTTGTCCTCTTGCCCTCCCAGTAGGACCCACTCTCCTTCCCACATAGGAGAGTGGTGCTCTGAAGAGAACGCCCGGCATCTATTCCCTATACCCATTGGATAAGATAGAGTAACATGTATAGTTTTAACAAAACTCCACAATGTAAATATGTAAATAGCTAAATGAATGCAGATCTGATATTGATATATATAGAAATAGTTATGAGTATCTGTGATTGCAACATCTATTGATTTAAAAAAATAAAAACTATTCCAGGAGACAAAGTATAAAATAAATTATACTATAAACTCCTTTTTATTAATAAAAAAAAAAGCTTGCAAAACAGCTCCATTGCCTACTCGAACATTGATAGGTTTGGTAATGTTTGCAAAATATCTACATAAATTTTTATCACCACTCATGTGTGATGAAGAGCCTGAATCTATTATCCAAATATTACTGTTGGCATATTTGTTACAAAGAGCGATATCATTAGCATACATTGTGTGATTAAGTTCTATATGACTTACATTTACACCATTTGGCTGGTTTTGAGTTCTGTTAGTTTGAGAATACCGTTTAAATTTAAAGCAGTCTTTCTTCATGTGTCCCAATTTTTTACAAAAGTGGCACTTGATTGACTGTTTATTTACTGCAGCATCAATCTGAGTATTTGATAATGCCAAAGCATCATTGGATTTAATACTCAACTTTTCAGCTTCTCTCCGGAGTGTGTCAGCTACGGTAATCCAGGTAGGGATGTCTGTCTGTGCTTCAAGTGCGGTAACAAGCACTTCTAACGGCTCTGGTAGTGATGATAGGAGACAAATAACTTTATCCTCTTCACTGATCACTTGATTTAACAAGGCAAGCTCTTGAAAAACTTCAGTTAGTTCTTTCAAATGGGAGTTGAGTAGTTCGGGAGACTATTAACAATAGAAAGATTGTTAATACGCTGAACTTGTATCTTTACTTAATCTTTCAATTTCTATAATTTGATAATCATTTAATCAGACATAATCTTTTTAATCTTGTACACTGTTCATTAGAAGGAAATGCTATTTAAATTTATGGTCATGTTATTCTCGCTAGGAGCTCGAATATAATTATAAACGAATAGCTTTGATGTAAGCCGCTAATATAGCTTGTAACTTCAGAACATAACTTTATAACTTGTAACCCAGAGCTATAACTTGTAACTCAGAATATAACTTTATAATTTGTACTAAGTTATATAACTTCATGAACTTTGTAAATCAGTTATACAACTTAGAATATTGAGTTCTTTTTCTATAGATAGAATTGAAATTAATACTTAATTAATTTAAAAAGAATTAAGTAAGTACTTCAATTATTCTAATTGAAATACTTAATTAATAGTTAGGAACTTGTAACATTTCTGATCATGTATAGGTTAAACAGGACTCTGAAATAGTATGCTTAAATTTGGATGTTTATTAGTAAATCAGGTTTCACTAAAATGAACTATTAGTAAATCTGATCGATCTATATGTTAATCGTATAGAAAGCCATTACCACTAGCGTGTTAAATTTGAATAATGCATTGTGTGTTATTTCTATCTGCAGTGAGTAG
Source organism: Caprella mutica (assembly GCA_947561585.1). Classification (NCBI taxonomy): domain Eukaryota; kingdom Metazoa; phylum Arthropoda; class Malacostraca; order Amphipoda; family Caprellidae; genus Caprella; species Caprella mutica. The sequence goes on from CANNZV010000245.1 coordinate 231,150, forward strand.
AAAAACATCTTTGAAAAGTACTATCAGTACCTTAACAGAAGTTTATTCACTCACTGGAAGGTTGGACTCTCCAGTTCACCCTTTAAATACCATTGGCACCTAACTAAAGTGTTCATAGTTCGCGATGGTCTCTTGAAGACTGGTTGGTCGGACCAAGTCTGGTCGGACTTGTCCATCCACGGGTGTCGTGAGTTGGCAACTCAGACCCTTGTTTATTTAAAACCCTTAAGTTTACTCAACCGCTAGTTTATTTAAAACTTGTGTTGTGTTATTTAAAGACTTGTGCGTAAGTCTTAGAACTCTGTACTATTCGAACTTTAATATAAGTACACCCATTTAAAACTTCCTTGTGTTTAATTTACTTCCTAAAAACTTTTACCGTTTAGTCATTTGTCAGTTTAATAGAATTCAATCAATTACCTCCAAGTCTCTTCAAGTTAAGAAATACAAATAATTGTTAAAGAACCCGGAGACTTATTTTGCCCTATGGGATAAGTTTATTAACAAGCCTCATCTACTTAGAAAATAGGTGATAATTTACTATCAATCCCATAGGAAAAGGGCAATTTAATATTGGCATCTTCAAACGGTCTTGAAGAAAAGAGGGAGGAAAAAAGAGGTTAGAATCTATTAACGAAAAGAACTGACTCAATATAAATGGTTTAAAGATTTTAGAGAAGTAAAAGGAAAGTTGGAAAGACAGTGTCAGTGATAAAGAGGGTACAAAACCAGAACTATGAAACCCTAGTGTTATACAGTGTTAATCACTAGGTAAGCATTGAATGTAATGCGAGTGAACTAGCCAATCACACTCCTTCCGATAAAAGGACATTACGGGAGCAACTCTACAATGCCGATGGGAGAACACACTCTTCCATCACATTTGGGAGAACACACCCTTTCAACTCACATACGGAAGTCCTGCAGCACTTCATAAAAAGGAAGGAAAAGCAACAGAAAAGATTCACATGACATGTGAAAGGATACTTTTCAAGTTAACAGCAGTTAACTGTAAAAAACTGTTCCAGAATACCATTAATATTCTAAAGACCGGTGAGAAAATTCGAGCTGAGTATAAAACGAGCGGTGCGTATAAATAAACTCAATCATCCAAGCTGCAACACAAACTTCGAGCTGAGCACTGATACGCCAAATTAAGTGAAGGTGGCTATCCACTAGCGTCAAAGTACTAACAGCGTCAAAGTACTAACAGCGACAAAAATACATCGCGACCGAAACTCACTTTTACCTGGCGGTAATCACCCAAGGGATTACGAAGGAAAGGCAGTAAGAAGAGGACAAGAAACAGCGCAAGTAGAAAAAAGGAGAGCTACGAGGCAATACTTCATGAAATCTACAATCTAAACGGGAGAACAGAAGAATCGAATGACTCCAGAGAAATGGATCAGCAGATGACAAGAGGCAACCCTACATGAGATTTATAATCTACACTACCATCTGGTAAACAGGCAGCTAAACAACGAGAGGCAAATTAGGTGATGCTATTTAACTATTTAACCTAAAGTTAATATATTGTAATGAATTTTGTGTCTGGAATATAATAATGTCTACTTATATTTTTGTATTGTGAATTTTATATTGTCTTTATTAATCTTTACTAATTATTAATCTTTACAGTGTATATTGAAAGGTTTTGTTAGATAAGGTAGTATGTAATAAAGAATGGCTTTACCAAAATACGACACAAATAGTTACAACTTGCCGCGAATGTTCCTATAGTAATATAAAGTGTAGTTATGACACTACATTCCTGGGGGGAATGATAGATTTATATCATAGTCTCAAATAGTGGAGTAAAAAGTAGTGTCAAAGACCAGTAGCCTCAAATAGCGCAGTTAGTAGTAAAGTAAGATGATATGACAATTTTAGTCAATGCGTATCATTTAAAGGTTATAAACTTTTAACAGATATAATTGAATCTGGGAATATATTAATTGCACAGAATATTTTAGATGTGTCGGGATAGTGAAAACTATTTACATTTTGACAGGCTAATAATACCATGTATTTCAGTACTTTTATAATCATCTGACTGAGAACGACATTTAAATCTAATTTATTTTGCATAATTATTCTATAAGTAAAATCATTGAAAACTAATGGAACGTATGTTTCAGAAAGTGAAAGTTTTATAAATGCGCGAAGATTGCAAATAACGTGGAAAGCACGTTATATAACAAAATAACTGTTGTTGTCCTATAAAAGGCGAAGTATAATTATAATAAATAATTATAAAGGAATTCAGAAAATCGTATATAAGAATTTCGAAGAAGCTTAGAGAGAAAGTTCAAATGATGAGAACGAACTTAAAATACTATTTTGAAAGTATGAATTTTTAAAGTATTAAGTAAAAAACATTAGAACAATGTTTAAATGAGCTAATATACATAGTTGCAAATATATTAGTAGTAACCTGTGTACAGATGGAATATGTAACTGTATATTCACAGATAAGGAGAATAAAAATATTCCAAGTTGATGATAAATTAAATGGGTCCTATAACCTGTGAATTTGTCATGTAAATAACCAAAGGTGAATTTGGTAAAGTAACGATATACCTATTTTATATTAACGAGGTAATTTTCCATATTTTTAGTACTGGAATGGAAGTAATTAACCCATTCTCGTATTTCATTAATTTTGCATATTTTAATGAAATGATATTTATTGTTTGTGGCTTAAAAAGCAATAACGTCGATAAAAATCTTTGGAAATTATAAATTACGCTGTTTTGTTTAGTAGGTAATATCAAGAGAAAATGAAATCGAGAGAAGTTGATATCATAAGAAACGGTTATATCATATAGAAATATACCGAAAGTACAGTCACGAATGTGAATATCTGACTATAGGGTCAAAACATCCTTTAAGTCAGTGAAAGTCAAATGAGTTGTCATATTATAAAATATAGACGAGGTTTCAGGTAAAACCGCAAATACCTAAGATACAACATTGAGTTGTGATATTATAAGATATAAAAAGGGTTTCAGGTAAAACCGCAAATACCTAAGATGTGCATGTATTGTACATATATGACGAAATCATACCTAATTTTCAGGGATGAAGTCAATAGATAATTATAATGTCAATTTATATTTATAAAAATAAACAAGGTTTCAGGTAAACCGGAAATACCTATGATATGCACGTAACGTACATATGTAACGAATCATACCTATTTTTCAGGGATGAGGTCAATTGATAATTATGATGTATTCCTATTCAAATAGTAATAATCGCAGTGTTTGAAAAAAGAACCTGTCAATCGTTTCAGTGATTTAAGACAATCAAGTCAGATAATGAGTTAACGTAAATAAGATATAACGTAAATATTAAACTCAGAGGTATGACTCAGTATAAAAAGAGTGAAACATTTTAAAGGATTGACAAGGAATGATATAGATATATATGTATATATATCTTGAATATTTAAATGACTATTTTGATATTAATATTGTATATTGAATATTTTTGATGAGATTTAAAGTTACCTAGAGGTTAATACTGCTTAACCATAGTTAATGTAATATCGGGTAATATGTGGTAACATAGAGGGGAAAGTAGGTTTGATACTAAATAATCAATATGTGATGTAGTTTCAAACTATATTCCTGTAATAATTAAAAGTAAGAAATAATTGATTTGATTAAAGGTTATTGTTTAACGTAATTAAATAATTATATGCTTTAACGTAAAATCTCCAGTAACTCAATAATGAACGAAACAACGATATAAGAAAGATTCAACGCTGTTTACGTATATTGAGTATATATTGAGTATAAATAATTAACTGTTAAATAAGAAGTTGTTGTAATTATTCCAGTGACGAATAATAACTTAAAATAATCACATAGGTGATTAGTTCATATGAACGAAATAATCGTATAAAAAACGATATGAATTCAGACAATTGTATTTGTCAGACGATAATTCTGAGAAAGAAAATACTATAAGAGCAAAGATTTGCTGAATTTTATAATTAAATTGTAAGACTTGATTTGAATAGTGAATTAAATGCAAGCAATCGAACATAAATGTATAAGAGATAAAACAATTATCGTCAGACTATTTTTCTATTAATAAAGTATAAAATATAGCAAACGTTATATATATATTAATATAACTTAACGTAAAAATATAACGAAACTTGATTTTATAATAGTTGACTAGTAAAAAGTCAAGACTAAACGTAATCTTGAAGGAAGCGATGTAAATTTTCAAGTTGGAAGTTATTGTCAACAGAGCTATTAAAATTAGTCGAGATGGTACAGTCAGTAACACTATAGTTGACGATAGCAAGGATATAATATGAATAAAATAATGAGTATTATATAGAGAATAAAAGATATAGGAATTAATGTGATTATTCCAGTAGGTTACTCAGAAATAATAATTAATTATTTAATTAATTATTTGATAAATAAATGAGTTTGAAAGAGAGCTCTTGATGATTTCTTTTAATGATAACTGTAATGTTTGATAAATAAATGAGTTACAGGTTCTTAGTTGAAATAAAATCATGGAATTAATGTCATGAAATAAGTGTAATATCATAATTTAATAATATGATAAATTTGAGGAACTGAAGTAATATAAGTTATTACTTGTGTGGGAATTAGAACCTGTAAGAACAATGTATGAATAAGAATTAATAGTTATTTATAATTAAATGACATGCAGTAAATCAATCTACTGTTCTCTATGAACTGTATTGTAATACAATCCAAGATGTGACAGGAACTAATATTTGAAACACCATAACAAATGGAGGGTTTAACGAATGATTTGAATGATAACAAGATACGAAGCAAATATTTCAATTAATATTATCTCACATTTAATTTGAATTCTTTTATTTATGATAGAAGTGTAATATTTTATGTTGAATTTTTGATTTTCAAGATGATAAATAAAAATGTTTGTACTTGTTAATTAAAATAAAGATACTGAATTCTTGATATATAAATTTAGAAATGAATTCTAAATAAATAGTCGAATATTATTGAATGTATAATGAATAATGAAAACATGCAATATAATATTCATGTACTTAAATCCTAATGTATATGTACAATGATATATAAAATAATTGCTGAAAAAGATAGTTCGTTAAAACTTTTATATATGATAATATATAAACATATAACCAAGGAAATGTTTGATCCAATCTTAAGGGGAACATTCTATTTATTCCTCTCAGAATGAAGAATAAAATAGACCCTAAAGAATTTCCAAACATAAGTTAGGCGAACATTCTATTTATTCCTCTCAGAACGAAGAATAAAATAGACTCTAAGAATTTCAGAATAATCTCAGGGGAACATTCTATTTATTCCTCTCAGAATGAAGAATAAAATTAGACCCCAAAAAGATTACAATAATGGATTGAAGTGTAATTAAGTGTGATTATACATGGAATTGTGAGATAAATATATTAGAAAGTTATAAATCAAGATGTATAATAATTATATGTTGATATTTGAAAAAAGGGAATATTCCTAATACATAAAGAATATTCATTCTAAACTGTAAGGGTAAATATTACTAAGAGAAAACAGTAATTGCAGATTCAAAGGTCAACCAGAGTACAGAAAATACCCTGAGAAGAAAATCTTCTTCTAAAGAAAAATTTCAAGGGGGAACCGTAATATTTCCAGATTTATAAAAGAATGAATGTAGTTGATTTTACATGAGTATAAAAAGGATTAAAATGAAATCGTAAATAATAAAAGCGATCGAATAGAACGGATTTATTTCATAAAAATAAATGTAACGAGAATTGTAAAATACGTTCATGTTACGTATATGAATTTATTAATTAAACTCAGTATAGCAGTTTAAATGTAATTAAAAAGTTTGAGTTTAAAAGGGACAGTTATATAATTTAATAAATAATGTATGGATTCAAATAAAGAAAACGTTTGAAAAGTTTAATGATACTGAAATAAGAGTAAAAGGCTCTTTAGTGATAAATGGGAATTACGAAAATATTTTTGAGTATTGAGTTTAATGATAACAAGAATCTTGATGATATTTAAATTATTACTTGAAAAAGTAAATGAATACATTAAACTTGAGTTAAAGCAAATGAAAAAATTACTGAGATTTAATTCTGTACGAGAATTTATGATTATAAAAGGAACATAACGAAATATAATTAATAGCTAAAAAACGACATAGTTTGTGTTCAATTAATTTCTTTCAATGGTTAGATCAATAACATTAACTCTTCAGGGTAACTACAATATACACTGATGTTTAAAGAAATGTAAATTATATATATAATGCATTGATGTTTAGTGAAACATAAAATATATATAAATAACTGTGTGTTTGTAAGTTAAGAGTAATTAAGAAAATTATGTTGACTAACACTTATAATTATTGATGAAATGTAATGTAATAGTAGATAAATAATCTATGTAAGATGTAAGTTTCTTGTATAAGCTAGTAAAGTTCACCTGTAATTGCAGAAACACACGTAAAGGAGGCTAACCAAAAGCAATGAACCCCATCCATCTGACGATCTGACGTTATGGGCAAGACATCGGTTGAAGGTGAATTACTTGATTTTACTATGAATTTATCACTATAAGTGAAAATCTTGTAGAGTAACGTAACAATAAAAAGAAACATAACAGTTTTGATTGTGTCCAAGATTTTCATGAACCTAGTTTTAAGTGAAAAATATGTTATATATATAAACTAACCCCTTCTTTACAGTTTTATAATAATAGGAATATGTATTGTAAACTGAATGAGGTATATTTTGAAATAAATGTTATGTGAGATATATATTATCAAACTATAATATTACTTGAAGGATTATAACAATACTATAATATTAAAGAATTTTGTAGAATCATTGTACAAAATTTTGGAAATAATTAAAACAATCATGTTTTAGCAATAGTAAAATAGTAATATTATCCTTCAACTGTAAGTCTAAAAGTAATAGTTAGGTAAAAATATAATCCTAATTATACTTAAATTAATGCTGATTTATTTTTATTCCCAAAACTTGAAAAACATCTCTCGAGAAACTGGACCAGAGCAATAACAAACCAGATGTTGGAACAATCCAACACCAGTAACTTATTGATCCGAAAAGGATAAGCCAAGCTACGCCTAGTGACGAGAAGGCTGAGCAGTGGAGCACACTTGGTGATGACTTCACAGTCATACTTGATGATGACTTCACAGTCATACTTGATGATGACTTCACAATCATACTTGGTGACGACTTCGCAGTCATACTTGGTGACGTCACAAACCAATGCCCGATAACCTGAGGGAACCATTCATTCTGAAGGAGGAGAATGAACATGGGGGCTTCAACTCTCATGTACCTACTTTGAGAAGTCTTCTCTGATGGTACCGACACATTTAGATCATTTCACCTTGATCTTATTATTCTAAATTTTGGATTATTACTTTAGTCCAATTAACTTAGATTTCTATACTTTGAATTTACTTTAAAGAAAGTTTAAATATTAATTGCTTATTGAAACATTCAAGTTATGAGCATTTAATCATTGATGTTTATTTGAAAATTAATTCTTTAAAGGATTACTTAAGATTTCATTTGATAGTTTACAGATTTCGAAGTTGAACATTTGATTTAAAGTAACTTTTAATTTCATTGGATATTTTAAACGAAATCTGAATATGTTTATTCAATACGAATAAAAATAAGTTATGTAAAGCTAACAATAGTATAGATGAATACTAACCAATAATATAGCTCATATGATATTACATAACAAATATAACCATAGTTTAAGAAAAGAGAAGCTTAAGATAAGTAATAACGAATTTAGTTATACTCATATATTTTGAAATGAATATTTTGGAATTAGAATAAACTATAATGAAGTTTCGATTTTGATGTTAGATTATATTCATTTGAGATATAAAAGTTAACTAAGTTCTATTGACTATAGATTATATTCATTTGAGATATAAAAGTTAACTAACTTCTATTGACTATAGCATATATTCATTTGAAATGAAAAAGTTAACTAAGTTCTATTGATTATAGATTATATTCATTGGAAATATGAAAAGTAATTAATCTCTATTGATTTTAAAATTAATTTCATTTGAAAATTACTTAACTTTATTTCCGACGTTTCAAATTACGATGCTTGAAGTAGAAGATATAATAATAGTAGATATATTATAATCGTATGCTTAGATTTTATTGATAATCTTATTTGTAAGCATTATAATTTTGGTTCTTGAATGAAAGTATGATGTTTATAGTTGAACTATATTGCAGTAAAGTATTAAACGAACTTTATATTTTGAAGAAAAACTTTAAGGGTGTTTTCAATGACTAGACATTCACCTGGATACTATTTCCATTTAAGTGTTTAAGAAATGAGAACATACATATTTAAATTTTAGAAAGGTAATTGTTACTTTTATTTTAAAAATTAAAAAATAAATTTAGCAGTTATAGATTGAAGTTTTATGATTGTTCAAATTGAATTTGAGATTTATAATTTGATATTTCATGTTTTGAATTTTAGAACTAATTGAAATGGGATTTAAGGTTCAATTTTGAATAATTATAAACAAGGTTAGATATTTGAATATCTTTATTAGTTAAATAAATTCCATAAAATGAAAATATATTTTTGATGTATGTTTCTGAATATGAGTAGAATAACTTATAAATTTTTACTCTATTTTGATTTAATATCTTGACCAGAGGTTGAATTCATGATTACATATATGATAGGAATTGTCTTGTCATCATATTTTTGTACACACAAATTTTATGATGAAAAGACTGATCTATTTAGCAGATCAAATTTTAATCTGAAATTCATAATACATGAATCGAGTGATTAAATTTCTTTTGTTTTAATAGATATAATTTGTGTTTCGGACTTAGAAATTTTAAGAAATTTCATAGGATGTTTTCCGAGTGTTGTTCGAAATTTGTTAGGATATTTTTCGATTGGATTTCGATAATAAGGGTTTAGAAATTGAAATTCAACCGACAAGTCGGTTGAAACATGAAGGGGGGAGTGATATTAACAATAGAAAGATTGTTAATACGCTGAACTTGTATCTTTACTTAATCTTTCAATTTCTATAATTTGATAATCATTTAATCAGACATAATCTTTTTAATCTTGTACACTGTTCATTAGAAGGAAATGCTATTTAAATTTATGGTCATGTTATTCTCGCTAGGAGCTCGAATATAATTATAAACGAATAGCTTTGATGTAAGCCGCTAATATAGCTTGTAACTTCAGAACATAACTTTATAACTTGTAACCCAGAGCTATAACTTGTAACTCAGAATATAACTTTATAATTTGTACTAAGTTATATAACTTCATGAACTTTGTAAATCAGTTATACAACTTAGAATATTGAGTTCTTTTTCTATAGATAGAATTGAAATTAATACTTAATTAATTTAAAAAGAATTAAGTAAGTACTTCAATTATTCTAATTGAAATACTTAATTAATAGTTAGGAACTTGTAACATTTCTGATCATGTATAGGTTAAACAGGACTCTGAAATAGTATGCTTAAATTTGGATGTTTATTAGTAAATCAGGTTTCACTAAAATGAACTATTAGTAAATCTGATCGATCTATATGTTAATCGTATAGAAAGCCATTACCACTAGCGTGTTAAATTTGAATAATGCATTGTGTGTTATTTCTATCTGCAGTGAGTAGAAAAACATCTTTGAAAAGTACTATCAGTACCTTAACAGAAGTTTATTCACTCACTGGAAGGTTGGACTCTCCAGTTCACCCTTTAAATACCATTGGCACCTAACTAAAGTGTTCATAGTTCGCGATGGTCTCTTGAAGACTGGTTGGTCGGACCAAGTCTGGTCGGACTTGTCCATCCACGGGTGTCGTGAGTTGGCAACTCAGACCCTTGTTTATTTAAAACCCTTAAGTTTACTCAACCGCTAGTTTATTTAAAACTTGTGTTGTGTTATTTAAAGACTTGTGCGTAAGTCTTAGAACTCTGTACTATTCGAACTTTAATATAAGTACACCCATTTAAAACTTCCTTGTGTTTAATTTACTTCCTAAAAACTTTTACCGTTTAGTCATTTGTCAGTTTAATAGAATTCAATCAATTACCTCCAAGTCTCTTCAAGTTAAGAAATACAAATAATTGTTAAAGAACCCGGAGACTTATTTTGCCCTATGGGATAAGTTTATTAACAAGCCTCATCTACTTAGAAAATAGGTGATAATTTACTATCAATCCCATAGGAAAAGGGCAATTTAATAGAGACTTCAATTTTAAGTTGTAAAGCTTCTTCTTCAGACGAAATTTGTTCGCCCACGTGTTTTTCTGAAACGTTTCTTGAAGGATGGTCCAGACAGCGTGTGGATCCGTGGGTTGTCCAACTAAGTACAATTGATCCGGTGAAATAGATAGTACTATATCTGCCAGAGCTTTATTCTTGTTATTAGCATAGGCAGCTTTAACCTCAGTTGAAGCGGAATCTATTGGAACTGATTTAGATCCATCAGCAAGATCCATCAGTTTCTCTCTTAAGAGATACATCTTCATTTGTACCCTCCATGTGGGGTAATTATTTCCGTCTAGGGGAACAATCCCTGGTAACTTATTTGAAGACATGTTTTCAAAGTATTTATTATCATTCAATACTTAACAAACATAAACAAACAAAGCAGTTAAATTGATTTACTGTTTAACTGAATTGATGTTTTAAAATTATTCTAATTCATAAGAATAACTTCACTGAATATAATTATTAATATTCAATTGGAACAGCAACACAAGTCTTAGTTCGCAAGAACCTTTTGTTGAAAGACTGTTTACCAAAGGATAAGGTCACAGATTTAAAGGTAATTTGTGACCTCTCTTGACACCTCTTCCGCACAAATAATAAATAATTATACTATAAAAACAAGTACATTTCGCTAGAGCAGTCAGTATAATCGACCTCAATAGCGCGTTAACACGATATGCTTACACTAACGTTCGTGCGTATATGTTTCATTTAGTTTAACACTTTTTCACTGCACTTCGTTTTTCTTGATTACTGTAATAAACTTCTAAATTGTTTAAACATAATTTGATTTATAAACTCTTATCGTTCACTGGGCCCATAACCTATTAGAATTAGGTTAAATTACAGTGGGTTAACAACGTTAAGACATAGAGTTTATTTAAAGAGTAATATGTTATACATATAGAAGTCTATTGGAGAGATGAGTGGAACACATCTCTCACTGAGTAATGTAAAGAACCGACTAGCTAAAGAATTGACCTGTGGTGATATTTAACACTCACCGGAACTTGTAATGGACTTTAAACCTTAAGTCCGTTTCTCATAAAAGTAATTCATTGTTTGTTAGACAATAGGTAATTAATATAGCTGAGCTAGTCTCACAGGAAGTTGACATTAAACATATAAAGAGTGTGTAATACAAATAAACTAAAATTTCAACAGTAGCCAGACTTGAAAATACCATAATGGAAGCACTCTATGATAGATAAATATGTATAGCTGTTTTCCCTAGGTCACTAAGGTTAAAACCTTCAATAAATTTAAACTTTCATCACAGTCACTAACACTGTTTTTACCACTAGTCTATATATATAATACGCTACATCTGTGTGTGTCTGTGTGTTACTTGGAGCAATATTACTCACAAATGGTAAACCTAGAGACTTGAAAATTTACAACTTTTTAGAAAGTGGTGTCGAATTTAACAAGTTAAAAGGATTTTTCGAAATTCAAACGGGTTTTCGAATTATTAACACTTGATTTATAATGGGATACATAGGAATTAATTCGACATACTTTCCCGGATATTTTCAGAGACTATCCAACAGAATGGGCTGAAATTTTCTGGAAACCTTCGGTCTATGGACCTACAGAACGCTATTGATTTGTTTTACGAAATTCGAACGGGTTTTTGAATTATTTGAATTTTAAGTTTTAATGGAATACATAGGGATTTAATTCAAATCGACAAATACATGGTAACATACGAAATAAATTAAAAAAGATAATTTGCATTAATCGAATCAAAAAATATCTACAATATGTGAAAATGGTCTAAAAAATAACTGCGTTAACCGTTTTTCGAAATTTTGAGCACTTTTCGAGATATGACGAAAATTAGAAAATGAAAAATAAAATACTACGCTGGTTATCATTTTTTCTCACGAAAATGAATGACCTATTTTGCACGATTGAAAATATAATAATTCATTTTAATATTGATATTGACGCCGACTGATGGGAATATTAATAAATATTCGAAATGAATGATATCTAAAATATATTCAATCAAATTATAACTAATTTTACATAATAATATTAATTAATTTAAATGAATGGAATATCAGCTACTATATATATACGGTGATTTTATTTCAAGCAATGAAATGATCAATGTAGCTGATTATTTTAATTTTTATAATGTTATCATTTGAATAATTTTTGTAATTTATAGTTATTTAAACAGCTATCTAAATAATGATGACGTCACGGGACGAAAAATCACTCTTTATACTGGTACCCAATTATTAAGAAATGTAATGGAAAATGGGATGTGAAATGTGTGTGAACAAACGCAATAAGTAATATCGAAATATTAAAAAATATATAGTAATATATCATTATATATGCACGTTACCGTGCATTTAGCACGGGTACCCACTAGTCTATATATATAATACGCTACATGTCTGTGTGTGTTACTTGGAGCATTATTACTCAAAAACGGGTTGACCTAGAGACTTGAAAATTTACAACTTTTTAGAAAGTCGTGTCGAATTTAACGTGTTAAAAGGATTTTTCGAAATTCAAACGTGTTATTGAATTATTAACACTTGATTTATAATGGGATACATAGGAATTAATTCGACATACTTTCCCGGATATTTTCAGAGACTATCCAACAGAATGGGCTGAAATTTTCTGTAAACCTTCGGTCTATGGACCTACAGAACGCTATTGATTTGTTTAAAAGGAATTCGAATGGGTTTTTGAATTATTCGAATTTTAAGTTTTAATGGAATACATAGGGATTTAATTCAAATCGTGAAATACATGGTAAAATACGAAATAAATTAAAAAATAAAATTTGTATTAATCGAATCAAAAAATATCTACAATATGTAAATGGTTAAAAAATAAGTGCGTTAACTGTTTTTCGAAATTCAAAGTACTTTTTGAGTTATGACGAAAATTAGAATTCTACGCTGGTTATATTTTTACCTCACGAAAATAAATTACATATTTAGCACAATTGAAAATATAATTGAACAGTTACCCAAGGCTTACCTGTAAGGTGAAGGGTGACTTCAATTACTTCGGAAGCCATTCTTGTTCATTTTTCTGGAGTGTTCCAGAGGTGCCAACTTATGAGATGTCCACCTGCATCGGCCGTTAACTTAAGCATTCAATATTCAAAGATTGAATCTTTTGTTGTGTATTTCTGGAGTGTTCGGGCGGGAGCGCTCCGGGCGGGAAAGAACACTCCAGAAAAATGAACAAGAATGGCTTCCGAAGTAATTGAAGTCACCCTTCACCTTACAGGTAAGCCTTGGGTAACTGTTCAATTACTTATCGCCATTCTTGTTCATTCTGGAGTGTTCCAGAGGTGCCAACTTATGAGATTTTAAAGAACGCAGCAAAAGATGAGACCAACCAATTTTCAAGTATGAATTTAAGATAAGAGCATTAGAAAATTGTAACGTTGACCCACCCTGCGACCTTGATTATCGTCAATGGTAATATTATGGTTCAAGAAAGAACAGGCAGCTGCTGCACAAGTGCAGAGATTAAACTTAGCAATGTCGATTCCTGCCTCTTCCATAATTGCTTCAATCCGTCTACCTATTTTTGAAATAGATAGGTACTGTTTTTATGATTTTCGGAAACTTACAGAGTTAATTAGACTCTCCACGAAATCTAATCCATGTACTCTTTGAAGGTTAAATATAGACAGAATTTGAATTGACATTAAAATACCTCATTTAATCAGGAATTCATTATTTCCCACACGTGGTGTATAAAGTAATTGAAATAGTCTCTTTCATGATACAAAATCTTTATACATCCATAACTTTGAAAGTTGGAACTTGATGTATAGATCATCGAGCTTGTACCGTATCTCATTAATTAATAGGTTGAAATTCTAAAAGCAATACCTTCCAGAGGGAAATAATTTTTCAAAATTCAAAACAGAAGAAACTTCCAAGATCATTTGTACATGGGAGTGGTTAGTCTTATTTAATTTTTATTTTAATTGGTATCCAGGATACCTGCACTAATTCAATAACTAACACTCTTTACTGCAAGCGATTTCACTATAGATAATCCAGTATTATAAGAAAACTTTATATTAATAATTTACATCATTAAATTGCATGGGATCAATTTTCTGTCTACTCAAGAAATATACCACTTGTGATCTAGCTATGTTGTTTATAGAGGTTTGGCGGAAATTCTGCACTAAAAACACATGATACTGATTTTGTACCGCAAAAGGGGTAATGAACACTGTTGCACTTGGTCTTCCTAAATTTTATAAAGCCTCATGATACTTAAACGTTTGATATCAGCTACTATTCGGTAATCCCACCAAAATACCAACTTACTTTATCAGCATGAATGTTTTGATAAAAGTATATTTTTTCACAGAAAAATAAGTCTTCTAACAGATGTTGTCAAAATCTTTAATTAATACGAGAGCATGGCTGAATATTTGTAGTCTTGACAGTAAATATTTTGATGTGGACAAACTAAATGTCATTTGAAAAGGCCCTGCCAACCGGATAAAAATGGCCTTCAGTTCTAGAACATTAATGTGGGAGGTAGAGTCTTAGCATATATAATCCCATCTATTTTAAATAAAATTTAATATATTTATAAGAAATGTACATTCTTCAAGTTGATGCATCAGTGGTAGCTAATTACAATACTTAGAGAATTATGGTTTATGCTTACTAAACTGATTGAAAAGATTCATATTCAACTGGAAATCCATATTATCAGAGGTTATATAAACTCAGAATTGAAGGCCACGTTTTCCACACTTCTCCTGATGATGAATAGAAATCTTTTTAATCGAAAGCTTGAAACCAAAAATACCTTCAACGCTTACGAAACTATAGTAATGAAAGGGTGTCTAAATACTTTAAGCTGGATAATCATCATCAATTTCTATTCTTTTGTAAGTTACCATTGACAATTTTGAGAGCATTAATTTTAAGACGTTCTAAAATTATAAAGAATAAATGCTTAAGTTAACGGCCGATGCAGGTGGACATCTCATAAGTTGGCACCTCTGGAACACTCCAGAATGAACAAGAATGGTGATAAGTAATTAATATTGATATTGACAGGTGGGAATATGAATAAATATACGAAATAAATGATATTTATAATCAAATTATTACGAATTTTACATAACTATATTAATTAAATTAAATGAAGCTGCTACCTATATATGGGAATTTTATATCTTCTCTTTTAATTATTAAACTGATCGATGTAGCTAATTATTTTAATGTTTCATAATGTTTAATTTGAATTGTGTTTAATGTTTTTAATTTGTAGTTATTTATACAGCTAGTTATCTTATATGATAATTTATTATCTATAAGACAGTATTCTACACAAATTGATGACGTCACGGGAGGGAAAATTACTCTTTACTGGTACCTAATTCTTATGAAATGTAATGGAAAATGGGATGCGTAATGTGTATGAACAAACACAATAAGTAAAGTCCTTAATTATTCAAAAGTATATAGTAATATATGCACGTCACCGTGCATTTTGCACGGGTAACCACTAGTTGTGTATATATATTTCAAATGTTAAATCATTTATTTCAAAATAATGGAAGATTTGGTACAAATTCATCAGAAAAATCTTTTGTAATGTAGATACCAAGTTTTGTACATGTTGTATAATTTGAAAATCAATAATATAAAAAAGCGCGGAATTGAAAATACGTCGACGAATTAAACATAATATAAGTCCAAGAATTAAATAACAGTGATCAAATTACCGGTCACGCTAATACACAGTGTGTCTTTGGCTGTTGGTTTGCAAGAACAATGTCACTCTTTCACATTTGAAAAAAATGTATTTGCACGAATAATTTATTTACATAAAAAATTTATTTACATGAACAATTTTTAGAAGCGTTATAATCTATTTATATAAAAAAAATTAGGAGCGTTATAATTTATTTATATCAAGAACTTATTTACATGAAACTAATTTGCATGAAAACAATATTTTTTACACCTAATTTTTCAACATACACTTTTAACACCTAATTTTTCTACTTACATTTTTTTACACAATTTTTCTAAATACATTTTTAAATTATATTTTTTTCTTTTACTATTGATAGCCCATTAATTTTCATGGGGAAGTACACTAGCACTACAATAAGATACACTACTCTCGACATTCTTTATTTAAAAGCGGCAAATAGAATTTAAATATTGTAAAGACAATCGAGGTATGATGTCTACGTGACGTCATAACAGTAGCACTCTAAAATCATATTTGAAACAATTGAAAAAGGTAAATTTGTAAAAAATCTATTTATTAATTGGTATAGTATAATTAATACCTAAGTAATTTAACCAGCTAAACCCCTAATTTTCTCTTTAAATTTGTTCCTTGCTTACGTCACGTCACGAATCACTCAATTGTCACTACCTATCAATATTAGTATTCCTATTAGGGTCAGTCTCCCATATCCTAACACAATATCCGTCCCTAAAAATACACAGGACTATTCACAACATCCATTTACTGGAGCACCTTTATACCCATTCTCAGGCAGTTGTTAACTTCCTGAGTGATTCAGGTTTCTCTTAGGCCCACACAGTGCCTAGGCTAGGCTTATCAACAACAATGGAAATAAATAAACAATTTTATATTTATAAGTTCTTAAATTATCTTAATATTATTTTAGAGTGTTACTATAATGACGTCACGCACACAACATACCTTGAATGTCATTACAATATTTCAATTCTATTTCCCGTTTTTGAAACCAGATGGCACTATAACGCACTTTTAAAATAAAAATTATTGAGAGTAGTGTATCTTATTGTAGTAGGCCTATAATATATTTGGTATCAGTACCGACATTATGTAAGATCCCGGTATTGGTAGAAATTTATTTTCTTTTATTCCTATGGAAGTTAATCTTAACTACTATTCATTAGATTTATGAACCATTTTATGTCTCGTGTAATTACCCTTAGCAGAAAATGTTTTGTGACAAACTATACAAATATATGGCTTCTCACCTGTGTGAATTCTTAAGTGAAGACCTAAAGCACCTTTATCAGAAAAAGTTTCATTACAAATATCACAGCTGAATCGCTTCTCACCTGTGTGAATTCTTTTATGTACAATGTAATAAGCTTTAGTAGAAAACGCTCTATGACAAACTTCACAAATATATGGCTTCTCACCGGTGTGAGTTGTTAAGTGAAGAACTAAATTACTTCTTTGTCTAAAAGTTTTATTACAAATATCACAGCAGTATGGTCTCTCACCAGTGTGTTTTCTTATATGAATCTTCATTGAATGTTTATAAGGAAACTTCTTATTACAAATATCACAGTTGAATGGCTTTTCTGCTGTGTGAATTCTTTTATGAGAATTCATGTTACTTTTCCGAGAGAATTTTTTATTACAAATATCACAGTTGAATGGCTTTTCACCTGTGTGAATTCTTTTATGTTCAATCATGTGATGTTTCTTAGAAAAAGTTTTATAACAAATATCACAGCTGAAAGGCCTATCAACTGTGTGAATTTTTTTATGAGTATTCAGAGAACTTTTTAGAGAAAAACTTTTATTACAAATTTCACATTTGAATGGTTTTTCAGCTGTGTGAATTCTTTTATGATCATCTATGTGATGATTCTTAGAAAATGTTTTATTACTTATATCACTTTGGAATGGTTTTTCACCTGTGTGAATTCTTTGATGTTTTCTTAGGGTACCTTTATAACGAAAGTTTCTATTACAAACATCACAGCTAAATGATTTTACATTAGTCTCAATGCCTTCATCACTATTCACTTTACTTTTTGTGAGAGAATTTCCCTTTTCTAAATCTTCTGAATTTTCCAATTTAATAACACTAATCTCACGAGCTTTGAAATGTGTGGAGAAGTTATTAAGAGAATTAAGCATATATTTATCTATTGGATTATCTATTTTTTGGTCACCAGAATAGTTATCTGAAGATTCAATTTCATCTTTAACACATATCAATTCAGTTGGCAATGAAAATTCCTGTTCATCCAAATTCTCTTCTTTGACGGTAACATCATCTTCTGTATTCTCAATGACTGTGATAGTAGTAATGTATTCAATATCAGACAAACCAACACTAACATCTATAGTTGAAATATCCGGCTTGATGTCTTCTTCTTTTACAATATAGATCACATTGCAAGGATCAGCTACTACAGCCTCTTCAGATGAGTTGGGACTATGAACTCCAGATTTCATCTGCAATATAGAAAAGGCTAAGTTATAGACTTTATTTCAATGAGCAAATATTCCATAATTTGCTGAACGAATTGTGTTAGTTAAGGGGATCGTTCAGAGATTTTTCTAGCTACTAATAATACTCATCTGATTGAGCTGAGATTTTGACTTAAAGTGTAAAATGCTCTTTTGAATTGAAGTTGCTCCTGTAAAAATCTTTCATTCATTCACCGAAAAAACGTTTTTTTTTTTTTGCACACCCTTCCAGATAATTGATTTTATGTACAGTTGGAAAGAAACAGATTGGAGATATGGGGGTCATTGGAATTAATGGGACCGTTCCCAGAAAATCTCATAATTTAAAAAAAAAAAGTATTGAGTAAATAATTGCTTCATAACCTTCTAATAGTGTGTGCAAAATATCAGAGCTCTAGTATAACTCTAACCTCCTGGGGAGAGGAAGAAAGGGAAGGGGCAACACGGGGGTTAGGGAGTCAATATGCACTCTAAAAACGATCTCTCAGCCAATTATAATTCGTAATAATTATTTATCTCGCTATTTCTGTTATCTAATGTGCCACTAATGGCGCACACACACACTAAAGTAGGCAAAGAAATATGTCTCAGTTACACGCTACACCTCATACGAGCAGGATGCAATGAGTCAGATTATCAAACTTTGAATGGGATTTTCTAGTAGTTAAAAAAAGCTACAAATTGTGGTATTCAAAAGCCTGAGGCGTTTACAATTTTGAAACTATGGCATTGGGTTTTTTTTCATCCGATTTTCAGGAAATTCTCCAAAAAAAAATTGCGGCCATGGAATTTTGATTTCAGATTTTTTTTCAAAATATTGAATTTTGAAAAAACATTTTTTTTTTCACGAAAAAATTTGTATTTCGAAAATCAATCCGAAAATCAAAATCTCATGGCTGCAGTTTTCTAGATAATCTCTGAGAATCGAATACAAATAACCACAATGCCGCAGATTCAATATTGTAAACGCCTTAAGTTTTTGGAAAAGTCGAATAACTCGTTTTCTATGGGTCTAATCAAAAAAATGCCACAAACAAAAACGATAGGGAATTCAAATTTATAAATGGGTACTAAGTTTCAAAACAATAGTTTCATTAATAACAAAGTTTTCAAAAACCAGGAATGGTATCCTTAATAATTCATGTAGTTCCCAACCATTCAGTTCAATTTGTAACCATCCTTCATATTCTAATAGCTAACCCAATAGAGGAAGAAAATTTCAAAATATTGCAAACTTGCAATTGAGTTATATTTGTATATTGGAATCAATCTATATTCCTAAACAGTCATCATCACTCAACAAGTTGACCGCTATATGTACCATATATGTACACAGATAACTTTCTTAACCGGCGATGTGCACATATGTGGTACACGCATCAAAATCAATAGATTTCTTAAACTAGATGTATCACAGTTTATATAAATTAGAAATTTTAAGGAATGATGTACTGTGACAAGAATGTAAATCACTAAAATGAATATAGATCATGAAAAATATGTTTATCAATAACTATAACTGGCAAAAATGTGAACCAAAATTGAGTAATTTCAAGTAGTGAAATATGGAATATTTTTTTACAGAACCATACAAAATCTAGAAAAATATAATTTGGTATAACAAAATAATGTATAAGATTAAACGAGTATGTTTTTTTCACAGCAATACAACAATCAATCAAATAATGAGACTTGGAATGTGTGGCACCAACAAAAGTGAATCATAAGTAGGGGTTACCAGAGGGCAATAATTCTCCTGTATCTTCTGGGATATTTGAGAGAATCATTACATTCCTCTTATCTTTCCAATAATACACCTTTACATTGTTTGCGTTCTGTTTTGAGGCAGTTTCTTCATTTTTCAGTTTTGCATTCAGATGATTCAAACGATTTTGATACAATTTTTTTCCCCTGAGAATTCCACAACAAAAAAATTTCCTCAGTAACTTCCCAGCTAATGGGAGTGATGTGTAAAAATTTCTGCAAAAAGGGCTCAACCTATCCAACTTGGCACAACTGGAAAATGACCAATTCAGAAAGGAATAAATGTGGCCTCTCGTTTCATATTTCCAATGTTGTAACTGTGCTTTGCAGGCCAGTTGATGGGGGCTTTATCAAAAGCTCTTCCTTTCTGGTAAATGAGCATACCTCTGTGTGCCATTCGCAGAATTTGAAGAATCAGTAACATGGTTTAAACCATTTTCTATATGTGAAGGTTAACCCGAATTCTCCAAAGAATTCTCTACAATTTTTTGTTGATCACTATTGTCTAAACTGCTTGCATTTGCAGTTTATTTCAAAGTCCGAGTAATATGAAGTAAAATCTAAGTTTTACTACTAGATTCTTATCTTTTACTTATTTCTACCATAGAAATTTGGAAGGTTCATTTTCCTAAAAATTGGGATATATCATAATAAAATATAATTTGATAGCAAAATATAGCTAGTATGTACAAATATATATTGTATATCGTTTATATCAGGCCCATTTGTGTTCACATAGTTAATAATTACAATTGTGATCATTCCAGGCGATGTGTACCATATGAGTTCACATCAGCCATGGATACATACTGTACACATCACTCATAATAGTAATAGTGAAATATAAGAGCAAATTTATTGCTATTTCACTAAAATCTTACCTCTAACTGTATGTATGAAAACAGATGATGCAAGTGGAATATGAATTATATTCAGCTCTATGAACACTTTCAGGCAAAATTTTAATTTCTCAATAAAATAAGAATAAATTGAAAGCTCATTTTAAGAAAACATCACAAATATTATTCAACAAATTTTGAATTCGATGCTCTCTTTTATCTGTAAAAGGTAACTACATATTAGGGGTTAACATTAGTAACAAGTTGAAGCAAACACTACATCAGTGGAATGGTGGCTTTGACAATAGCACAAGCAGAGAAGGAGGTGGTAAAGTCAGGCTGAGTATTATTGCGCACTAGGGTGGAGCGTTTTTTCAACTTTTTCTAATTTGAAAATGCATTAGTGCGGAAAAGTTGTTGGCATACCTAGTTTGAATGTATAAAAAATTTCAGACCTGCCGGATGTTATCTTCATCTGTCACCAGAGCTCCGAAAAATTCTGAAAAACTGGTGGTCATTAAAAAATTTCCAAATTTTTTAATTTTCTTCTATCAATTTTGCATTAGTGATAAAGTTCATTGAAAAAGGTAGCTACATCATAATTAGCTTTCAAATTTGAAATCATTGTTATGTCATCTTCATCTGCCACAATAGCTTCAAAAAATCTGTGAAAAATTGCGTGTCTAAAAAAATCCCAAGAAATTTAAATTCCATCTATTAATTTTGCATTAGTGATAAAGATCATTAAAAAGGTTTATTATAATTAGCTTTCAAATTTGAAATCATTGTGACTTCATCTTCATCTGCCACAAGCAGCATAAAAATATCGTTAAACGGTCGTTTTAACATAAATTCAAATTGGAAATGAATGAATGAATTTCTTCCTTCTCATCTCAATTGGCGGTAAAGTGATGTAACCAAGTGTTCTGAATGCTACTCTCAAATTCCAAGCTTGCAACACATGATCTTTTACTGCAGCTTGTGCCAAAAAATAGTTTTAATAATAAATGCTTACAGATATCCAATTGACATTTGTATACATTATCCAAATTCGCTAAGTACGGCTCTTAGTTTATTTCAAAGTATTTTGAAAAAATCCAGATCTAACCACGTGGAGGTTGTTGTACATCTAGTTCCATCCCACGCATCCCAAGTTCCCAACTTCCAAACCAATGATGAGCAAAGTTCTCCTTATAACAAAACAAAAATGGAAACTTTAACACTGGAAAAGTTATTTCTTCGTTTCAAATACTGTAAATTTCTTCCTTCCTTCAATTTTTGCTTTTAAGAATCCATCTCTTGCCTTTTCTCCGACAACTGATGTGTAGGCTTCTGTGACCATCTTGATGTAGCTATCGTGAGTAATTGTTTGAAAATTTTCTGCATCCATTACATCACGATGCAACTCTTCTGTACTGATGCATCGTGTTGATGGTGGCTCCTACAATTTTGTATCTAGACAATTTATCTTCAGGTGATAGGCAGGTGCATCAAACTCCAATTTCTACATTATGACTCTCTCAATGAAGCTCTGGAGTCAGTTCTAGATTTCAAAATTCTTCTTATTAACGATACGATCATCTAGATACTTGCCAGATAAATTCAGAGAAATTGTAGACAAGAGTAATCAAGAACAATGCGCATTTGGCCCATTCGGAGAACCTTTTTCTCTCAATGATTAGCGATGAATCCCCCGAAATCCGTGAACTGTAGATTTTGAAATTCAGAACTAACTTCAGAGCTTCATTGAGAAAGTCAGTATGCAGAAATTTGAGTTTGATGTACTAGCCTATTATCTGAAGATAAATTGCCAAAATACGCAATTGGAGGAGCCACCATCAACACGATGCATCAGTACTGAAGAGTTGCATCGTGCTTTAGTGGATATAGAAAATTATTCATTTTCGCAACCATACTCAAGCTGTGGAACGATACATCAAGATGGTCACAGAAGCCTCGACTTCAGTTGTCGGAGAAAAGGCAAAAGATAGATTCATAAAATCGAAAATGAAGGAAGGAAGAAATTTCCAGTATTTGAAGGGAAGAAATAATTTTTCCAGTGTTAAAGCTTGAAATTTGAGAGTAGCATTCAGAACACTTGGTTACATCACTTTACCGCCAATTGAGATGAGAAGGAAGAAATTCATACGTTCATTTCCAATTTGAATTTATGTAAAAACAACCGTTTAACGATATTTTTAAGCTGCTTGTGGCAGATGAAGATGAAGTCACAATGATTTCAAATATGAAAGCTAATTATATTAAAACTTTTTAATGAACTTCATCCCTAATGCAAAATTAATTAATAGATGGAATTAAAATTTCTTGGAAATTTTTTTAAAGACACAATTTTTCGAAGCTCTGGTGGCAGATGAAGATGACATAACAATGATTTCAAATTTGAAAGCTAATTATAATATACCTTTTTAATTAGCATTATCACTATTGCGAAATTGTTAGACAAAAATATAAAATTTGGGAAATTTTTTAACGGCCACCAGTTTTTCAATTTTTTTGATTTTCCGGAGCTCTGGTGGCAGATGAAGATGACATCCAGCAGGTCTAAAAAATTTTATACATTCAAAGTAGGTATGCCAACAAATTTTTCGCACTAATGCATATTCGAATTTAAAAAAGTTGAAAAAACTCTCCACCCTATTGCGCACATTCCCTCTAATTAGGTAATAAGTCCGCAACAAAGATCACACAAACCTATAGTAAATGTCTAACAGCATGTCTGCAAACTACATACCTATGAAGTTTCAGATCACTTGAGGCACCACAAGAAAGTTAACCCAAATAAGTTTGACGTGTGTTTCCAAGCCACATCCTTTTTAAATTGCTTTATATCTTTCGTGTCAATCCTTTAAATTTACCAGCCTTTATTGACTTTGAATATAAATGATCTAACAGCAACAGAAAACCCTATAATGGTATACAGTCCTCTACAATTAATGACAGGAGCTTTTAGACAGAATAGTTATAAGAGTAATACCTACTGGTTGTAACAGTAATAAATTAATGGGAACTGTATAATCTGCAGCATTTAACCTCAAAAATTCATCTGTTAGCTTAAGGTATTTTCCAGAGTGGTGTCTCAGCCCAGTCTGTATTTGGTGTACAAAAACCCACTGACTTGTTCAAAAAGCTGAAAAATCCACCTAAATATTTGGTTGATCCACCAACATATTACTCATTTAGCCACTGAAAATTAATGGTGACATAGGAATAAATAGCTAAAAATCGCCCAACTTTGCTGGAATATTATTTTCAAAGAGGAAAAATTTCACCAACAAGTCTGTTGAGTTTACCATGAAATACAGACTGGTCTCAGCCCTAAGGTACATCATTTTTTGAAGTTTGTTTTGCTTATTACTGATTCAAATTTCAATTAATTGAAGATATTTTCACTGGATATTATCAGTATTAGGTAGGTAGAATAGTTCAAACACCATATAAGTTTTAAAGGTTGAACTTCATAGCTGCCAAAATAAAAATCCAAATGTACCTCAGTACCTGTGGGCTGTGACACCCAAATGCAGGTGTGAGAACTACATATGAATGCAGTACCTTACTCTTAGGGTACTTCTCAGGTAATAAAGCATGTCCAAACTTACCATTTTTAATTTTAATGGAGAGTTTGTGACAGTTATTTTGAGCTCACAATTGAGCCCTTCAATTGCAAATAGTGAGAAATATCTATTTGGTAAATTTGTGCTTTAGGTCTGCCTCTGATTTTCGATATTTTGACACTTAATAATAATATAGGTCAGGGCTGTAAAAAAACCAATGGTTTTTTTGAAAAACCAAAAACCAATAGTTTTTTTGAAAAAAAAAAATTAAACCATGGTTTATTTGGTTTTTAAAGGGAATTATTCAATAAAAGTGGATAAAGATGCTGATTAGTTCATAACTGATCGTGGTTAACATCATCCACATTTTGATGATAAAAAAAATCAAATTATTTGATATAAATTATGAAAAAAGTTAATTAATGCAGATGCTATGTAACTTTTTACTACCAATTCATGAATAATTCTTAGCTGCTAGTTTACTTTGATAAGCTAATAAAAATTCAAAACTCAAGTTTCAAATAACAGCTATATTCAAATATTTTTTGAATTCTTATATTTCAATTAGTTTACATTTCAAAAGTAGATGTTTAAACTAAAATATAACATATTAGCTAATGAATATCACAGAGTGACTCAAGACTATATTTTAATATTCACAAATCACTATGTAAAATATCTTTATAAAATGATAACACAATATGGTGAGAAGAAAACCCTGTCCATATTTCCATTTTGTTTTGGTTTTATTTAATGTCTTCTATTAAAAAAATTACACAACTAAGATATTTTATATATTGCTATATAATGTATTTATGTATTTAAATGATTTAATAAAACTTTTTTAAATAATATAAATGTAAAATGGATGATTAAAGATGAATTAAAAATGATTTTAGAACTGCATAGGATAAGAAAAAACATAAAAAACATGTTTTTTTTAACTTGGTTTAAACCAAATCACCCTGATATAGGTAAAAGCCACTCTGGAAAATACCTTAGGGCTTAGGCTAACAGTCTACAAATGTCAGATGAATTTTAGAGGTTAAATGCTGCAGATTATACAGTTCCCATTAATTTATTACTGTATTTTAAGGTTTGCTAAACTCGAACAGAGTAATTAATTAGCTCACTTAAAAAAGCCCACTTTTCCAAATAAAATAGTAAGTCTAATAAACTCTTCATTTGTCTCTCAAGCTCTCTCCAAAATGATCAAATTATCATAAATTCTCAATTTCTCTTCAAAATAACATTGTATGATTGTAGGCTTGTAGCATAGGAGAAAATAAGATATTTCTCGCCATTTACAATTGAAAGGCTCAAAATAATCGTCACAAACTTGCCATTAAAATGGCGAATTTGGACATACTTAATTACCTGGCCCCTCTTCCAGAGTGGGGTAAAAGAAGACATTTTAAGACATTTTTCATGTATACCATTTGTTGTGGAAATGCTCCATTTACGAGATATAGCGCCACTCTGGAAAAAGAGGTCTTTTCTAATGGACTAATCACTCTGTTGGAGTTTAGCAAACCTTAAAATACAGTAATAAACTATTATTAATGGAAACTGTATAATCTGCAGCATGTAGCCTCTAAAATTCATCTGTTAGACCACTCTGGGAAAAGTGGTCGTCTTTTCTGATGAATTAATTACTCTGTTGGAGTCTATATTAAATGCCAAAATAACAAAAATCCATCTATCTATTTTTCTCCTATGCTACTTTGTTCTTTGGAGAGAATTTGGTGATTTTTGGAGAGATAAATGTAGAGTTTATGAGCATACTATTTTACTTGGTCCGTCTCCAGTCTACTGAGCTGCCACTTCCTTTGAAATTGATAGAAATATTTAGAACTTTGTTACCTACTTAGCTAATTCATTTATTGCAGATTATTTAATAATAATTATTATTATATTGTTTTTTCTTATATGATCGAAAATGTAAAACTGAACGATAATTCGGAACTTACCCTAGTATTAAACTTTTGTACAGCCCTATAAAATTATGGTATTTACTTAGGTAGGTAGTTAATATTTGTAAACAATGATGCTATCAGTACTCAGCTTAACTGAATATTAATTAAATTGAAATAGATGGGTAAACCTATAGGATAAGTTAGGTACAAATTATAGGGCAGTTCTACATTTTCGATCATGTAAGAAAAAATAATTAAATATTATTAATTGGTATCAAGGTATCACTAATACCTATGTAAATCATCAGTTAAAATGGAAAATAATAATTTATCTTTAACCGAAAATATGGAACTGTCCGATAATTCGTAACTTAGGTACCTAAATGACCATGAATTGGTACCTAGTTTACAATAACGGATGATACAAAAACCATAATATCTGTGTATCAGAATAAATTTCATTAACTACCGATTATTATAATGAAAGATTCATCAGTAAGTAGTATCTATTCAAATTTCAATGTATTATTAAACTTATGAAATTGCAAGAGAAAAAGTGACAAGAATTTCACGGTGGATAATGGATATGGCAACACTGGGCCACTGCAAGTCAGTGCAAGATTGATGGGAAAATCCTGTTACGTCATTGGAACACAGTTGATTCTAAAAGCAATCAACTCTTACTTGATGACATTGATTTAAGCCTAAAAAATTGAACGATCAATTTTTGGACCAATGGACCATAGTTTGTTTTAATGCTAAGCTAAGTATGTGTACAGTCGAAATTATCCAACTATTTTGATGTGATGACTACCGATAAAAATTTGGAGCTAAATTTATTTTAACACGTTAACCGCCATAGCGCGATTATGGAAAGTTCCTCTACCGCCATACATAGCTGATGCTATTGCAGCCAGCAAGGAAGTTATAGTACGCAGCCAGTAGCATGCCAGCACTGGAGTAAGGAGGTATGTGGTGTCTAGTCTCTATGTATACTTGATGTTAGGCTAATAAAAAGTGGGTCACGGGTGGCCAATTGAGCAGTCTACACAGCATTATTAGTCTGTATCTGCAAACGTACCACCGGTGTACCATATGCCGGCACAGTAATAAGCTCCACGTACCACCCGTGTACCATATGGCGGTTAACGTGTTAACTTGAAGACCAGGTAGAACCGTAGAGGTACCTAGCTTATTTTAACGTGACGGCTACACAGAAATAACTAATTTTGAAGACCATAGAAACGTCATTTAATTATTATGCCGACTTCCCAGGGTGGAAAAATAACTCTCTTCTGATTGACTAGTATCTATTAAAGATTCATCCTAAAGACAACTCAGCAGAAACTACATATTATTCCTTTTAACTATGTAAAAATTAGTCCTATATATTTCATATTTGAAAAAATTGAACTCTGTATGCTATACATCATAAATGAATACATGCTTTACTAATACTAAACAGTGAAAACACTAGTAAACAGGGTTAATCATTAATAAACTCTGCAGTCGAGTATTCATGAGTAACTGTTAGAATTTGAGTTTTCCACTCTGGCCAACTTCTAAGACCTTCTCTGGAACTAGGGTCAAGCAGGTAAATTGCGGCCTACTAACTAACTGCTGCCTTTAACAACATATGTCATAGCTTCAAAACAATCGTTAAAACATGAAGTAATAAATTGTTGCATGCACTGTGATTATTTTAATAGATATGCAACATTTGAATGTAATTTTGGTTCAGAATGTTTTAGACTCTCTTGAGAGGACCGCAATTAAAAATTAAAGGGCTGCAATATATCTGCATGACCCTAGGTCTACAAAGATATAAGCGCACGCCTGGAGTATTTAAGTTATTCAAAAATTACCTGTCTTTGATGAATGATATCATATCAGAGCGCACGCATTCAATATTTGAAAGCATAATTGAGGTTTTCCGCACGGCATGAAATAATAATAGATATTTTGACCTCTCCAGCAAAATGCGAGTTAGGGGAATTTTTGCCAAAGATTCCAGTGCCATGTATAAGAGTACGTCAGTTAAAGCCAATTAATTGGCTTAGATTTTAAAAGGTCAAATCTCAGATAGGTCTAATTGGCTTTAAATTTTGAATTAATTCCTATGTTCCCATGTTAATTTGGGCTTGAAATCTTCATAAAATGAGCCAAATTGGCTTGGCTACTATAATCCGCCCAGTCTGCAGAATATGGAACATCTTTCTAAGACTCTCTCTGCGGGAGTTTTTGATTTAATTTTTAGAAATTGGAGATCTTGAATTAATTCCTATATTACCATTAATTTAGCTGCGAGAAATTTTCAATTAATTCTTATGTTACCATTAATTTAGCTGTGGGAGATTATGAATCTGCTACTGAGAGTCAGAGAGTAACTGTCTCTCAAATTAAAATCTCTGCGGGAGAAGGGACACATTCTGCAGACTGGTAGTCCGCAGCATTTAGCCAGTAAATTCATCTGTTAACTTAAGGTATTTTCCAGAGTGGGCTAACATTGTTATTTCGGAGAGAATTTACCTATGATGAATGATGATTTGATCATTTTGGTTTTTGGTTTTGGCCAAGTAAAATAGTATGTCTCATAAACTCGCCATTTGTCTCTCCAGCTCTCTCCAAAATTCAACAAATTCTCTCCAAAATGATCAAATTATCATTAATTCTCTCCAAAATAACATTGTAGCATAGGAGAAAAATAGATGAAACTAACTCGCCATTTGCAATTGAAGGGCTCAAAATAACTGTCACAAACTCGCCATTAAAATGGTGAGTTTGGACATGCTCTATTACTTGGGGTTTTGGAGAGAAATTTTGTATTTTTTTGGAGAGACAAATGGAGAGTTTATGAGCCATACTATTTTACTTGGAAATTAACATGGGAATATAGGAATTAATTCAAAATTTAAATCTTAAGCCAATTAGACCCTAGTTCAAGAGTATGTAGTTACCCAGTCTGTATGCACAAAATTCCAGACTTTTTCAAAAAGCTGAAAAAATCCACAATAAATTTCCAGTATTTTGGCTGATCCACCAACATTTTGCTCATTTTTCCACCGAAAATTAATGGTAACATAGGAATAAATAGCTAAAAATCCACCGACTTTTCCAGAATATTATTTTCAAAGGGAAAAAATTTCACCGAAAAAATTGGTGGAATTTACCACGAAATACAGTCTGGGTATAAGACAGGTTTTCAAAGTTTGTTTTGCTTATTAGTTATCCAGTCTGCAGAATATGGAACATTTTTCCAAGACTCTCTGCGGGAGTTTTTGATTGAATTTTAGAAATTGGAGATCTCTGCGGGAGATCTTGAATTAATTCCTGTGTTACCATTAATTTAGCTGCGGGAGATTTTGAATTAATTCCTATGTTACCATTAATTTAGCTGCAGGAGATTCAGAATCTGCTGCTGAGAGTCAGAGAGTAGCACTTTCTCAAATTAAAGTCTCTGCGGGAGAAGAGACACATTCTGCAGACTGGTTAGTTATTACTAATTCAAATTTCAATTAATTGACAATATTTTCACAGGATATTATCGGTATTGATATAGTTCAAACATTGTATAAATTTAAACTTCATAGCTGCCCAAATAAAAAAAAATGTAACACTGCCAAATGTAACTGTGACACCCGAATGCTCAATGACCAATGCGGATGTGACTCGTGAGAACCACATACGAATGCAGTACCTTATTGGTGTGAGGAGAGAGCTTGGCTTGATATTGTAGATAAATTTTTAATATATTTCAGAAATGTATATTTATTTGGGAGGAACGCTTAAACAACAGCTTTAATTGAAACAACCTTTCGGCATGGAATATTAATCCAAACTTCCCAACTACTAATTTAAAATTTGGAGTGATTTTTGAACATCACTTTTATCTATTTTACGGATATATAGGTAATTTTGTGAAAATTTGCTTGTAGCAAGTATAGATAACGTCCCTATAGAGTATAGACAACGTATATCACAGTACAGAGAAGATATAGTATCCCGGAGCTATAGGGGGGATATTACGCATATCCCGGTAGGCTGTGACGTCACATGTCAACAATGGTGCATACGTTCGTACGTACAGTACAAACACATAAGATGGCTGCAACACACCCAACTTTTGTTAAATAACGTTTTCGGTGATATTTTTTTTAATTCCACATTACCGCATGCTCTTATCCAATCTTTATAGTCATACGGACGAAAATTAAAAATGACTGTTGATGAAATTGCTACTGGTCTTTTTACACCCAAAATAGTAACAAATTTTTAGTCTTGAAGAAGACGATTTATTCAAGATAATTAGATCATTAGTCAGATCGGTCGCGTTGGCCGCCATTTTAAATCTCTATTCCACGTGATCCACAGTAATTCTGTTTACTATGACGTGACCTCTTGCTTACATACATGACGTCATAGCCTACCCAGAATAAATTTGAATAATACATGTAACTGGGGTACTATACTATTCTGTTTACTATGACGTATATCGATTCGATTTCTTTTCAAATAATCGACATGTTACAAATAATGTTACAAATAATCGACGTATAATATTATTTAATAATATAGGATAAGTGTTCCCTCTGTTTATGGCAACACTGCCTCCCGCTACCTATGTTATTGTTGACAGAATGTACCTACGCGTCAGGTGCTGAGTGTTACTGTTCCTGTGTTATTATTACTCCTTACTTTCATTTATAAATAGATAACAGGATTATTTTATTTGTATATTAGTAGCATAACCATATATATTATTTTCTTTATTATTTAAGCTCTTACATAACGTTAGCTATTCTCATTTATCCATTCAATAGCCAACTAATTCGGTACATATCATAATATGTTCTTCACTCATGATTTCGTTCATTTCAGAGCTGTCATCTTATTAATATAAAGATATGCTATAAATCTAAAGCTCATATATGTGTGTGTAATTGTCCTTTATGACAGCACAAATAACTTTAAAAGTGGTACGGAAATGTTTTAATTTGTGAAAAAAATAGGTACCTAGTACCTACCTACAATACAGTACAATGTCTGACGATGAGAATGAATCTGCAAGTGCAAACAGAAATATAAGTTTGACACCAGATGCTCTTCAGGCAATTATTTCTAATGCTGTCCAAGCTGCTACAACTGCAATGAATAATTCTGCAAGTGGTACTTCATCCAGCAAAGCTGAAAAACCTAGAAGACCTGTTCTTACATCTGGATTATCTCAAGAAAAGTGGCTGTACTTCCTTTCAAGATGGAGCAGGTATAAAGCATTGGCTAAAATAGGAGATGACGAATCCGCAAGCCAATTGCTAGAGTGTTGTGAGGAAGATCTTCAGTTGGCTCTCTACAGATTCAATGGTTCTAATTTTTCCTCTCTTTCTGAAGATAATTTATTGACTGAAATAAAACGACTAACAGTCAGAGAGGAGAATACACTAGTGAACAGAAATATTTTACGTAGTATGACTCAAAACCATGACGAAGACGTGAAACATTTTGCAGCAAGAATGAAG
The DNA here is from genome assembly GCA_947561585.1 of Caprella mutica. Classification (NCBI taxonomy): domain Eukaryota; kingdom Metazoa; phylum Arthropoda; class Malacostraca; order Amphipoda; family Caprellidae; genus Caprella; species Caprella mutica. Next base: position 263,333 of record CANNZV010000245.1, read on the forward strand.
GGACAGGCGGAAATTTGTAACTACAACGTCAAATGTCCTTCTTTAAACTGCAACACTTCAGTCTCTTACTCAGAAGAAGAAATAAAAGACCAGTTAAGTAAAGGCTTAGCTGATAGTGAAATTCAACAAGACTTATTGAGTTCAAAAAATCAGAATATGTCACTTCAAGAAATGATTACCTTTATTTCAGCAAAAGAAATTGGTAAACGCTCATATAACGCTTTGACAAGTACTCTTTCTCTTTCTAAAATTTCACCTTATCAGAAAAATAAGTCAAATCATCTAAAAAACATCAAAAATCCAACTTATGACAAAGCCAGTTGCAGTTGGTGTGGAAAAACTGGTCACGGAAGTCGTGCATCATCTGAAATTCGCAAGAAAACCTGCTCAGCATATGGCAAGAAGTGTCTCACTTGTGAAAAATTTAACCACATTCAGTCTGTATGTAGATTCAAAGCAAACTCAGTAAACTCAATCATTCAGGAAAATGAAGAGGAATCTAATGAATTAAGCTCTATTTTCTTGGCTGGAATAACTGATCAAGGAGATATCAAATCAGTTGAATCATCCTCTATCATTAACCACATGGAATTTGATAATTCAGGTGGTTGGATTAATACAACAGCAAAGGAAGACCCTACTGTTGAAATTTGTATCCGAACTTGCAAGGATGCCTACATGAAGAATAAACTTGACTTCATCCCATCAAAAACTGCAAGAGTGTTAGCCATTGCTGATACAGGAGCAAGAACAATGGTCGCTGGATTGTCATTGCTGAAATCATTAGGCCTAACAAAGTATGATCTATTTCCTGTCAAACAGAGACTATGTGGAGCTAATGCTTCAAACTTGTCAATTCTTGGAGGATTATTCATATCTATCACACCTCCAAGTTTGAAAAAATCAAACTGTGTGGCTTATTCCTTATGTTACATTCAGTCTGATAACCCTGATCGTATCTACCTTAGCAGAAAAATTTGCGAGGACTTAGGTATAATTGACATTGATTTTCCAACCATACAAAACCAAGACTCAGCTCTCTCTATTGATGGAAATCATCAGAGTCTTGGAATGAATGACTTGAGTGAAAAGACATGCCTATGTCCAAATCGCACCAAACCACCTCCAATTCCTAGCAAATTACCTTATGCTCCAAATGAGGAAAACAGAGAGAAATTGGAGAAATGGCTACTGAAGTACTACAGCTCAAGTACATTTAATGTATGCGAGCATCAACCTTTGACAATGATGAGTGGTCCACCACTGAAGCTCCTCATTGACAAAAATGCAAAACCTCATGCTGTCCATACTCCAATTCCAGTTCCTGTTCATTGGCAAAAGGCTGTCAAGGCTGGTCTTGATCGGGATGAGAAAATGGGTGTAATAGAGCATCTGCCATGGGGAACTGCAACCACTTGGTGCTCAAGAATGGTAACAGTTGCCAAAAAAGATGGTGAACCAAGGCGCACAGTTGATTTACAACCTCTCAATGCAGTGTCCTCTAGGCAAACTCACCACACTCCTGCTCCATTCAACCAAGCTATGTCTGTCCCACACAACACCAAGAAATCTGTCTGTGATGCATGGAATGGCTACCATAGCATTCCCATTGATGAAGAAGATAGGCATCTGACAACATTCATCACTCCTTGGGGAAGATATCGCTATCGAACTGCCCCTCAAGGATACCTTGCTGCAGGAGATGCCTACACTAGAAGGTATGATGAAATAATATCTGATATAAAAGATAAGACTAAGTGTGTTGATGACACATTGCTATGGGCTAAAGATATTACCAGTAGTTTTTTCCAAATTTGTGAATATTTAACTAAATGTGGCAATAATGGTATCACTTTAAATCCGAAAAAATTCCAATTTGGGAAAGATGATGTCGAGTTTGTAGGATTTGTCATATCAAAATCAAATGTCAAACCATCTGAAAAGTATTTAAAAGCCATCAAAGATTTTCCTACACCCACTGACATAACAGGTATAAGATCTTGGTTTGGGCTAGTCAATCAAGTCTCTTATGCATTATCATTGACAGAAAAATTATCACCCTTCAGAGAGCTATTAAAACCTGGTAATAAATTTTACTGGGACAAGCAATTGGATGATATATTTCAATATTCAAAGTCTTCAATTGTTGAAAGTGTAAAGCATGGGGTAAAAATATTTGACCCCTGTAGGAGAACTTGTCTCATCACAGATTGGTCAAAAGTTGGTACAGGATTCCTACTGGTACAAAAGTGGTGCAACTGTGTATCAATCAATCCTCATTGCTGCAGGGAGGGATGGAAACTAGTATTTGCTGGAAGTAAATTCAACAATAGCGCGGAGGCTAACTATGCTCCTATTGAAGGAGAATGTTTGGCAGTAGTCAAAGCACTTCTAAAAGCCAGACATTTTGTTCTCGGATGCAAAGATTTAATCATTGCTACTGACCATAAGCCCCTGCTCAAAATACTAGGTGACAGATGTTTGGAAGATATTCATAATCCAAGACTGTTGAATCTCAAAGAGAAGACTTTAAGATACTACTACAAAATTATATACATCAAAGGAGTTGAAAATAATGGAGCAGATGCAGCATCTAGATATCCAGTTAAGGAAGACTCAAATGAAGACTGTATGTTGATCAATGGCAGTGTCACATCACTTTCAGACGATATGGATGAATTTATCCATGGGTTAGTAGTTGCTTCTTTGTCTCATATTGATAACTTGGAAGTTATCACTTGGGATAGAGTACAACAAGAAACCATAAGTGATCAAACAATGTTAGAATTGTTACATATGATTCAAGAAGGGCTCCCTTCTGATATCAATGACATGCCTGCTTCTCTAAGATGTTACCATAGATTCAAGAATGATCTTTCAACTTTAGATGCAATCATCCTCTACAAAGATAGAATTGTGATCCCTCTAGTACTGCGTCAGAAAGTCTTAAATTCACTGCACTCTGCACACCAGGGAACATCATCCATGAATGCACGTGCAGATTCCTCTGTTTTCTGGCCTGGGATCCATTCTGATATCTCAAATGTCAGAAGTAAATGTTCTGCATGCAACAAAATGGCACCTTCCCAGCCTAATGCCCCCCCTTTTCCTATAATACACCCACAATACCCCTTCCAATATATTTGTTCAGATTATTTTTCATATAAAGGAACAAATTACTGTGTTATTGTAGATAGATATTCTAATTGGCCATGTGTTTTCAAAGCAAAAGAAGGGGAAGGATCCACACAACTAATTGAAGTAATCAAATCATATTGTGAAGTATTTGGTATACCAGAAGAACTTTCTTCAGATGGAGGTTCACAATTCAGCTCAGGCGAGATGAAACAGTTCTTAAAGCAATGGGGCATTGAACACAGGATGTCTTCCACAGCTTTCCCTCACAGTAACTGCAGGGCTGAATTAGGGGTTAAAACCATTAAAAGACTCCTCACAGATAATGTTGGACCCTATGGCAAGCTCAATACTGACAAATTTAGGAGAGCTATACTCCAGTATAAGAACACACCAGATAAAGATACTAAAGTTTCTCCTGCTCAGATAGTGTTTGGCAGAGCCATCAGAGACTTTACTCCGATTCTTCCAACAAAGTATCATCCTGCTGAAGTTTGGTCATTAACATCTGAAAAAAGAGAAGAGGCATTGGCTAAGCGACATGCTAAAGAAAGAGAACGTCTTGAAGAACACACCCAGAGACTCCCACCTTTGAAACTAGGTGATAATGTGTACATTCAAAATCAAATAGGAAATCACCCCAGAAAGTGGGATAAGTCTGGTGTTGTAATAGAAGTCAAGCAACATGATCAATATCAAATTAAAGTGGATGGTTCTGGACGTGTTACACTGAGAAACAGGAAATTTTTAAGAAAATTCTTTCCATTTCACCATCAGAAGAATCAGACACCAGATTCATTCAACAGAATAGCTTATCCACCTTTTGATTTGATTGATAATGTTCAAATTAGTAGAAGTCCTAATATCTCGCCTCCCACAGATTCTTCAACACTGCCACTGAGACCAGATCAACAAACTCCTATGAAGCCTGCAGAGAGTAAATCATCTCATCTCGCTCATCGAAATTGTCCTCCATCTCCTCCAAATTTTCAAGATGACCTGAATCAATCGGAAAAAGTCGATGATAATTCCCCAGCGAATCAAACCCTCAACGCTCAATCCTCTCCCGCCTCTGAAAATCTTAGGAATAAAACATTTTCTCAAGCTCCAAGGCGATCTGAGCGAATTAGAAAACCGAATGTTCTGCTGAAGGAATTTGTGTGGTGATGATCAGCTATTCAGATATACATATTAATCTCCATTGACTTTTCAGCTCAAATTTATTTTTGTCATGTGGAATATACAACTAATGTGCAACTCTGAATGTTTATAGAGATTAAGGATCAATATTTGTTCATTGTCAATTTTGTTTAGTTGATAGCTAGATACTAACTTTGTAACTAGCTATTTGTTTATTTAGTTCTTTTTTGATCATACTATTTCAAGATCATATTAATTACTGTTATATAATCTTTTCCTGGGGAGGGGAGATATAGGATAAGTGTTCCCTCTGTTTATGGCAACACTGCCTCCCGCTACCTATGTTATTGTTGACAGAATGTACCTACGCGTCAGGTGCTGAGTGTTACTGTTCCTGTGTTATTATTACTCCTTACTTTCATTTATAAATAGATAACAGGATTATTTTATTTGTATATTAGTAGCATAACCATATATATTATTTTCTTTATTATTTAAGCTCTTACATAACGTTAGCTATTCTCATTTATCCATTCAATAGCCAACTAATTCGGTACATATCATAATATGTTCTTCACTCATGATTTCGTTCATTTCAGAGCTGTCATCTTATTAATATAAAGATATGCTATAAATCTAAAGCTCATATATGTGTGTGTAATTGTCCTTTAAATAATCATTATATTATTTATATTGTTTGTACTAGTATTAGAAAAAGTATTCAGAAAATGAAAATGATAACCAGTGCTTGAATAAAATTTCTACTAGATCGTTCCCGTTTGTTTTCGCTCCTCAACTATCAATACTTTTCTGTCTCCTTATAAAGATGGCTACACACGTTCATGCAAACTTGACAAGTCTACTTGCGCAAGTATTTTGTGCAAGAAAACTTGAAGGTCTGTAGGACGAGACTTGCTCAAGTGACTTGAGACATGAATGAATTTGAATCATGCCACCTGTGCAAGTCTGACTTGTGCAAGTGAAACGTAGCGTTTGTACTGAGGATATTGAAGACTGAGAACTATTACGATAAATGTAAAAGAAAATGATCGTTTATTTCTACATATACATCTAATGAATTCTATCAATTTAAAGGCAATTTCTCAAATTGTTGAGATCGTTTTGTAGTGAAACTGACACAAAAAATAATTTTGATAGAAGAAAAAGCAAAATTGTTTTTAATTTAGAATGTATACTAGTGTAAAAATTTGTAGAAATTTAATTTTAAAATAAATTAAATGTATTCCCATTATTTAAACCTTCAACTAAAATCAGTGTTAACATGAGAACATGTTTTCCTTTTTTCAACCACTCTTTACACCGCTCATTTCGTTTCTTCCTTTGAGACTTTCGTTTATGTACAGGACGTTGGCCCACCTCACGGATGCGTATAAACGACTTATTGGAACCGACAATACTTAACGTTGCCGATGAATCCGACGATTTTTCAACTCAGAAACCCTGTTCTGGCAAATGACATAGGTACTATAAATGTCTCATGAATAACTCATAAGTTATAAACCTTATTAATGAATTATAAACCTGTTATTAATACATAATGTTGCCGATGTCATGCCGATCTACGGCTAGTGCCATTTTTATATTAGAGGTGTATTAGATTACGATATACAGAACAAGTGAAGACAATAGTTACTTCTCACAATGTAGAAACCGTCCTAAAAATACATTTTATACGTATATCAAATTCAGGGGACAAAATATACAACGGTTACCTATTCAAACTCAAATGTATATTATTTTACCTAGCTAATTCAATCAAATAATAATATTTTAATTTACAATTGAATAAAAAGTTTAATTTACAATTAAAATAATTATTTCAATCGGAAAAAATAACTTTTTAACTAGGGGCCTGGCTCATTTTTATGAATGAAATAAATAAAGTGCTAAAGTAATAATTGAACATCTAACAGGCCCATTTATACTAAATTGGAGAAATGGCTACAATTTGAGATATATACTTAATTGAAGATATTAAATTGGCTATTTGGTGTGATTAAAGTTGGAAGAGATCGTTTGCACCTAACCCATCTGATATGCTGGCGACAACTGCCAAATAGATACGGTAGACAAGTATAATAAATATACCGGTACACCAAAAAGTCACTGAATTGGTTAATCAATGTTTCCCTTCATTGGGCCAGTGCTGTTTTGCAACCGTTGGCCCAATGTCGTTTTCATTGCATTGGCCCAGTGTGTAATAGCACTGGTGAGCGAATTCCCGATCGTGCCCTTACTTTGCTAACGTTTACCGACGTTGGCCCGATAGTGCAATGTTATCAGGGAGTAACCTGGGCTACAATACATTTGTAAAGAAAATTGCAATAGCCAAGTCCTTTGTTCACCCTGAACGTTTGCCACCTACATCATCCTCTGCCTAAAAAGTTTACTACCAGATTATGGTCTGGATGGGTAGGTAGTGGCGATGGTATGGATTTTTTGGAGGGACACCCCTACAAACAACGGTCTGTCGATTCGATAGAACAATCCATCGATTTGATATCCCAGCAATCGAATCGATATACCTTGTTTATAGGGACCCTGTATAGTAAGTGACTTACATACACTAACAAACACGCTATCGTATTAATATATAGAGTAATATTGAGTATTTAGCAGGGAAGATAAGATTAAATAGTAGATATAAATATTGACAAGTACTTTTATTTATAGAAGGTTCAAAATTATTATACTAATAATCTAATTTTATTTTTAAATGACAATATTTTCCTAAAAACATTATGAATTACTAATACTAATTAATATTAGAAATAAAATGAGATAAGAATATAATGTGATTTTTCCATCATCGATAAAAAAATACATGTGTAAACACATTTTAAGAAGAGCTTTTTTCCGCGGTGTTAAAAATGCAAGTGTGAAGCGGATCTTAACCATGCAATGAACAAACGAAGAACGAATATTCAGAGTGAAAACTTCAATGAGATCAAAATGTCACTAAAGTTGTTCTATTTCCAAATAGTTTCCAAGGAAGAAGTGTAAGCACCCTGTATTATAATGTCTACCATTATAATTTTTTCCTTTTCTTCACTGCCTTTTAGTAAGTAAAATGACAGAGTTAGCTCTAAGAATAACCTTCGCGCAATGACAAAAATAGTCACCCTCACTCTTTGCTTACCTGTTCTTGAATGTTGTCCATCAGTTAAAAATAGATTTACCAGTTAATAGTGCAATAAGAAGCGGTCAAAAGGAGACCAAGATACAGTTTTTTCGTCCATTGATTAACGATTTATAAGCATTTGAAAAAGAGGAAACATTTTTGTGGCCCATACTGTATTAACGGACAGCAGCAATCAAATACGAAACCTGAATATGATAAATGAATATTTAAAATAGTTAAATAATTTTATTTTAATGAACTTTTATTTTCTTTCAATTCAATAGGGGTAACTTTTAATGATTTTTTTATGGGTAGGTGGGCACCGATGCAATCTGAGTGCCAGAAAAAGCACTCAGTACCAACCACAATTGCCCACCCTTATTTTCTTATTATATTTCTTATATGAACTTTTATGACTGATCCATGGATCAGTCATAGAAGCTCATATAAGAAATACCATCAGAAAATTTTCGGAGATTTAAGATGGTTCAATCATAGAAGTTCATATAAGAAATACCATCAGAAAATCTTCGAAGATTTAAAATTGTTCAGTCATAGAAATTCATATAAGAAATACCATCAGAAAATCTTCGAAGATTTAAGATGGTTCAGTCATAGAAGCTCATATAAGAAATACCATCAGAAAATTTTCGGAGATTTAAGATGTTAAAGCCATTCAAATTCATCGTAGGATTATTATCAGAAAATTTTCGGTGATTTTAGATGGTTCATTCATAGAAGTTCATATAAGTAATATCATCAGAAAATCTTCGAAGATTTAAGATGGTTCAGTCATAGAAGCTCATATAAGAAATACCATCAGAAAATTTTCGGAGATTTAAGATGTTACGGCCATTCAAATTCATAGTAGGATTATATTATCAGAAAATCTTCGTAGATTTAAGATGGTTCATTCATAGAAGTTCATATAAGGAACATTATCAGAAAATATTCGGAGATTTTGGTTGATATAATTTACTATACATCATGGTTGGGAAATATAACGGTGATTATAGATGTTTATAGGATGTTTTGCACAAGGTTGATATTCATCGAATATTGTCTATAATCACGTAAGATCTAGCCCCCTATAATGTCTGTCCACCATAATCTTCTATGACCCCACCATAATATTTTCCTTGGGTAACGATATCGAGGGAATATTCCAAGAATTACTGAAAATTTGTTGATCTCCTAAAAATAACGTAGGAATATTCCAGGAATTACTAAAAATTAGTTGATTCCCTAACAATATCGGGTGAATATTCCAGGAATTAGTGAAAAAAAATTAATCCCCTAAAAATTATAAAAAGAAATGATTATAAAAGAAAAAAGAAATAATCTATGAAATATGAAATTATATTTATCGATGATAACCTAAAGATAAACTTGAGTTATCATATTGCATTAAAGGGGCAGTTCAGTCAATTTTTGTTTTCATAATATTAATGTTGAACGATCACTTAGTAAGAATAAAGCATTCTTGTAGAATTAAACAGTTGAAAAAAATATAATAAGCGATATATATTATATTTTATAAATTCAATTTAGTTTCTGCGTCCTCCTACAGATGGCGCCACCACTCTGTACTATGTGTTTACATTTTACAGCTGATAACATATGAACAATTTTTCTATCACCAGTATTAACAGGTAATTTATGAGGAGATGGTTTTCTTTTCAAAACTAAATCTAATTGTCTCGAAGGACAGTTTTCAATTTCACAAATTCTTTTCACCATTTTCATAAGTTAATAACCTATTCAAGTCTGGGACTGATTATCATTTTGTTTACGTACTACAATGATTAGTTACGCGGTCCACCGCAGTCCACAGATGTCGCCTCTAATTTACAATATACTTTTTATATAAACATTCCTAAAATCAGCGAATATTCTAATGTTACATAAATAAATATACTAAATCGATTTAGGACTAATTTGGCGATAGTTTGATTTTGACTGAACTGCCCCTTTAAGCTCATTAAAAATCCTACTTCTACTGTGTCCAGGATGGTCGAGTGGATAGCGTCGCTAGCAGAAGTCAACAAGGTGCTAGTTCGAGACCCGGCAACATCACTTCATTTCTTTCTCCATTTCTTTCCATTTAATTTGTATATAACAATATGTATCATTCAACTAATTCATGTAAAGTCAAACGAACACGTACAAATGCAGTATATGCTAGGAAATATTAATTTTGATATTCTTCTATGATTATGGGTGAAATCATCTGATAGTATAGGAGATTCCCCCTTTTATTTATAGAAGTGAACATGGTAGAAAACTTGGACATAAGCACCCCCAATTCTCTTCTATGATTATGGTAGAAAGACTTCTTTAATCTGCCAAAATTTTCTATGATTATGGGTGAAATCATCTGATAGTATAGGAGATTCCCCCTTTAATTATAGGAGTGAACATGGTAGAAAACTTGGACATAAGCACCCCCAATTCTCTTCTATGATTATGGTAGAAAGGCTCCTTTAATCTCCCAAAATCTTCTATGTCCCCCCTATAGTTTTCTCCCTGGGATATATCAATTCATCGGATCGAAAACATTTCAAAAAGCAAGGGTAGGTCTAGGTGATCAATTATTTTTTAAAATCAAAATAGTATGCATATTACAGAAGCAAAAGTAGAAAATAAATGAACATGTTAGATTTGGTCGTAGAAAATAAATAGTCTAATCTAATATTGATACCGGGACCTAACTCGAGATTATAATTTAATAGAGTAAATATACTGACTGAAAAAGTCATGTAAAAAGTCTGGCTACTGCTAACCAGACCGATATTTCAAGCTACACTAATAGTTGATATACATTTACTTAGTTTACTAGTAGTTGATTTAAACAACACGAGTTGTTGATATAACCTACATGAGTAGTTGATATAACCAACACGAGTAGTTGATATAATCTACACGAGTAGTTGATATAACCTACACGAGTAGTTGATATAACCTACACGAGTAGTTAATGTAACCTACACGAGTAGTTGGTATAACCTACACGAGTAGTTGGTATAACATACACGAGTAGTTGGTATAACCTACATAAGCAGTTGGTTTAACCTACACGAGTAGTTGGTAAAACCTGCACAAGTAGTTGGTATAACCTACACGAGTAGTTAGTATAACCTACTCGAGTAGTTGGTATAACACATAGGAGTGATTGGAGAAACATACACAAGTAGTTGATGTAACCTTCCTCTGTAGTTGTTTTAACCATTACATTTAATTGGTTCAACCATCACGAGAAGTTTTGACTATCACAGATAGTTGTTGTGACCATCGGGAATTAAAAATAATCAACTCACATATGTGTTGTTTTAACCAACGTCAATTTAACTCATTTTAAATAGTACCTGCAACTCACCACGTAGGTAGGCGCACAGATAAACCATAAAATTTAGTCAAAACAAATCAAATATGATTTGATTCAACTAATCCTTTCTCTGTGTGTGCCCTATATATTAATAGGGGAAGGAGGTGAACAATGGGACAAAAACACAAACAGATAGATATTTCATTCACTATAAAGTAAAATATGAAAAACAAAAAACGGATATGTAATATTGATATTTCTTTATTAAATTAAACTACCTAGAATGCCATCACATTTTCCGTTTACAATAGAAAATAATTAAAGAAAAAACAAAAAAATTGTCCCATTGTGTACCAGTACTGGTGAACAATGGGACATGCCCTGGTGAACGATGGGACAGTTCATTTAACTATTATATTGCTTAAAATTATACTCGAATTCCAAGTTCGAATTATCTCTTCATGTTGATTTACGCTCATGCAGTTGGTTCATATAATATCAGTTTAATGTCCTTCAGCTTCTACGATGCCATCCATGTCAGGAGCATTTGGAAAATGAACCTCATTGCACTTGAGTCTTCGCTATTTAAATACGATATCTCAAGTCAAGCTTTTTAATTCGAATCTTTGACTTACTAATTACACCAACAGAATACGTTTTAGAAGTCACATCAAACTCTACATACGATAAAATAATATCCTTCATTTTCAACTTTTTTCGTAGAGATTCGAGTTCCACTGATCTATCAAAAGAGCATATCTTCGTTCATTCCTTCAGACGAATTATCAGTTAGATTGAGTTCTTTATCAGACCAAGAACAAGAGGTAGTTCTTATCTTTTAGGGGCATCGAGAAAAAGCTCTTCCTTCTCTGGTGTCTGTTGCAACGCTGCGTTGTTTTCTTCTGCTATGTGAAATTTGTTTTCTATGCTGTGATTCGTAACATGCACGTATAGTGGCTCAACCACTACAGTAAAAAGGTAATCCTTTTGTATGATCATATTTTACATATTGCTTAATTTCATAGAAGAATGTCGTAAGCAATATATGTTAAATTAACAAATTTATAACAATTGAAACAGAGTACGAAAAATTTAGTTTTCTCACCTCTAAAACACGTTTTCGCTTTCACACAGAACTGACTGTATCTCAACCCCTGAAAGCAATGCGAGTGAATGCACTGAAGTATGCCTAATTTACAACTAGTGATAGGTAGAAAAAAACATGTCTTTTATTAAATTAAAAACAAAAGTTTTTATTCTAAAAAAAAACACCCAAAACTGTTTTTATTTTATTTTATTTTCCTCAGAAGAAGAAGTTTTTTCACAAAATGTGGATAATTCCAATAAATAATATATCTGAGACTGATTATATGTTGTAAATAAACGTCCATATTGATATTTTATGTATGTAGAATATATAGAAGTGAAATAAATAATGCATCTACACTGCTACTGATGTGCAGCTCAGCATCAGCTTGTGCACTGCTATCCACTGCACCTGAAGTGTGATGCTGGTGTGACAGCTATGGTCAATGGGCATGGCTATTCAAAGGGGCATACATATTAAACTACAATAAGATAAACTAATGACGTAGCTACTACTCTCGCAAATTTCTGTTTGAAAAGGACCCATTAAAGGTCTGTACTGTCATCGGAGTGTCAAAGCAGTAATGAAATTTAAATTTAGTAAGGACAATAAGCAGGTTTGTTGCTTGCGTGACGACAGTGTGAGTGACAGTGACGTCATAACAGCAACACTGAAATCATATTTAACCCTATAGTTACTTAACTCTCAAAAGTTTACTCACTGTCTTAGGCTCTTAGCCACTGGTTCGTGCGAACCAGCTCTCACTAAAAACACTTATTAAATCGAATTTTTATTTTCGAAAGGACCTTCATTTGATATCTACACTTCCATTGGGAAACAGTAAAGAATAAAATTTATATGAAATGATCCACTTAAAATAATAAATAACAAGTAATAGAAGAAACAAATTTATCTTGGGAATTACTGTTATATGGATCATGGATGATGTTAGTCTCTCGGTACGAAACGACTAGCAAGGTGCGCAGTTTGGCACACTCATTCACCTTATACCTGTAAAATGGGTTAAAATTAAAGATATGTCATATGAATAACTACTTAATAAATTTATATAATAAAGAGCGAGTGTCTGCCGAATGACATGACAAAAAAAGTTACCATCCTTTTATTTTTATAGAGCTTTTGAATAAATCAATATTCATTATCAATATCCTAATTTTGACTAATTTTAAATGAAATAAGTAGAAATAATAACTATTATGGATACCAAAATAAAAAGTCACCTAACTAATTAATAAAGAAAAATCATAGAAAATAATAAGTTATTAACCCAAAATAGTTAAATTAAATGAACTCACTTGTTCATTAAGCGATGGTGACTGTTTATGAATATACATATAGGTATATATATTTTCCAATTAACGAATAGCACATGGGTTTGAAGTTTGCAAAATCTTGAAATTTTCTTCCTTAATTAATTTAAGGATGGTAACTCTTTTGTTGTCACTCGCTCTTCATTTCATAAATATACTAAGATTTCCAAGAAGGAAGTCAATAACTGAAATTATAACTACTTAAGTAAACACTAAATTCATTATTGTCAACTAGTGTTTGTGTAAGTGCAACAGACTAGCAGCACTGACCGCCACAGTCACACGGCAGACTTGTGGTCAGTCTTTCATCAATTTCAGGAGTTTGCAGAGGTCAATTAGATAACATAGATGTTGGAAACAACATAATGATTACTTTATTTGGTATATATTATGTTTTACAGAGAAATGATATAACTGAAACAAAATAAGGTTTTACATCGTCTTCCTTAGCGTCCTGCAATCGCTGCAGCACTTCCTCTCTCTAGAGTAGTTTATCATAACTCTATGATAATATGGGTATATTTTATTATAATATCCTCATCCGGGGATTAAGTTACCGGGGGTCAAATTACCTAGCACCGTGTAGGGGAAGATGATCATGACGCTAGATTGCCAGTCACGTGACCCAAAAATAAGGATTTTAGCGTCCCGCAAGACGCGATATTATTTTGGCCACTGACTCACCACTTTCATATTATGCTCTATCGAAGACTAAAAAATTGACAATAATAATGACATATTTATGCTCTATATAAATTATGCGTATTGTTGATACCAAGATTTTGTATTATTTTATAAATCAATTGTGTATGCATATTTCAAATGTTAATTTTTTATTTCAAACTGTGAAATAATTTATTCCAAAATAATGGAAGATTTGGTACAAATTCATCAGAAAAATCTTTTGTATTGTAGATACCAAGTTTTGTACATATTGTATAATTTATTATTTGAAAAATTTGGAATAAATGAAAAATAAGGCCAATTACTTGAAAAGATGAAATTAATTACCTACGCAGAATGCGGGAAGGTTATATTATTGACGGCATTTATTTATTTATAATCTTGTTATTCGCTTTTCTGAAAAAGTGTTCAACCAAATTGCCTGAAATTTGGTGAAACAGTTGGTCAATGTCCAGTGACCTGCTGGTAGAATTTTGGGAGCGATCTGGTCAAAGGTCATTTATAACTCAAAAGTTATTGAACCATATTGCATGAACTTGGTGGGTCGATTGGTCACTATCCACTTATACCAGTTTATTAGATTTTAGTAGCAAACGGATAAGCGGTGGCGATGGTACGCACTCTACCAAATGCACGTAATCTAGTTAATAAAATAAAATACGTTGACGAATTAAATTAAATAACGGTGATCAAATTACCGGTCACGCTAATACACAGAGTGTCTTCGTCTGTTGGTTGGTTGCAAGAAAAATGTCAGGCTTTAACATTTCAAATTTTTTTATTTACATGAAAAATTTATTTACATGAGATTTTTTAAGAGCGTTACAATTTATTTAAATAAATTTATTTACATGAAATTTATTAATTTTTCTACATACACTTTATTAAACATATTTCTTTCTTTTACTATCGATAACTTATTAATTTTGATGGGGAAGTACACTAGTACTACAATAAGATACACTATTCTCAACAATTTCTATTTTAAAAGTGCTTGCTCTGCCATCTGGTTTCAAAAGCGGGAAATAGAATTGAAATATTGTTAAGACAATCGAGGTATGTTGTGTACGTGACGTCATAACAGTAACACTCTATAAAATCCTATTTGAAGAAGGTAAATTTTTAAAGAACTATTTATTAATTGGTATAATATAATTAATAAGCAATTAAACCAGCTAAACCCCTAATTTTCTCTTTAATTTTTTTTCCCTTGCTTACGTCACGTCACAAATCACTCAATTGTCACTACCTATTAATATTGGTATTCCTAGTAGGGTAGGTACTACTGAGTAAAGCTTTGTGTGCTGTTGTTACAAATAGAGTAATTTGTGACCGTGACGTTAACAAGGCAACACACATTAATAGAAAATTAAGGTGAGCAGTGTGAATAACATGAATGGATTTGTAACTGTATTTTATAATGGAAATAAATAAACAATTTTATAATAATAAATTCTTCAATTATCTTAATATGATTTTAGAGTGTTGCAGTTATGACGTCAACATACCTTGATTGTCCTTACAATATTTCAATTCTATTTCCCGCTTTTGAAACCAGGTGGCGCCATAGCGCACTTTTAAAATAAAAATTGTCGAGAGAAGTGTATCTTATTTATAGTATAATATATTTGGTATCGGTATCGACATTATGTAAAACCCATGTATTGGTATCAATTTATTTTGATTTATTCCTTAGGAAGTTAATCTTAACTTTTTACTTATAAGTTCAACTACTATTTATTAGATTTATGAACCCTTTCATGTCTCGTGAAATTACTCTTAGAAGAAAATGTCTTGTGACAAACTTTACAAATGTATGGCTTTTCACCAGTGTGAATTCTTAAGTGTATAATTAAGCTCTCTTTCTGAGAAAAAGTTTTATTACAAATATCACAGCTGTATGGCTTCTCACCAGTGTGAATTCTTTTATGTACTATGTAATTAGCCTTATTAGAAAACGCTTTATGACAAACTTCACAAATATGTGGCTTCTCACCTGTGTGAATTCTCAAGTGAAGAGCTAAATTACTTTTTTGATAGAACGTTTTATTACAAATATCACAGAAAAATGGTTTTTCGCCTGTGTGATTTCTTTTATGAATATCCATGGACCTTTTATGAGAAAACTTTTTATTACAAATATCACAGAAAAATGGTTTTTCAGCTGTGTGAATTTTTTTATGCGAATTCATGGAACTTTTACGAGAGAATTTTTTATTACAAATATCACAGTTGAATGGCCTTTCACCTGTGTGAATTTTTTTATGATCATTCAAGTTGAATTTAGTAAAAAATGTTTTATTACAAAGATCACAACTGAATGGCCTTTCACCAATGTGAAATCTTTTATGAGTATTCAGAGAACTTCTTAGAGAATATCTTATATTACAAATTTCACTTTTGATTGGTTTTTCAGCTGTGTGAATTCTTTTATGATCATCTACTTCTGCGTGATGTTTCTTAGAATATGTTTTATTAAAAATATCACTAGGGGATGGTTTTTCATCTGTGTGAATTCTTTGATGTTTTCTTAGGGTACCTTTATAGCGAAAGCTTCTATTGCAAACATCACAGCTAAATGATATCACATTAGTCTCAATGCTTTCATCACAATATACTTTTCTTTTACTGCGAGAATTTCCTTTATCAAAATCTTCCGAATTTTCTAATGTAATGAAACAGATCTCACGAGCTTTGAAGTGTGTGGAGAAGTTATTAAGAGAATTAAGCATATATTTATTTATTGGATTATCTATTTTTTGGTCACCAGAATAGTTATCTGAAGATTCAATTTCATCTTTAACACATATCAATTCTGTTGGCCATGAATGCTCCTGTTCATCCAAAATCTCTTTTTTGATGATAACATCATCTATATTCTCATTGTCTGTGATAGTAGTAATGTGTTCAATATCAGACAAACCAACACTAACATCTATAGTTGAAATATCTGGCTTGATGTCTTCTTCCTTCACCAAATTGATCACATTACAAGGATCAGCTACAACAGCCTCTTCAGATGAGTTGGGACTCTGAAATCCAGATTCTATCTGCAATATAGAAAAGGTTGAGTTAGAAACTTCCTTTCAATGAGCGTCTATTACACAATTGAAACGAATTGTTTTAAATGAATGTAGTGATGAGCACCAATACATGAAATATGCCAAGTCGATACTGATACACCAATACACGAAATAGTTATATTAAGTCGCACCTTCCCGACTTTCTCAAGTTTTGATGGGAGTTTTAGAGAAACTCCAGTTCTCTTCATGAAAAGATTTAGCCAATCATTTCCTGGTCGATCATTCTGAAATGAAATGTAATATTAAGTTAGGAAAACAATTTTAATGCTATAAATAAATATGACTAGCTAGCTATATCTTATAAGAAATTTGAGTCATATTACTGTTAAAATTGACTCACCGTAAATTTACAGTAGGATTTTAAATAGTTTCCTATATCAGTATCCTGGTTTTTATTTGCTTTAACATAGTACTGTACTAAATTTTTAACCTCATCACGTCCAATGGCAAAGCCCCTTCTTGCCTTCAAATTCAGCAACAGAGCTAACTCAGATTCACTGCATTGTGGCAGACTTGTTTGGCCCCCTCGTTTTTTATATCTTGGGGTCTTCATCTTGTCTCTTAAAGTAGATTCATGCATTCCAATCGCTTTTGCAGCTCCTCTGATCGAACATTCCTTCCGTTGTACTTTCCTTATTGCATCTTTGATCAGATATTCACTTATTTTGGGTGGGTCACTTTTAGGTTTGTATTTACTAGGCATAACTGATTATTGCTATATCTGTAAAAATAAAATAGTAAAAATTGATTAACAATTTAACTATATTTATATCTATATGGGTGAGTCTCAAAAATCATGTTTTATTAATAGATATTTAACGGCTAACTACTCATTTGTTATACTTATATTCACACTGATTCTATAGCTGATGTGTTTAAACAAACTGCCTGAAATTTGATTAGCTAATTGTTAAATATGTACTAAATTTATCACTTCTCGGATGATAAGTTCATAGTTCAATTTTTTTCCTGAGTATTATATAAAAGTTTGCTTTCGCAGTCGATTGACAGTTCCGTACAGAATACACTCAGTATAGCTCACTCTGCTAATAACTTGAATAAACTTCTACTATTAACTTGTAAAAAAACACTTTTCTTTCAACCCATGTTTCAACATCATTTTGTGGCTATTGGCTAAATGTGGAGAATTGAACTAGGTATAAAATATGTTCTATACAAAGCGAGTAATGTATATCTATAATTAAATCAAATATTATATTCATTAACTGATTCTGTACATATATCACCTCTATAAGTCTATACACAGCAAACCTTCAAAATAGACCAGACTAGCTTGATGTAGTATAAAACTCACTTTTGTAATTGATCAACACAATTTTCTTTATGACGTGAAGGAGTGACTGATAATTAGATATTTCTATTTGTTTATCCAAAAGTTAAGGTGACTGAGGTAATAATTCTGAGAAAAAGAAACATTATGAAACAAAGATGTAGTACATTAACTTTGTTTGAATTTCAATTAGCTATTATCATATTTTTTCAATTAACCTATCACTTTAATTAAGAAAATAGGATACTCATAACTGTATCTAGTTTTCTGTAATTTTTCAGACCAATTTTTTTTACCACAAACTCAACCATGAACAAGATAATGAATTTTACATATGTTTTATTGCAAAAACAGTAAATAATAGAAGTAATTCATAATTTGAAGAGATTTTGCAAACTTAGTTATTTAATTATTACTCCTTAATCTAATTTTCAAACTTCGATAAGTGACAGGTGACAAAAAATATGATTTGCCTTTTCCAGTAGTTTCAACAAATCTTTGTATCATAGCTAGCTAAAAGGTCTATCTAGTCCAAGGTTGGTCTACTGATAAATTTAATTTTCTATTCCAAATTAAACAATTTCAATCAAAGAATTAGACTGGGTTCAATGGGTTGTATAAACTTTGGATTCAGGACAGTGTGCAAAAGATGGGTGCCAAGTAAAATAGTATGGCTCACAAACTCTCCATTTGTCTCTCCAAAAGAAACCAAATTTCTCTCTAAAATATCAAAATGATGAAATCATAAAGAATTATCATAAATTATCATAAAGCATTTGAGAAAATTAGCTATTTCTCACCATTTGCAATTGAAGTTCTCAAAATAACTGTCACAAACTCACCATTAAAATGGCGAGTTGGGACATGCTTTCTTACCCGAGATGGGTGAAGCTTATCATCCATAATCCATTGACTGTTTAGGTCTTGAAATTGGCCTCCTGAATTATTCAGCAACAATTATCAAATTACCAGTATGAAAAGTAGAGCAGGATTTGTGGATTAATCCTGCACGGCTGCGCCCAAGTCCTATTTAATTCCTAAGTTACCAGTCTGCGGAAACTGGTAAAGTGTTTGTAGTCTTGTAGAGATGTCTTATTCTGTTTGTAGCAAAATTAATATAAATATAGGGATTAATTCAGAAGTGTTCACAGCAAAATTAATGTAAATATAGGAATTAATTCAAAATTGTTCAGAGAGAATATCCCAAATATCTCCCATATTCTGCAGACTAGCTATGTTCCCTTGTTATTTGCTGCGCCCAAATACCAATTTCTGTAAAACATCCTGGGTCTCAGGAGACCTTTTCAGACTGGTCAAATTAATTCCCATGATTACCTATATTTTGAGATTTTTGGCAGAGATTTTATTTTGAGAGAGAGTTACTCTCTGACTCTCAGCAGCAAATTCAGAATCTCCCACAGCTAAATCCAGTCAGAAAAGAAGGTCACCTCAGGCCCAGGATTTTTTCTACAGAAATTGTGATTTGGGCGCAGCTAATAACATTGGAAGATAGGAATTAAATATGACTTGGGCGTAGAATGAATCCACAAATCCTGCTGTACTTTTCAGACTGGAGCTAAATTAATGGTTACATAGGAATTAATTCATGATCTCCTGCAGAGATCTCCAATTTTTAAAATTCAAATCAAAAACTCCTGCAGAGTCTTGGAAAAATGTTCCATATTCCGCAGACTGGCAGAATAAGGGAGATATTTGGGATATTCTCTCAGAACAATTTTGATTTAATTCCTATATTTACATTAATTATGCTATGAACACTTCTGAATTAATCTCTATATTTACATTAATTTTGCTACAAACAGAATAAGATATATCTACGAACAATTTACCAGTTTCTGCAGACTGGCACCAATTCCAGTCTGTATTTGGTGCACAAAATCCCACTGACTTTTTCATAAAGCTGAAAAAATCCATTATAAATTTCCAGTAATTTGGCTGATCCACCAACATTTTCCCAATTCATCCACCAAAAATTAATGGTAACATAGGAATAAATAGCTATAAATCCACCGACTTTGCCAGAATATTAATTTCAAAGTGGAAAAAATTCCACAGACATGTCGGTGGAATTTACCACGAAATACAGACTAGGGAACCATAGAACCAAATACAGACTGGGTACCATTACCAGTCTGTATTTCATCGTAAATTCTACCGACATGTCGGTGGAATTTTTTCCCTTTGAAAATAATATTCTGGTAAAGTCGGTGGATTTTTAGCCATTTATTCCTATGTTAGGTACCATTAATTTTCGGTGGAAAAATTAGGAAAATGTTGGTGGATCAGCCCCAGTCTGCCCAGATTGCAGGAACTGGTACACTGTTCTCTAAGAAATCCTCTATTTTGGCTTCTGTTCTCTATAAAATACATGTAAATATAAGAGAAAATTAGGGATTGTTCTCACAGAAAATGTTAAAAATGTCATATATTCTGCAGACTGGCAATCTGCAAAACATGCACAATCAGTCTTCAGATATTTAATCTTGGAACATTTTTCCAAGACTCTTTGCGGGATTTTTTTTTTTACAACTAAAAAGTTGAATTTTTAGAAAATTTTGAAATCTAATTTTGATAAACTTAAGAAAACTCCAGATAAACTCACTATGTACGATGCGGTGTTCAAAGAACAAGAAAACTTGGGGATCATTGAGAAAGTTATTGACGTAGAGGAATTTATTAAATCCAACCCTAATTGCTGCTTCTTACCCCATATGGGTGTATATCGTATGAACAGAGATACCACCAAATGCAGAGTTGTCTTTCTCTCAAATCTTGCAGAAACTTACTGAATGGGTCTTGCGTCAGTCATAACAAAGCTATGCTTCCCGGCCCTAATCTGAATCATAATATTTTAATTGCATTAACCCTGTTGAGATTTGATAGGTTTTTGATGATTTTTGATATTCAGAAGGCATTTTTGAACATAGGACTAAATGAAATCGACCAGAATAAACTTATGTTCTTATGATTTAACAATGTTGAGAAAGGCGATTATAAAATCGTGGCATACCGTAACTTAAGACTTAGTTTCGGTTTGCGATGTAGCCCCGCGATGTTAATGAT
Organism: Caprella mutica; assembly: GCA_947561585.1. NCBI lineage: Eukaryota > Metazoa > Arthropoda > Malacostraca > Amphipoda > Caprellidae > Caprella > Caprella mutica. The sequence continues at coordinate 284,635 of CANNZV010000245.1, forward strand.
TTGCTTATACTTTATTTTGGTAATGAGCAATGGAGATTCTGACCCTAGAGTATCAGAGATTAAGAAAGAGGTATACAATATAATTTACATGGATAATGGTGGGTATACTTGTAACTCTGAGAAACAGTTACAGTATTGTTATGATAAACTACCAGAGATATTTTCAGAATATAAATTCAATTTACAGCAATTCGTGACTAACAGTGATTCATTACAGAATAAGATAGATGCTCGTAATGATAACGTAGCCCAATCTAACGTGAAATTGCTCGGTACTACTTGGAATAAAGAAACTGATTGTTTGAGCATAGTGGATTTCAAACTCGATATGGAGGCTAATACTAAAAGGAAAGTATTAAAATCCTTAGGCTCCATATACGACGTTCTTAACATTTATTTACCATTGATTAATAGAGCTAAGTTGTACATGAAAGAATTGAAATGGGATGATAAACTCTCACCTGAAAGAATTAGAGAATGGCATAATATTTGTAGACAGGTAAATAACACGCCTCTTATCGAATTACCACGAATGATCGGAGGTAGGAATGATAGCTACTCTCTGCATGCTTTCACCGATGCTTCTAAATCTATTTATGGAGCGGTGATTTATGCTAAAAATGAGTCTAGTGGTCAGATTAGTTATCTAATGTCAAAGAATAGACTTGTTAATAACAAGATGTTGGGAAGTCTATTCCATCTTTGGAGATGTTAGCTGTAACATTTGGATTGCAAACATTATTCGATATCTACAACAATTTGACTGGACCTTCTATTATAAATCCTATTAAAATAGTCAATGTTCATTTGCATACAGATAGTTTAGTTTGCATTCATTGGATTCGGAGTCATTTTGTAAACTACGATAAAATGCAGAAGCTTTCTGTATCTGTGATAAACAAGCTCTGCATTATTGACACTCTGTGCCAACAACATCCTGTTACTTTTCATTTTACCGAAGGTAAATTGAATCCCGCAGATTTGGTGACCAGGATATGCAGTTACAAAACCCTTAATAATTCTTCTTTTTTCAAAGGCCCTGATTTCCTCCAAACAGGTGGACGAAGTGCCAGAGGTAGTGCAGGAGATAGAGGAACCGGAACAAGGGACTTGGGCGATGAGGACAGAGGTGCAAAAGTGTGACTCATTTAATTAGACCCGATAAGTATTCTAGAATATCTAAACTAGTGAGAGTGTACGCTAATGTTCCCAAATTCATTTTGAAGATTAAAACTCGTATTAGGGTCAAAAGTGGAGTAACGGTAAATCCAATAAGTGAAATTGGGTTCTGTAAACAAGCGCTCCACGATATAATCTTAATCCTGAAGAGTTCGCTTTTTTGCAAGATATTTCCAGATCAAAAATTAATGTCCCTAAAATGTCCGCAAAGTTGAATCTATTTATAGACAGTGATGGTCTGCTTAAAGTTTAATGTAAAATACCAATTAATTACAGTGGAAAATTCCCAATCTTATTGCCAAAGCATAGCAGTATAACTAAATGTATAATTAGAGAATATCATGTTAAGTATGGTCACGCTGGTTTATATTTCACTCTGAAACAGTTGCGACCTGATTATTGGATAGAATATTGCTACTCTACTGTTAAAAAAGTAGTGAGATCTTGTAACTTGTGCAAGAGACTTAATGCCAGACCTATTAGCCTTAATCAAAATTCTTACAGAGATGAACAAACCAATCCCCCTAAAGCCCCATTCGCCTATGTTTACATGGATTATTTTGGACCATTCGTCATAAAGCGTGACAATGTTAGGTCTAAAGTTTATGTTCTTGTCATCACATGTATGTGGACGAGAGGTATAAGTTTGCAACTTTGTGATTCCCTTAGCGTTAAAGATTTCTTACGGGCAGTACAATTGCACGTGTTCAATCATGGAATATTTCAGTATTGTGTTTCGGATCTTGGATCACAGCTTGTTGCGGGTTCAAAGGTAATTGCAGACTGGCTGAATGATGTGGAAGTAGTTAATTATTTTGATGAGTTAAACCTAAGCCATATTAAATTTGAGCAATTTTCCAAAGGTAATAGCGCCTTAGGCTCGCTTGTGGAGAACTGTGTGAAACAGTGCAAGAATTTAATTTTCAAATCTATTAAGAATAATGTCTTGATTTCTATTTTATAATTAAAGAAACTAATTGTATTGTCAATAAACGACCAATTGCATTCCAGAGCTCTCTTAGAGATACCAATGTAGTTCCAGCTGCAATGTCTCCAGAAATGCTGATCTATGGACGTGAAATACCGTCCATAAATATAATTCCAAGTCAGTTTAATAAGCATGACCCAGATTGGAATTATACTGCTGAGGCAATTAGACTGGACTTTGGTAACTTGCAAAGAGTAAGGGAAAGGATGAAGGAGAACTACCATGGCGAATTCCTTCAACAGTTGATAGATCAAGCAGTGGATAAGCCTGGACGATACAAGAAAAAGTTTCACGCAAAACTGAAACCAAATGACATTGTTCTTTTGGTTGAACCTTTCGGCAAGCCCTCCACCTATCCTTTAGGTATTGTTAAAACCGTGGAGGAAAATTCGATTGGAGAGGTTAATGCAGCCAGAGTGTTGAAGGGAAAGACCAAAGAAATTGTGTATAGGCATTCTACATCATTGAAGTTGCTCATACCCGCTGTAGATGACTTTAACAATGAGTCTGTAACCCTTGATGAGGACAATAAGGTCGTGAGCGGTCCCCAGCGCCATCCAAGGAATGCCGCTAAGAGAGCTAAAGCTCGTATAGGCAATTTATTGGATGCTAACTTGGTGTAATTTATTATCCTATTCCGTTATGGTTTGTAAAAATGTGTTTTTCAGGAACGTCCCTGTGTATATATTGTTGACGTTTCTGATATTTTTTTTGTATTTTGTGTGTTTTATATCTAGTGTTTTATATTACAAGCAATATTGAAATTGTTTGTTCATATAAGTCTATTCCAGCAAGTTTGCTAGACTTACATAAACCCTCTCGCCGGGAGTGTCTTGGAATATTTATTTATACATTAAATTAATGTATACTATCATATGAATAATCTTTAACCGTGATTGATTGACATATTATATAATGTATTTTAATTGATCATGCTTATTTTGTTCATTTAGGTTTTAATGAATATATATTGAACAGTCACTGTGATCCATTTGCTAATTATATTTATGCTATGGCAACCACACCAATAATAGTAAATGTCCAGGATCACGGTGACACATCTAATGAGTATTCTTCAGAGTCTCATTACAGACACATGCCGTATTCTCAAGTGTTGTAGTTCAATAAAAACGAGAGAACATAACTACAAAGGACTTCAAAGCTGTAACAAAAAGGAAGTGTGATGACTAGTAGTCCACGCAGTGTCTTTTATCACCACACAGAGTTTTCAACTATGATTGGCTAAGGAAGAGGCGAGGAGTGAGGCGGGACGATACAGGACAACGCATCTACAAATCATAAGCTGGCAGTCTTAGTATCGGAGGTTGGTTGTTATATAGGCATAGTATATTAGCAACTATTCGGTGACTGTTCTATAGCTATTCATCTCAAACCCATATTAACTTCTTATAAACTATTAACTTCTTATAAACTATTAACTTCTTATAAACTATTGAATTCTTATAAACTATTGAATTCTTATAAACTATTGAATTCTTATAAACTATTGAATTCTTATAAACTATTGAATTCTTATAAACTATTGAATTCTTATAAACTATTGAATTCTTATAAACTATTGAATTCTTATAAACTATTGAATTCTTATAAACTATTGAATTCTTATAAACTATTGAATTCTTATAAACTATTGAATTCTTATAAACTATTGAATTCTTATAAACTATTGAATTCTTATAAACTATTGAATTCTTACAAACTATTAACTTCTCATAAACAATTAACTTCTTATAAACAATTAACTTCTTATAAACTATTAACTTCTTATAAACTATTAACTTCTTATAAACTATTAAATTCTTATAAACTATTAACTTCTTACAAACTATTAACTTCTTATAAACTATTAACTTCTTATAAACTATTAACTTCTTATAAACAATTAACTTCTTATAAACAATTAACTTCTTATAAACTATTAACTTCTTATAAACTATTAACTTCTTATAAACTATTAACTTCTTACAAACTATTAAATTCTTACAAACTATTAAATTCTTACAAACTATTAAATTCTTACAAACTATTAACTTCTTACAAACTATTAACTTCTTATAAACTATTAACTTCTTACAAACTATTAACTTCTTATAAACTATTAAATTCTTATAAACTATTAACTTCTTACAAACTATTAACTTCTTATAAACTATTAACTTCTTATAAACTATTAACTTCTTATAAACTATTAACTTCTTATAAACTATTAACTTCTTATAAACTATTAACTTCTTATAAACTATTAACTTCTTATAAACTATTAACTTCTTACAAACTATTAACTTCTTATAAACTATTAACTTCTTACAAACTATTAACTTCTTATAAACTATTAAATTCTTATAAACTATTAACTTCTTACAAACTATTAACTTCTTATAAACTATTAACTTCTTATAAACTATTAACTTCTTATAAACTATTAACTTCTTATAAACTATTAACTTCTTATAAACTATTAACTTCTTACAAACTATTAACTTCTTACAAACTATTAACTTCTTATAAACTATTAACTTCTTATAAACTATTAACTTCTTACAAACTATTAACTTCTTACAAACTATTAACTTCTTATAAACTATTAACTTCTTATAAACAATTAACTTCTTACAAACTATTAACTTCTTACAAACTATTAACTTCTTACAAACTATTAACTTCTTATAAACAATTAACTTCTTATAAACTATTAACTTCTTATAAACAATTAACTTCTTATAAACAATTAACTTCTTATAAACTATTAACTTCTTATAAACTATTAACTTCTTATAAACTATTAACTTCTTATAAACTATTAAATTCTTATAAACTATTAACTTCTTACAAACTATTAACTTCTTATAAACTATTAACTTCTTATAAACAATTAACTTCTTATAAACAATTAACTTCTTATAAACAATTAACTTCTTATAAACTATTAAATTCTTATAAACTATTAAATTCTTATAAACTATTAAATTCTTATAAACTATTAAATTCTTATAAACTATTAAATTCTTAATTCATTTAAATCTTCATCTAAACTCAAATTTTCTTGTTTACTACTAATTAAAGTCCCTTGTAGTTTAACGTTGGTTCATTCAAAATATCTAAATCTATTCTTTCTCATTCATAGTTTATGGACTCATCTCTTCTATGCCACCTGGAGAGACAGCGATGAAACAGACCCGCACATCAAAATCACAGTCATTTAAATTCAGTAATCTATAAATACGTAGTAATCCACTCTGGAAAAAGTAGTCTTTTCTGATGGATTAATTACTCTGTTGGAGTTTAGAAAACCTTAAAATATAATAATAGATTAATAGGAACTGTATAATCCGCAGCATTTAGCCTCTAAAATTCATCTGTTAGCCTAAGGGATTTTCCAGAGTGGGTAGTACCTAATCAAATACGTAAAATGTCAATTGAGATCTGGTCTAATTCAGATCTCTAAAATAACTATAATTTACAATCCTAATGTAAATTTAGAAATCAATATAAATAAATTATAGATTTCTCATTTTATTATTTCAAACCCTTTGGTCCATTTTATTTATGAAAGGGTGGATTTTTTCAGCTTTTTCAAAATGTCAGTGGAATTTTGTGCACCAAATACAGACTGGTTCGTGCATCTTTTGCAGACTGGGATCAGCCAAATTACTGGAAATTTATGGTGGATTTTTCAGCTTTTTGAAAAAGTCAGTGGGATTTTGTGCACCAAATACAGACTGGGACCGTACCATTTATTATACCAATACTATTATTTACAAAAATGAGACAGAAAAATATATACCTAACAATGCATTAAATCCCTAATCATTTATTTTTAATAAGAAAGACTATATAGGTAATTGATTTGGATACATTTCAATCAGCAGCAAAATTTCAAAGTACAAGCAGAACTTTATTGAGTTCCAATTTGAAATTTTGTGTGACGTCATCGAACTCTCTTTTATCTATATAACGGATTGCGAGCTAATTATATAAAAAAATTACCACTGCCAAGTTTTTCCTTATTTTAGTATACAGGCATCTCCCCCTTTAGTTACCAAATCACGACTCAGTTTAGTTACCAAACGGTCACTAAAGCGAAGAAAAGTAACAAGAAATTTATAATTGTAATTCCTTGATTATATATATCATTTTCTATGAGTTATGGAAAGAAATTTTTTTTAGAGTTAATAGAGTAGGGGAGAACCGGGAGCATTCGGACAGAGGGATTATTGCAACTGAATGTGTACGGTGCGACGTGTTAACCGTCAGCTATTTGAAAGATCCAATGCGAAGTTGTAGTATTTCGCCCCAGAGAAGTAATTTACTGTTTTCTTCAATAGTGATGTAATTTTTCGTGATTCAATTAGATCGTGTATGGACTATATGAATACGAAACTGATTCTCAATCTCAAAGGTATGAATTATATAATAATAATAATAATAATAATAGAGTTTATTTAATCAATCAACTACATTTATATACAAAAAAAAAGGATAATTTATTTGATTGAAGAAAGCCCTAAGGTAACTTTAAAAAAAGTTATTTAAAAAGTTATCAATGTTTTAAATTATATTTGGTGTGTTAAAAAAATGGTGATGTGTTTAATTTGGAAGTATCATTTGGGATGAATCGGACACTTCAGTTTAAGTTGGTTTGGACGGTGTCCGAACCTTCCCTCTGTATTCGATTCAGTCCACCATTACAATTTATTGAACTAATTCTTATCAAAAAGGACATTCTGAACTTGAAGTTAATTATTTTAATTGACATAGGATTCGTTTATAAGATTAGTTGCAACTTTTAATATTAGAGTCTTTATTTGACAGTTTGACGATCGTATTCATGCCTTTTCATTATAAAAGGAAAACTGATAGAGGCCGTAATAAAGAAGGTATTCAAAAAACATTTAATGAATTCCAAAAATGTTTATCTGTTATAATTATATATTAACATTTACGATGTACTTAAATATAAATTTGACCAAGTAATCAAAAGTTATTTCATGAAGATCTATACAACCAAATATTTCCGATGCGAGTATCTGTATACCATGTGACGTCATGAGTCGCGCGCGTGACGTCATACTTTCGCGCCATTTTCAAGTGCGAGTATCCTTCTAACTATTTCCCAGCAAACATGAATGTATCTATTCGATGTCTAAACGACTCTGTATAACCTCTCTTCCGACATCGAATACCAGTAACAAATTAGACATGGTGACATCAAGTAGACATCAATCCGATATCCGTTTGCACCGCTAAACCGCATCATATCAAGTATATTTGGCATCGAAGCGATACCGTTGCTGTCGATTTCGTAGCGCTAACGGTGGGTATCGACTTAGCAACCATTTCGACTCATAGTAGATATCGGAATGTCTGTTTCTAAATGATATCTGAATTTACACTTCGAGTAGAAACACGAAAACTGATACATGGTTTTAGCAGCATCATCTTGACGTCGGCATGTCTGTTTCCAAACGATATCCGAATTTATACTTCGACCAGAAGTGCGAAAACAGATACGTAGTTTTAAAGAAATCGTTTCAAATTTGGAAATTCATTTTCTTATCTTCCTGTTTTATAATACGTATAGAAATGTAGGAATTATTTCTATTCAATTGGATTTTACCTTTCTATATGACGTACGTTGTGCTCCCTTTAAACTATACTTAATAATTAATATACTTATAGGGGCCTACGGCAGTTGTAAAGGTACGATCGGGCATTGGCACGCTAGTGCGATTGTACACTGGATTAACGTAAAGTAAGCAATACTGACCCAACAAACATATGAATGTCGATTCGATGCCGTTTGCTGTCGAATTCGTAGCGCTAACGGTGGGTATCGACTTAGCAACCATTTCGACTCATAGTAGATATCGGAATGTCTGTTTCTAAATGATATCTGAATTTACACTTCGAGTAGAAACATGAAAACCGATACATGGTTTTAACAGCATCATCTTGACGTCGGCATGTCTGTTTCCAAACGATATCTGAATTTATACTTCGACCAGAAGTGCGAAAACAGATACGTAGTTTTAAAAAAATCGTTTCAAATTTGGAAATTCATTTTCTTATCTTCCTGTTCTATAATACGTAAAGAAATGTAGGAATTATTTCCATTCAATTGAATTGTACATTTTTATATAACATACATAGTGCTCCCTTTAAACTATACCCAATAATTAATATACTTATAGGGGACTAACGACACTACGGCAGTTGTAAAGGTATACGATTGAGCATTGACACGCTAGTGCGATTGTGAACTGTATCAACGAAAATTAAGCAATACTAGAACATCGGTTGTTGAACAGTGTTCCTCCAGTACCGTGAGAACGAAATGGTGATGAATCTATTTTAAACTGCTTATTATAAATAAGCCCTGAGGGGTTCCTGAAGCTGTCTTTGGTGAATAGAAGAGATTGGGGTAGCGTCCTTTGGGTCCCAAACTGTTGTAATTTGGATTATGTATTGTCTATTTTATGTTTACCATGTTTCAACTCTCCATGCAATTTTAGACGATAGCGCTAGGGTTATGCTCTACAATTACGAGGTCTTAGATTTTGTGTTAGGTAAGCTCGTAGGCTTCATTTACTATTACCTATTCACTTCTCCCTTCCATCCTTGAGTGCAGCCACCGGTGCTTGTGATCATTTTTGTCACATTCTTCGGTAAGTGACAGCATTCACGGAGTAGCTTTTTAGCATCCATAAGCGTCGTGACTTTATCCATGGAGCCACTTTCCTTTCTGACTGCTTCTTACAGTCCCTTGTATTTCATTTCCTTTTGACGTCAGCGACATGGATTTTGGTTCCGAAGCAGACGTTAAACATCTACTAAACGTAAATAATTAATAGTTGATGGGCTATTTAACATGTTCCATTTTAGAGTAAATTCTGTGTTATCGGACGGTTCCACATTTTCGAATATGTAAGAAATAAATATAATAATTATCATTATTAAACTCTTACTTAAATTGGTATCCATGATACCAGTACGTAAAATACAAGTTTAGAAATAAAAATTAACACATAAATAATTTTTCTACGTAAAATGCTTAACCCCATATCCGATAACTTGAGCTTTCACCTAGCGCCAAAAGCTGCAAATGAGACGATTAAAATTCAGTGATTCACATTATAGATAATTAAACTTAAAGTGGTAATCGGACTCAATAAATCTATATAATAATCATTATTTAACTTTTATTTCAATTGGTATCATACCTTCAGCTATTATGTTACTAATTAAATAGTAGTTAAATAATGATTATTATATTTTCCTTTGTCACGTGTTCGAAAATATAGACCCTATTAATAACTTGGAACATATACCCTATTGCTAAAAAATATTTCACAGAGCACAAAATTCATGATTGTTCAATGAAACACAATAATATAAGTCAAAATATCAGACTAATTACTCAACTATTATGACCTATATTTACTGAGTGAGAGTTAATCTATGGTCAAATTTTAATTAATGCATTCATTACTTTGAACTTTCATCACAGAGCTTTCATCTGTATTCTAAGTCGTAGCCTCAAAACATTTTCTTTAATTTGAACTCATAGAGATCGAAATTTTTAAGGAGTTACAATTATATGAAAATTTGACCAACTCATTACTATTTGTAATAAGAATAAGTTGTGATTTTGGTTATAAAAGCGGTGCTTCCCTGTATTGTTTTATTCACTATAAAATTTCTTTAAGTATCTCCGGGTCATTTAATATGAAATTTTTTTTTTAATCAAATGCATCCACGGTGGCAAAGTGACAGAGCTACAGGCACGACGACGGTTGAACCCACGAACGATTCCCGGACACGTCACTTCATTTCTTCCCATTTAATTTATATATAACACTATGTAACATTAATCAAATTGATATGCATCTAAACGTACAGTAAGTTATATCAATGAAGTAAGAATTTTTTATTTATTTATTGTATGCAAGTGGATATCGTTTCGAAGCATATTAGATATATAATTAGGCGTCTGTTCGATAGAGAATCCCTATGTATGTTGGATGTCGTAATTTATCTTTCTATTCAACGCTGTTATAACGCTATCGCTCCGATGCTAAATATACTTAATATGATGCGGTTTAGCGGTGCAAACGGATATCGGATTGATGTCTACTTGATGTCACCATGTCTAATTTGTTACTGGTATTCGATGTCGGAAGAGAGGTTATACAGAGTCGTTTAGACATCGAATAGATACATTCATGTTTGCTGGGAATGTAGTTTAATCTCAAACTTTCGTTCAATAAATTAGTCGAAAATAGTCTGTAGCATTGTCTTTCTTTTTGAGAAGCAAGTATATGCTTTGAGCCATGGATAAAATCGTATATTTTTTATGGTATAATAGTTTTTTTTGTTGTGAATTTATTATGATTTGAGCATACATTCTCTCTGTTCATCTTGTTATTTCTGTAATAAAATTATAGTTTTAGTGAGATGTCAAAGTATAGTTAGTAATCAAATCATACACTTTTTCATCATAGAAATTATCTGTATTCGTCATGTAAGTAACTATTAAATCTTTAAAAAGTAGGGTTTCGAGAAGTGCAGTAGTGACAATTTTCGTTTTAGAGTGTTGCTGTGATAACGTCACGTACACTAAACGTCTCGATTGTCACTACATATTCTATATACGGGGGTTAAGACCCCCGTATGGCGCCACTTTTTGGCATCACTTGTGCGCCTGCTATGCTACCTCCATCTTTATATACACTCAGTGGTCATGGTGAAAAGTCATCAAATTTCACTCTCTCTATTTAAAAACTTGTGTTATAGGCAGATCGGAAATTAGTTTTTCTTTAGATACTAATTTAACTTAGCCTGGATTAGTTCTTGTATGGATAAGTTATTCTTCAGTCTTTCTAGCTGAGGACTCTATTTTTTATTGCCATGCTCATATGGAACTATATCTTTTACTTATACATTTGAAAATTAATTTTTTTAGCTTCTTTTATTTTCTAAGTTCAGAATTTTAAGCTATATTTATTAACTCTGTGAAAAATTGTTAATGCTACCATTTTTAAGCAGCTTAATTCTTGAAATTGAGATATTCGAAAGACTGATCAGATTTCTGAGCTAGTTTTTTTCTTCTTGGATATGAACTCTAAATATTTTTACCGATTGATTTTTTGCTGATAGCTGAGGCGAAGTTCAGCTCAATATCAAGTGTTTCTGTTCTTGAGATCATTTCTAATTATAAATTTATCAATACTTCACAGATTTTCTTGAAATTGCTGATGGAATTTGAAATTTATTACCAAAATGTGTGCTTTCAAAACTTTTGTATCTTTACTTCTGGACTTTGAAATAATACCGAACTTCAGAATTTTTTTTCTATAGTCAGTGGAACCATTTTTTATAGGTATCCAAACCTGCAATATGTCGAGATTTAGAACGGTTTACGAAATAGCTAAATTAGATTTTATGCACTTCTTTACATTACTCTGTACTAGAGTCATAAAGCAGTTCCCGCACAGTATAATTAAACTATTTAATTTAATAAAATACGGAATTCTACTTTATATTATTGTGCCTAAATTCCTTTGAATACGATCTGTAGACATGGAATAGAAAGAAAAAAAAACACCTAGAGCTGTAGCTTTTAACCACATTTTATTTTTTATTTTAGCCTCTAGACTCCTAAGAGTTTAGGTAGGTATATACTTTATTAATTGTTTTATTATACATATGATTCTTCCATTCGTAAATAGCCGCCGGTTTACGTCAACTTCTATAATGTAGACTGTAGTATATACTTTTTGTTTAAACTGTTCTTTCTGTATTTATAAATACCTTTAAAATTAATAATCTTTTTCAGGTTTTAGTCTCACAATACCTATAGATATAACCATATTTATGCACTATAAAAAAAGGGAAAAGCAACGAATAATTTTCTGAACAGCTGGATGCTCAAGGTTAGTGTTAAACAGTAAATGTAATTACGTATATTCACCTAATTTATTTTTCCCGTAATTTTTAGCTTGTAACTCTACTACCAAATTCTCGTTTTTATTTTGTGCCGGTAACTCTAAGAAATTTCTTTCTTTCTGGGCAGCAAAAAATTTATAAGCCTGCATGAGCTCTATGGTCACGCAGGTAAATTACGACCCTTTAATTTTTAATTGCAGCCCTCTCAAGAGAGTCTCTAAAACATTTTGAATAGAAATTACATTAAAATGTTGCATAGCTATCAAAATAAGCACAGTGAATGCTATAACTTATTAATTTAATTTTTGACGTGTGTTTTGAAGCTATGATGTTTCAGTTGTTAGAGGCCTCAGTTAGTAAGTGGGCCGCAATTTACCTTTTTGACCCTATCATGAAGCTGTTTGTGGTGGATTTAATAGAAGGGGGTTCCCTTTGGCCTCTAACTGTTGTAATTTGGATTTATAGTCTTTTTTTCATTCTTATTATGTTTATCTTTTCACGCCACTTGCAGTTTTAGAGGGTAGCACTAGGTTTATGCTTTCAAACTACAAGTTCTTCGACTTTTGGGTTTGTTAGGCTTGTACCCAACAAACATATGAATGTCGATTCGATGCCGTTTGCTGTCGAATTCGTAGCGCTAACGGTGGGTATCGACTTAGCAACCATTTCGACTCATAATAGATATCGGAATGTCTGTTTCTAAATGATATCTGAATTTACACTTCGAGTAGAAACACGAAAACCGATACATGGTTTCAACAGCATCATCTTGACGTCGGCATGTCTGTTTCCAAACGATATCTGAATTTATACTTCGACCAGAAGTGCGAAAACAGATACGTAGTTTTAAAAAAATCGTTTCAAATTTGGAAATTCATTTTCTTATCTTCCTGTTATATAATACGTATAGAAATGTAGGAATTATTTTTATTCAATTGGATTGTACCTTTCTATATAACGTACGTTGTGCTCCCTTTAAACTATAACCAATAATTAATACATTTATAGGGGACTACAGCAGTTGTAAAGGTAGATCGGGCATTGACACGCTAGTGCGATTGTACAATGGATCAACGTAAAGTAAGCGATATTGGAACATCGGTTGTTGAACAGTGTTCCTCCAGTAAAGTAAAATGAAATGGATAACCAATCAAGTGATTTTTAGATGACCAGTGCATTTATTGTTATGAATCTATTCTAAACTGCTTATTGTAAATAAGCACCGAAGGGTTCCTGAAGCTGTCTTTGGTGAATAGAAGAGAAGGGGGTGGCGTCCCTTGGGACTCAAACTGTTGTGATTTGGATTATGTATTGTCTATTTTATGTTTACCATGTGTATAGTGTTTTTAACTCTCCATGCAGTTTTAGAGGATAGCGCTAGGGTTACGCTCCACAATTACGTACGAGGTCTTAGATTTTGTGTTATGTAGGCTCGTAGACTTCATTCACTATTACCTCTTCATTTTCATCTTCCATCATTGAGTGCAGCCACCGGTGCTTGTGACCATTTTTGTCACATTCCTCGGTAAGTGACAGCATTCACGGAGTAGTTTTTCAGCATCCATGAGCGTCGTGACTTTGTCCATGGAGCCACTTTCCTTTCTGACTGCTTCTTCCAGTCCCTTCTATTTAATTTCCTTTTGACGTCAGAGACATGGCCTTTGGTTCCGAAGCAGACGTTAAACCTATACTAAACGTAAATAATTAAAAGTTGATGGGATATTTAACATGTTCTATTTTAAGCTAGAGTACATTAATCCTGTGTTATCGGACGGTTCCACATTTTCGAATATGTGAGATATAAATATATTAATTATCATTATTCAATTCTTACTTAAATTGATATCCATGATACCAGTACGTAAAATACAAGTTTAGAAATAAAAATTAATACATATATGATTTTTCTACGTAAAATGCGGAAACCCATTTCCGATAACTTGAACTTTCACCTAGTGCCAAAAGCTGCAAATGAGACGATTAAAATTCAGTGATTCACATTATAGATAATTAAACTTAAAGTTGTAATCGAACTCATTAAATCTATATACATATAACGATCATTATTTAACTTTTATTTCAATTGGTATCATACCTTCAGCTATTAAATTAAATTGTAGTTAAATAATAATAATTATATTTTCCTTTATCACGTGTTCGAAAATATAGACCCTATTAATAACTTGGAACATAAACCCTACTGCTAAAAATATTTCACAGGACACAAAATTCCCGTTTGTTCAATGTAACACAATTATATAAGTCAAAATATCAAACTAATTACTCAACTATTATGACCTATATTTACTGAGTGAGAGTTAATATATGGTAAAATTTTAATTAATGCATTCATTACTTTTAACTTTCATCACACAGGTTTCATCTGTATTCTAAATCGAAGCCTCAAAACATTTTCTTTAATTTGAACTCAAAGAGAACGAAATTTTTAAGGAGTTACAAATATATAAAAATTTGACCAACTCATTACTATTTGTACTAAGAATAAGTTGTGATTTTGGTTATAAAAGCGGTGCTTGCCTGTATTGTTTTATTCACTCTAAGAATATCTTCAAGTATCTCCGAGTCGCTTAATATCAAAATTTTTTTTAGGTAATTGCATCCATGGTGGCAAAGCTACAGAGGTACAGGCACGAGGACGGAGGGACCCACGAACGATACCTGGACGTATCACTTCATTTCTTCCCATTTAATTTATTTATAACACTATGTAACATTAATCGAATTTATATGCATCTAAACGTACAATACGTTATTTCAAAGAAGTAAGAGTTTTCTATTTTAATCTATTTATTTATCGGATGAAAGTGGATATCGTTTCGAAGCATATTAGATATATAATTAGGCGTCTGTTCGATGCAGAATCTCTATGTATGTTGGATGTCGTACTTTATCTTTCTATTCAACGCTGTTATAACGGTATCGCTTCGATGCGAAATATACTTGATATGATGCGGTTTAGCGGTGCAAACGGATATCGGATTGATGTCTACTTGATGTCACCATGTCTAATTTGTTACTGGAATTCGATGTCGGAAGAGAGGTTATACATAGTCGTTTAGACATCGAATAGATACATTTATGTTTGCTGGGTAGGCTTAATTTACTATCCCCTTTTCATTTTAATCTTCCATCCGTGAGTGCAGCCTGCGGACCTTAAATTGGTTCCTTTTTTATTCTTTTTAAGTGAATGCATTCTCGGAGTAGCTCTTCTGTATTCATGAGCATTGTCACCGACGGTGGTAAGTGACTTTGTTTTTGAAGCCACTTTCCAGTGGCTTCCAGTCCCTTGTATTTAATTTCATTGTCAGCGATATGGCCTTTGTTTCCAAAGAAAACGTTAAACCCCTACTTAAATTAACAGAGATTATTTATTAATAACTTTATACTAAAAAAAAACTATCTTAAATTCATAATAGTAAATATGCAAGATATTTATGTTGTATTTATGAGAGTTTTCAACGAATGACACTATGTAACCGTCATGAATTGAAGAAAGAGGCAGATAATTTTTCGATTCGAACAGTTGCAAATTGGATGATGACCAAGTTTTTTTTTCCCTTTTTGTTTCATTGAAATTCACTGTTTCGTAGAACAGCACTAGATAGGGATAACAATGTAGTCTTAGATTGTTTATTAATATAATTTGCAATATGTTTTTGCACCCTGTTTGTTCATTTTCCTCTTACTTCCGCGATTACTAGATTCTCATTCCGTAACATCCATTGAAGAGTCTCTTTCATTCCATTCACGGCGTCTCTTTCCAATCTAACTGCTAGATCTATATTAAGGTCTTTTCTATTTATTTTCCGATTAACGAAATGCCGAAACCATTATATTCGCATCAAACCTATTCAATAACAATAACTAATATACTAATTTATATTATTAAAATTTGTTTCCAGTTCAATGGAGAGAGCGAGCATTCGCTAGGTGGAACTCTAAAAACCACTACCTATGACCCAAGCCTTGCTATGATCAGATCACTTCTCCTCACAAGAAAGCGGAAGAAACAAACGACAGCAGTGCAAATCTCCCTTTTCTTAATTGGTAAGGACAAATTTCTGTTAGTTCAGTGATACCTGAATAATTAGCAAAGTTATTCGTATCAGTTATGTTTCATAAATATATAATTTAAAAAATGTATGAAAATTGTTTAAAGATATAATATAGTAGGCTAATTGTAAAGCCCCCAGTGGCTGTATCCTCAATCTGTTCAGGTGAATATAAGAGAAGAGCACAACAGCATCAGGCTTATCATTTTTGTGGCTATCACACAGAGAACGGTTTTGTTGATACAACAAAAAAAAGTAGGTTTTTGGTTGTATCAACAAAATAAATTAGTCAGCTATGAGCCATCAAAATAATTTTGTTACAGTAAATATATATTTTGTTAAGGTTTTTTTGTTATAGTTACACTAGAATTTTTAAGGTAACAGTAACTAGAGCATATTAGTTATAGTAACATTACAATACTGTTATTTCAAAAAATGTATTTTGTTATGTCAACAAATAGTATAATTAAAGCAACACAAATAATTTTTTGTAGTAACAAAATCATTTTGTTATTTTAACTGAAAAATAGATTATGCTGTTTTAATTACTATTTCATATTATATTTCATATTTTGTATATGTAAATTTGGCTGTATATCAATTAGTTTAATGTTACAAATTGTTATATACAAATTAAATGGGAATAAATGAACATAGAAATGCAGTGGTACAATCAAGACTCGAACCGACGATCTCCAACCTCCAGTCTGCGGCGCTAACCTCTCAGCCATCCTGGACATGGTAGAAGTAGGATTGGAATGAAGTATAACTAATATGAAGACGTGCATGCCTTCTATAGTTATTATAAATAAATATTATTTAATATTCAATTGATTTCGTATCTTTTCTTTTTTATAATGACAAGCAATAGAACATTTAAATTGAATATTTTTAAAATAGCTATCTATTAATATTTATCAATTCCCTCCTACCTACCTAGTTTCTTACTAGGTGTTATCAATCAATACCTACATAGATACCTACTAGTGTGTATCATTACTTACGTAGTTATGATACGTAAATAAGGCTTTGGAATGAACTTGCTGCAATATGTATCAATATTTTTACCATTTAGATTTGCACCAAGACACAATGCATTACTTTTTCCCGCGTAAAACAGACGAGGGACATCACGCGTGGTACATATATGGGAATATCGATGCAAAATAGCACTCAAGAAACACGTATAAATTTATATATATATTGATTCTGTACGAACAATGAATACTTATTGTGGTAACTTGAAATTTATATGAAGCCTAATAACAAAAAGAAATAGCAGATAATTATTACTAATGACAATATAATATTGTTAATAGTAAAAAATTTATCAACAAAAATATAATATTATTGTAGCAAAATTATTATTTATAAAGACAAAGGTATTTTGTTAAACAACAATGTTATATTTTAACTAAATTTTTCAAGTTACTACTACAAAAACATTTTGTTATAAATAAAAAAACATTTAACAATATTTTATTGTTATCTTAGCAATATTAAAGTTAATATGAACAAAACTTTTTTAGTAACCTTAACAATAATCCGTAACAAAAATTGTGCTGTTAACTTAAAAAAATATTTTGTTGTAGTGAAGAAATCTTTGAACAATATTTTATTGCTGATTTAACTCAATTGATGGTTAATTTAACAAAATTTTCTCATTACCATAACCAAATGTTTTCGACAAAATACGTTTTGTAAATTTAACAAAACCGTTCTCTGTGTGATACTTGTAGCTTCTGAGGATAGCGCTATGCTTTTTTTGTGTCCGCTAGGCTTCATTTATCATCACCTCTTCATTTTCCTTTTCCATCTGTGAGTGCTGCCACCGGTGCTGGTGACTTTTTTCGTCACATTCCTTGGTAAGTGACTGCAGTCATGGATTTTTTTTTTTTTTTTGCATCCATGAGCGTTGTCTCAGACTGGTGGTAGTTTATTCTTCCATGGAGTCTCTTTCCTTTTCTAACTGTTACTTCAAGCCCCTTATATATTCAATTTCTTTTCAATATCAGCGATATGGCATAAAAACTTCCAATTAAATTGATTGGCAATCATAAATTATTTCGTTCAAATACTTTACAATTGGTAATTGTAAATACACAACTTATGGTTTCTGTAGTTTCTGAAATACTGACTGTTCATATCCACTCCATGGTGATAAACGGTTATTTATTTTGCTAGTACAGGCGTCCCCCGCTCTTATTACGTCTCAGACTTACAATAAGTCAAAGAGGTGTGGGTCATGTCTTGTACTTACATTACCTGGTATAGAAAATATTTCAGGAGTAACATTGGTATAATATATTATTTTTAGTTTTCAATTAAGCTGTTTTCGCCCTAACTAATACAAACTATATGATCATGCAGGTTAGATTGATTAAGAAAAAATATGTTAAATAATATATTTACAAGAAAGGAAGTTCAAATAAATATTACTGCAGATATATACTATATATATAATTAGTAATTTAGAGTAGAGTTTAAGTTTTTATTTAAAATTCTATCTTCAATTCATAAATATATATATTGGAGATTTCTTTCGCAGAGCTGTTCCTACCATTATAACATATTTGTTTGGACGCAATAATGTTAGGTATGAGAAGAACTGAATAGATTTTTCATACTAATAAATAACGGAATTGTTGAACCCAAAAAAATTGGTTAATACTTTGAATACAAATAAATGTATATTGTAGGGTAAAGTAACCAGTGACCAAACGAGTATAAAAAGCTGACTAATTAGTTATAAAGTTCGCATCTCCTCAGGATTATATCCTTATATATATGGTATTTATATATTCAATTATATATTTGGCATTAACTAAAATAATTTGGATCCATTATAGCCAACCCAATTTTTTTTGCCACCTCCCATCACTATCATCCTTTTTCCACGTGTATGAATCTAATCCAGCAATGTTTCATAGTATGGATTAGGAATCGTGTGGAAACTTTAAAAATTTGAAAAAAGCACTAAGCACTAAAATTAATATAGGACATAAAAGATATATTTATCGTTAATACGTTAACGGTTATTAACGAAAATGGTTATTATGAAACATTGTATGACATATATAAAGATTTCCAAAGTTGATTCTACATATGAGTAGAATTTTACGATAAAATAGATTATTTTAAAAATTGTATTTATTTGTTTTCAAAATTGAACAGAATGCTTCCATTTTAGATAAAACCACATACGTAACAATTGAATTGAAAAATAAAAAAAATCCGACTCATTCAATATCCTACTTCATATAGCAGGCAGCACAATCTATAATTGTGCAATATTAAGAATTGTTTCTGCAGTTGAACAATCTAACTTTAAAACTATTATAAACTATTTAACTGTACACAATGCACAGTCCTAATATACATGCCACGTCACTCCAAATTAAAATATTACTTTAGTCAGTTATATAATCTTTTCTTTGATAACTTGTTCGTAGAAAACAGAATATTATAGGGATAAGAATTATAAAAATGTAACTTCAGGACATGACTCACACTTATTACCGTTTTGTTGTAAGTGTGAGTCGCGATTTTGTAATAAGAGCGGGGGACGCCTGTATTAAAATTGGCAAATATTCAGAGTACTGGTAATAATTAATTAAACTCTTATATAGTTACTTGAATACAATTTTTTTAACATCTATTGAGAGTATAATGGTCGTTCTAAAAAAAATAGTTCATTATAGTTGTATCAACTAATTTTTTTTAACTGCAGCTTTTAGTTTATAGCCTAGTTTGGAATTCTTCACTCATTAAATCATTAAACTAGAAAAAACGTTTAAACTCTTAAAATTTACTGAAAATACGAATGGCTTAATTTATACAATATCCTAGATTACTTCAACATGTAATTTGCCGCTAAAATGAGAGTTTCTACAATATTTCATTTCAACATTCATATTTGAACATTTAACTAAAATTAAGCAGTATAGTGACATTGTTCAGTATTTTCAACTTATTGTCTTTCATTTTTTCTATTTTACAGTTTCGTTCTTTGCATCTCCCTTGACAAGAACGCTTAAGAATCAAATCGAATAAAATTAAATACTTCCTTCCATTTTTAAGGCAAATATGTATTACCCTTTTTCAGTACAAATTATGTTTCCATAAAGCAATAATCTTATTTAAAAAAATGACCAATATTTAATTACAAGAAATTAGTAAAATTCAATTATCTCTTTTGTAGAGTTCTTTAGTTTCGTTTAAATTAATTCGACTTTTTTCCAATTAGTTTGCAATATAGTCCTTTGTAGCATTAATTGTAAGTATTCTACGGATTGGAATTAATCTCTAACAGTTAGTCTCGAGTAATGGAAGATAAATGTAGCGTTTCTATAAAACCACGTTTCTAATGCTAAACATCTATTCAACCTTATCTTGCAATTTCCAAAAATAGCTTTGTTGACTTTTCTTCACTCATTTTATTCCACTTTCTTTCCATAGTTCGCAGTATAACCTCTTAATTCATCAACATAAAGAAATTAATAAAAATATTAGATCGAGGTGTGACTGTTTTTAGTCCTTTGGTGAAATATTTTGTAAGTTTGATTTTTAAAATTCGAAACACACTCTGAACACAGTAATTGGATTTTAATCTATCTGTGTTCTACTTTCCATTAATCTTGTTTTCTATCAAATCTTGTTTCTTCCTTGCCACTCGAATGTGGATACTTTTAACATAACCAAATGTGCTTCGAATACACATTGTTCAGGATTTTGGAGGATAGCGCTAGGGTTATGCTCTGATTTTTGTGTTAGGTAGGCTCGTAGGCTTCATTTACTATCACCTCTTCATTTTCCTTTTCCATCCGTGAATGCAGCCACCGGTGCTTTTGTCCCGTTTCGTCACATTCCTTGGTAAGTGACTGCATTCACGGAGTAGCTTTTCTAAATCCATGAGCATTGTCACCAACGGTGGCAAGTGCCTTTGTTCATGGAGCCACTTTCCTTTCTGACTGCTTCTTCTAGTCCCTTGTATTTAATTTCCTTTTACGTCAGCGAAATAGTCACGATATGACTGAAGCCCGACATTAAACCCCTACTAGAGTAAAAAAATATTATAGTATGAGATTAAAATAAAATCTATTCAATTTGTTATATCTTGTTAATAATTGTTTGTAGCATAATTCTTAGTCAATATCAGAGATTATTTAATTCATTTGTTTGTAATTATTTTCAGATTCAAATAACTTCGCACTACTGCAGTTCTCATCAGTGAAGTTCTCATCGGTGAAGTTCTCATCGGTGAAGTTCTCATCGGTGAAGTTCTCATCGGTGAAGTTCTCATCGGTGAAGTTCTCATCGGTGAAGTTCTCATCGGTGAAGTTCTCATCGGTGAAGTTCTCATCGGTGAAGTTCTCATCGGTGAAGTTCTCATCGGTGAAGTTCTCATCGGTGAAGTTCTCATCGGTGAAGTTCTCATCGGTGAAGTTCTCATCGGTGAAGTTCTCATCGGTGAAGTTCTCATCGGTGAAGTTCTCATCGGTGAAGTTCTCATCGGTGAAGTTCTCATCGGTGGAGTTCTCATCGGTGGAGTTCTCATCAGTGGAGTTCTCATCAGTGGAGTTCTCATCAGTGGAGTTCTCATCAGTGGAGTTCTCATCAGTGGAGTTCTCATCAGTGGAGTTCTCATCAGTGGAGTTCTCATCAGTGGAGTTCTCATCAGTGGAGTTCTCATCAGTGGAGTTCTCATCAGTGGAGTTCTCATCAGTGGAGTTCTCATCAGTGGAGTTCTCATCAGTGGAGTTCTCATCAGTGGAGTTCTCATCAGTGGAGTTCTCATCAGTGGAGTTCTCATCAGTGGAGTTCTCATCAGTGGAGTTCTCATCAGTGGAGTTCTCATCAGTGGAGTTCTCATCAGTGGAGTTCTCATCAGTGGAGTTCTCATCAGTGGAGTTCTCATCAGTGGAGTTCTCATCAGTGGAGTTCTCATCAGTGGAGTTCTCATCAGTGGAGTTCTCATCAGTGGAGTTCTCATCAGTGGAGTTCTCATCAGTGGAGTTCTCATCAGTGGAGTTCTCATCAGTGGAGTTCTCATCAGTGGAGTTCTCATCAGTGGAGTTCTCATCAGTGGAGTTCTCATCAGTGGAGTTCTCATCAGTGGAGTTCTCATCAGTGGAGTTCTCATCAGTGGAGTTCTCATCAGGATAGAACTAATCACTATCAGTGGAGTTCTCATCAGGATAGAACTAATCACTATCAGTGGAGTTCTCATCAGTGCAGTCTCATCATTCCCAGGTAGTCTGGTCTCATTCCCTGTGATATCCATTTATTCATGCTTATTACTTTTAGATTTTCAACGACATTTCTCCGTGGAAAGGAAGTGCATAAAATACAGAACTAATTTGTGTGGTTTTATTTATTGCTATGCGCTTGAAAAATTTAATCTTAGGTAAATATAGAATTAATTGTATATTGTAAGTTCATGTTAATCATTCAACCCTAAGCTTTTAAAAATTGTTCTAAGATTGATACTTCATGTAAACTAGTACTAATCATAAATCCTTTATTTTAGTAAGAATTGTATCGGGTAGTTTTTACTTTAGAATTAACCTGTAAGTGTATTTAGTCGTGTAGTAGTTTTTAAATTTTTACCCAATTTAATTGTTATCTTAAACTTTTGTAAAACACTATTTTTTATAAATATAAAATAATTATCCATTTTCTATTATTGATCCTTTATTTATCTTATTTCTAAGTAAAAAACTAATATTTTATGATAGAGATAGAACTTCAAGTTTAAACTTTTAAAGCCTTATTTGACAGTTGTCATGAATCCCAGTTTCACTCCGATGTCACAAATTAAGCATCAAAACTGCAGTAGGTAGCTACATTAGTTCTGTTCTTGGGGAACTTTCTTTTGGTTCATCTCATAGAACTTTGTAACTTATTTTATTGTCAACGTTGGCGATGTGGCATTTATGGAGAAGAAAAATAATGATCACTTCAGTTATTTTTAGTTCATGATATCACTGCTTGTTAATTGCTTGTGCATGCATTTAATATATAAAAATTTTACACTGAAAAAATTCCGTTCACTTGATGATTAAAATTCCATCAAATTACTGCATTTAAAATCTAAACTAAATGGATAAAGTTACAACTTAGTCATAGCTTTATTTTATTCTTTAGCCAAAAAGAATTTTTCAATTAAATAACTTCAATAAAAGATAGAAAATATTGGTATAGCCGTATAGGTAATTACTTATTTATAAGTTGATGAAAATTGAGAGAAACGCTCGTCAGCAACTTAATGATTGTTGTCATTAAATTGAGACGTAAGATAAATTATTATAATTTGAAAAACACAAATTTTAATAACTTCCTCATTTGGCCAATATATTGAATGAATTAAAAAATATTATACACACAAAGGACTTTGAAAAAGAAGAGAGGCTGTGACATGGCTTATTTCGCATATGCTCGTAAGAATTTGCTTATACTTTTTTGAAGCATATGCATTTTGTAAGGGCTTTAAGCAAAATCATTTGAGCATATGCTTTTTATTAGACCTTTAAGCAAAATCATTCTAGCATATGCTTTTTGTTAGGGCTTAAGCAAAATGTTTCGAGCATATGCTTTATCAAAGAGCTTATCCAATTTCAAGGCATAATATCCTTTCGTTGAGGTTTTCGTGAACAGAAAACATTTTCAACTGTTCATGAAAAGGTTGATATACACACAGAGAAAGGATTAGTTGAATCAAATTTGATTTGTTTTGACTCATATGAATGGGTTATTTGTGCGCCTACCTACGTGGTGAGTTGCAGGTACTACTTAAAAGTAGTTAAATTGACGTGGGTTATAACAAAACATTCGTTTTGACTCACTCCTAAACTTTTGGATTATCAGTCTTTGTGATTTCCTACAATACACTCTGTCATAGTTATTTCAACATACTTTAAAATTCTCAAAAAAGTAACTTTTAACTCTCATAGTAAGTTGATTCAATCTATAAAATGAATTGAATTAACTAATGTTTGATGACACACCATGTCATAGTTGTTTTAACACACATGAAAACATGAATAAAGTCCAACCAACTCACGTAATATATTGATTCAAAGCATAAATTGATGACCCATTAGATATGAGTAAACTTTTTTCTCTGTGTACGATGTTGGATTTTTCATACTTTTATGCTCTATATTATAAATACACGTTATGTCAAACATGAGCCATCACCTAATTTTTTTTTGCAAATCTTATTTTCAGATTCGTAATTGCAGTAAGTTTGAAACTTTGACGTAGCGAATTCTATTCCAATAGAATTGAAATATAGTAAGGACAATCGAGGTATGTTGTGTGCGTGACGTTATAACAACAACACTCTAAAATCATATTTAAATTTCAAAGAAAATTTGTAAAAAATAGCTATTAATTTGCATAATATAATAAATAAATATATATTTAATCAATTATTTAACCTGCCAAACCCCTAATTTTCTTTTTAAATTTGTTCCCTTGCTCACGTCACGTCACAAATCACTCTATTGTCGCTACTTAGCAATATTAGTATTCCTACTAGGGATTTAGAGAAGGCACCATAGAGTAAAGCTTTTTGAGCTGTGGTTACAAATCGAGTGATTTGTGACCGTGACGTCAACAAGGCAACACACATAAATAGAAAATTAAGGTTAAGCAGTGTGAATAACATTAATGGATTCATCTCTGTTTTATAATAGAACGTTCTTCAATTGTCCTAAATATTATTTTAGAGTGTTGCTGTTATGACGTCACGAACACAACATACCTCGATTGTCCTTACAATATTTCTATTATATTTCCCGCTTTTAAAACCAGGTGGTGGCACAACACACTTTTAAAATAGAAATTGCCGACAGTAGTGTATCTTATTGTAGCATAAGATCTTTGGCGTAACTCTTTAAATTTTTAGAAAAATAAATTAATTTGATAGCTTGCACGAGCTACCATCCAGGTCAGGATAACTAAAGTTGCTAAATCAGTCAATAAATTTTTTTGTTTATTCATAACTGAATCCAAAGCTCTAGAAATTTTAACTGACAAGATTTTCCGAA
The DNA here is from genome assembly GCA_947561585.1 of Caprella mutica. NCBI lineage: Eukaryota > Metazoa > Arthropoda > Malacostraca > Amphipoda > Caprellidae > Caprella > Caprella mutica. The sequence goes on from CANNZV010000245.1 coordinate 309,894, forward strand.
AGTTCTGCAAAGTTGAAGTGATAGTATAATTTTATCTATTTCAATGTGTTGTGTAGGCTCTGGGAAATTCCGTTCTTGGAAATTTCTGTCTCAGTTTATAATGGTGTTTTGAAAGAATAATAATATAAAAAGTTGAAATTATTATTTCTTAAATGTGTAGTTTATTTATTAAAATAGGATAACATTAACCGTTTTAAGCTGACAAGTAACATTAGAAATTTGAGACATGTTTTGACATTTATTTAACATGAAATTTGACCGGAAAATTCAGTCTCGGTCTCAGGTATAAATGAAGCTTATGAATTAGATGAATCGGGGGCGTGTCACCCCTGAACCCCCCTGTTACGTCCTTAAACAATCAGAAAAATTTGCAATACAACAAACTCATTTATGTTAAGAGGTCATTTATAATTTTGAGACCGAAACATTAAAAACAATACCCTAAATAACTTATCCGCAATTAACAATATTTTTAAAACTATATTCTAAGTGGTAGTAACCTTTAATTTTTTAACCATAGAGGCGCCACCCGGAATATACTTATAGTGCAGCTAATTAATAAAATTTAACTTCATTGACAGGATGCTAACGCGCCCCTTACCATGGAAAATGAATTCTCGAGATGAATTTTTCCAATGTAAAATCTACATTTGTTAAATCAGGAGTTGCTATATTTATTTCTCTAAATAGTTTTCTTTGAAGATGAGAGTATCTTTTATACATAATCACTAAATTACTAATCAGTTCATTTTATTTTCCCTGAAATACCTAGTAAAAGATACCTATTTAGTTAAATAATAATAGGGTTCTCCTTGATTATTGCTTGTTTTCTTCAATCAAAAGAAATTTTCTAACTATATACTATTGTATATTTGAAGGCATATCTATTATTAAAAGCTTATGCATCATAGTATTCAGCTCTTAAAGCTTATAAAGCATAATCTGAAACGTTTTTACAGCCTTATTTTTGGAGCTTTTAAAGCATATTTTTAGAGCTTATAGAGCATAAATTATCTTGTAAGGCCTTACAGTCACAGCCCTAGTCATCAGTCATCACAATTAATTTTTTGAAATTCTGAATGCAGAAAATCTCCGGATTATAACCGAGACTGGTTATATTCTGTCCAGCAAATTATTTAAATGTGAAAAAAATGCGAAGCTATTTTTAGAAATCATATCTTTAGACGATTAAATGCTCTTGTGTGAATGATTATAATATACAATATTCGTGGAATAAGATTTGACAAAACTAAAAGTAAAACTATAGACATTTACCACAAAGTTGAAAAAGTGTACTATAGTTTTAATAATATAGCTATAGGCGAACAAATAATTTAAAGGTGTAAAAGAAGCGAAGTTATTTGAAATCATATCTGAAGAGGATTAGTTTAATGTTCTTGTGTGAATGGTTGTCATAAATATTATTTTTGGAATTAATGAGATTTGATAAAGCTAAAGCTAGAAATCTACTTTTACTTCAAATTCGAATAGTTATTAGTTTCAATATTAGAAAGACAATTGGTCGAAAGTAAATTGCATAAAAAACATACAAGAGTAAATCGCATGAAATATATACCAAGGTTAATTGAATGGAAAATTTCAAAATTATAATTATTCATTTCAAATTATAAAAATTACATGTATTCATTACAAAATGAACATTACATGGATGATACAAATGAAACTATATGTTTATACTTTAATTTAAATAATACAAAAATAATATCTAATCACTTGTCAGAAATCGGTATAAATCACCCCCCCCCCGTCCCTCCTCTAGATACACATATATTATCCCCCGTTTCACCCAATTACCCCAACATTTCACCCCAACAATAGGCTCCTCCTTCTTGGGGGATTTTTGAACGCGGAGGAATACTCTTTAAAATGCCATATGCAATAAATAAGAAAGGTCAAAAATACTAAAATAGCATAATACAGCCGACGGATACACTTTTCCGTGACTGTACATGGCCTGTAAACTATTGTTCTTGGTCTGGTATAGAATTCTTAATTTAACTGATCCATTCGTCTGAAGAACTTAAATCTCTACCGAAAACAGGATACAGTAACATAGGGTATGGTAATCAGCTGATCGAATCTATAGTTTGACGTGACCACCGAGTGACTGGAAATGGCGAATCTGACCACACTTTGAAAATGGAAAAACCTACTTAAACTTAGTCACTTCTAAATTTAATTTTTTCTTATCAATTACTAACTAGGTATTGATTAAATTGTATTTCCATTATTTTTTTCCTTATTTGTTATTCATAGAAACTACAATTAAGCAGTTAACTAGCACTAGTTTAGGCTCCTAGGTAGCATATTTTCAAGACCCTATCTTTTATAGATAAGTTAAAGAAATGAACAATAAAAACACACCTGAATTATATCTATATATTCAACTTAAGGGTTCAATCGCCATTTACGCTTTCCTTTTGCACGAAACCCTTATAAAATGACTTCAATCTTCTCGATATTAACATGCAAATACGAGGAATTATGAGCCGCTCGGTCACAAACAAGGAATGTGTTGTTGTGGTGACGTCATATTTTTGTGTCGTCTGCTAGGTCTATACCCGATTATGTTCCTGTATCCTGACCGAAAACGTTGGAAATGAAGGTTTATGAACTTGTAGAATTTGATTCGATTTCTAAAACGTATTCTGTTGGCCAAAAGCATGAAAAAGATAAATACGAAATATTGATGTTAGGCGAAGATTCGAGTGCAATGAGCTTAACTTTACAAATGTTCCTGATATGGCATCGGTGAAGCTAGAGAACATTAAACTGATATTATATGAACCAACTAAGTGTGGGACAACATAAAGAGATAATTCGAACTTGAAATTTGACCCTAACCTGAACAATATACAAGTTTGATAAACTGTCCCATCTTTCACCAGGGTATGTCCCATTGTTCACCAGTTCTGTTATACAATGGGACAATTTTTTTTTTCTAGTCAACAGAATGAGTGATAGCATTCGAGTTAGTTTCATTTTATAAAGGAATATCTATATTACGCACGGATTTTTTATTTTTCATACTTTGCCCATAGTAAATGAAATATCAATCTTTGTGTTTTTTGTCCCATTGATGACCATCCTCCTCTACTCGTGTTGGTTATATTAACATCTCGTGTTGGTTATATCAACTACTTGTAAACTAAGTAAATTTATATCAACTATTAGTGTAGGTTAAAATCTTGGTCCGGTTAGCAGTAGCCAAACTTTTTACATGACTTTTCCGGTCACCTTATTTACTCTTTTAAATCATAATCTCGAGTTAGGTCCCGGTATCAATTAGATAAGGCTATTTATTCTCTACGACCAAATCTAACATGTTCATTTATTTTCTACTTTTGCATCTGTTTTATGCATACTATTTTGATTTAAAAAAATAATTGATCACCTAGAGTCCTAGACTAATCTTTGCTTTTTGAAATGTTCACTAGGTCAGTTTATAAGTAGGTAGGCTATATTAACAAAATAACCAGGCTAGATTACAAAAACAAATGTTGATAGAATAAATCTTTGATTATATTTATTATACTATAACTTAAACAATTATACTATAACTTAATGAATAACAATAAAGCATTTATCTTCTAAACCATATTTTAGTGCAAATCATCTTTCTCATAGGCACTGATGTAGAAATATGCTAATAGAATTACCAAGGTCAAATTGAAAACGAAATAAAAAACATTTAAGTTTTAGATTTATTATTTAGAAGTACAATTCAAATCTTCTTCACAGTCTGTTACGACTATAGGTTGCCAATTCCTGAAATAAGAGATTCGTATATTAATATATATATAAACAAGTCTCATTGAAGAGATGATGAGTGGTTGTTTTAGAAAGTTTTCTACAATTCTTTTCTAATTTTCTAAATGTAGCCAACTCACTAGGACTAATCAATTTTAAAATGCATTTTGAAATCCAGAAGGTTAAAAAAGATCGTAGTATCATTTTATATTTTTTCTTAAAATGTCGACCATTTGGTAAAATACACTTATCATCTTCAGGATTTAATGAAAAAAAAATTACAAGGAAATCAATCTGTAAAAAAAAATAGGGAAAAATAACATACATAAAGAGAAAAAAAAAAGGTTTATATAGTATCAAAAAGAATTTGAATTTATTCAAGTTGACTGGAATATGATAATATCAAGCAAATCAGAAATTAAGTAGTTTGAATTTACATATTCATGATGTATGACTATTAAAACTGATAAAATTATTTCATTTGGTTAGCAACATAATATTTAAATATGAAAATTATATCAAAGAGTATGAAAAATGATTGGGAGAACACGGCCCTAATTACAAAAGACTAAGATGTTTATTGACCGCAAATAGAAAATAGCTAACAGGTAGTGGTACACTAGTTATATTACAGAATTGTTATTTTTATTGTAAAACACCTATTAAGGGAAGAATATTAAGATTACATAGTTAGTGACACAATATCTATTGCAGTGAAAATATATATGAACAATTTTAAAGGTAATAGTAAGAAAATATATTTAAAAAAAATATTACTGGAATGATATTTAAATATTAGACAGAGAGAAAGAAAAATGAAAGAAATAGAATTATTAGAAATGAGATTGAAATATTAGACAGAGAGAGAAAAAAAAACCTAGTGCTGTGCATCTTAAAGGTCCCCTCCAAGCAAATTTTTTTATTGCCTAAATCAACGAGGCTAATGTTTCTCATCATTTTACTGCAAACCCCATAAAATTTGATAGCATATTTTTAATTTTATATGCTTTTAAAGATTTTTATAATTCAAACTCTACAAAACCTACTTTACTTCCGACTTTCTAATTTTCAGTCTGAAGAAGAAGAATGTACACCATTTGTTTTGATTGTCAACTAGGTATTTGGTTTAATAATTCTATTTATTATTCGTTTTAAAGGTTCAAATTCAGATAAATTTATTATAGAAACGTTTATATACTATTAGAAACAATTAATATCTTAAAAGAAGGCCAAAAACGCATTGTTTGTTTAAAAATCAAAATTTGAAATCAAAACAAAGAGTGTACAATCTTCTTTCTTAGCGTCAGGTTGGAGATTCGCTCGATTGTTGATCACAGAGTATTAAAAAACTTTAAAAGTAAATAATAAAATATATACTGAACCGAATTGTATGCGGTTTGCGGAATAATGATCGTAGACCTTAGTTCTTTAATATTATGTAATAAACTCATTTTTTTCCCGGAGCCTGGAGAGGACCTTTAAAAGATTTTCAAAATTTCATAGTTGGGTTTGTGTTTTTGATAGTAAGTGCTTCAGCTATTATCAGTTCGTTTCTATCTGGAGAGCGATGGACTATTGTAGTGGATTTAATTAGGTCGGCTGTTTTTATTTTCCGTTGTGAATCGTGGTGTTGTGTTCCTTGATGCTTCCGTTTTGAGTATGAGCTAGGAGACGTTGCTTTAGTGTTGTTGTTGTGTGTGTATATATATATACATATAATAGAAATTTATAGTATTGTTTATATACATTATCAATAACATCACCTACTCTTTTCCCTTTTGTGATGAGATAGCGACAGCTTCGATATTCTTTTCATGTCTGGAATCCCTAAAAGCTTATGAAAAAGTAAGAGTTAATCATATTGCAAATACATATTTAAAAATCATCTAACAATTTCAAATACTTACTTTGACCTAGCATAATTGTTCCTGAATCATTCAAAAGAATTGAGGAGGACTCCGATGGTTGATGACGTTGATCTACTCCATCAATTCTTCATAAAGATCTGAAAGTAGATTCAGAAAATATAGAAAACCATATTAATAAAGAAATGAAGAGAATTATTAACTGAGAATTGTTTCATATAAGTTAATTATTTATATAAAATGTTAAACTAATTATAAATCTTCAGATGTAGTATAAATTTAGCTCTAATAAATGCATTGGATTCTCCTTGCTAATCCTCATCATTTTGTTCATTATACACTCTTAATTTAGACTTTAAAAGGATCACCTCTGGTTGGAGTTCTCATTGCCAAATCCCAGGAAGGTGATCTCCTTATTTGCTCCCAGGAAGGAGTTCTGCCAACTAACTCCCTGGACGGAGTTCTCCCGGCCATAAAAAACTAGGGTCAAGTAGGTAAAATGCGGCACTTTAATTAACTGCGGTCTCTTATCTCAGAAACATTAATAACCATCATCAGGGTTGCCACCGTCCTTGAAAATCTTAATATATCCTTGAAAAATATTAAATGTCCTTGAATTTTGTAGATCTTGTAAAATGTCCTAGACAAAAATGAATATGATCTTGAATTTTTCCCAAAAGTCAATTTTTGTTTGATACAACATTAGAGTTCATTTCATATGGAATTATTCAAACAAATTACTAAATTTTTGTACCAGCATATGGAATAAATACATTTACTTTTTTATGGAATCGTTGACTCGAACATTGTCTTACGATATTGGTGATAGCTCAATTTGAAGGGTTTTAATTTAGTACATGAGCTGCCTTTTCATCCAACACACATAGCTAAACTTCTCAGGCATCCAGACAGCCGGCAGGATTAGTTTCGTGTGAGTATTAGAGGCAGGCCCCACTTTTATCATCAAAATCACGATTGAGTCCTATTACTAATGGTAATAAAAACGAGATATGACACAATTGTCTTAAATAATATTTACTCCTCAAGGATTTCATTTTCTATGAGTTAGAATAGAAGAAAATGGTTTTGACGGTTCGCTTAGTGTGGACGTGTTGCTGAAATTGCTGTGATGGAAATTCAAAGTAGTGAATGAATTAATGGTATTTGAATTCAAACATACCTTAACTCTCACTCAGTTGTTTAGACGAATTATTTGTTAAATATTTCGATTTTTATGATTGTTACATCATACAAACAGTTATTTATGTTAAAATAACAGACGTAACAAGGGAACAATATCAATATTTAATTTTATTAGGTACCCTCTCAGGTATCAAATTTAATATGTGGTTATTACGTATGTATTATAATTATATTGTCACTGTTAAAGTTTCTTTGTTATAAAGACTAATTTCTGAATCAATTCAATTGCTACTCATAACCACAGTATTTTATTTAACGCCATTTTATTATACAATAAAATGATGTTATTTTATTAATTTAAATAAACCCTATTCAATCAAAGTATTAAAGGTCCCTTCCAAGCAAATTTTTTTATTGCCTAAATCAACGAGGCTAATGTTTCTCATCATTTTACTGCAAACCCCATAAAATTTGATAGCATATTTTTAATTTTATATGCTTTTAAAGATTTTTATAATTCAAACTCTACAAAACCTACTTTACTTCCGACTTTCTAATTTTCAGTCTGAAGAAGAAGAATGTACACCATTTGTTTTGATTGTCAACTAGGTATTTGGTTTAATAATTCTATTTATTATTCGTTTTAAAGGTTCAAATTCAGATAAATTTATTATAGAAACGTTTATATACTATTAGAAACAATTAATATCTTAAAAGAAGGCCAAAAACGCATTGTTTGTTTAAAAATCAAAATTTGAAATCAAAACAAAGAGTGTACAATCTTCTTTCTTAGCGTCAGGTTGGAGATTCGCTCGATTGTTGATCACAGAGTATTAAAAAACTTTAAAAGTAAATAATAAAATATATACTGAACCGAATTGTATGCGGTTTGCGGAATAATGATCGTAGACCTTAGTTCTTTAATATTATGTAATAAACTCATTTTTTTCCCGGAGCCTGGAGAGGACCTTTAAAGTCCATTTGAGAATTTTTTTTTGTCGTTATGCAGTCATAGTTAGCATATTAATGAATTGTATACCTAATGTATTATTTATATTATAAATAAAAAGTACTAGCTAGTAATTATAAAAAATTGAATGATCCTATTCCTATTCTACAGTCAAGACTGTTTGGTGTTTTGGTCAACTGGCTGGTAGGGGCACATTTAAAAAAACATATGATTGATATTTAGCAATATTATCAAAGACATTATTAGAATGATTTAACGGATATTCTCTAAAATCATACAAACATGGAGAAAATTATATATAACCCCAAATTTGTGTCCTTGAACTTTTTCTTCAAATTTGAGTGGTAACCCTGATCATGGCTTCAAGGTACTCGTGAAATAAATGAACCTATCATAAATTGAGCTTATTATGAAATTCAACAATTCAATGTATAGCTAAACTAATTTCAGAAGGATTTCAATACTTTTTTAATTAGAAATTAAAGAACCAAATTTAACTGTGTAACCCTACCTATAGGTACTGTCAGAGAAAAGAGTCTCCGCATGATGTGTATACATACTGTATATCTCACATCACAGTTTCCTAATTTTTTATTATTTTCAAATCTTACATATTAGTCGTCGAATACACAGACCAAATTTAAAATATATACAAGCATTACAAATTTACAATTAGTATCGTTAATTTTGTAAATATAAAAAATAGTAAATTGTCATAAAATCATTAGGTACGGATACACTTTTCTTCGACTGTACACTAACTAGTTTCAAAATATATAAATTATCAGAATACTTAACTTGAGATACTAGAATAAATTCCGAATTATCGGACGGTTCCACATTTTTTTTAATTAATTATCAGAATATATAAATGAAGCCTATATTTATAAACTAGAAATAAATAAAAATCAATTCTAATTCATTATTGAGAAATTAATCAATTTGAAATTAAATTAGTGCATTTTATCCTGGACAAGAGTTAAGGAACGAAGAAGGAAATTGATGAGTTTTTCAAATAGACGAAGCAGGTTATTTAATATTTTCTTAGCATTCTTTTTTTATTAATGAGTAATAACCTCGCAGCATTTTCAACCTCTAGATTGAATTAGTTTCTTGCAAAACGTTACACTTATTTTTTTCCATTCTTCATTCAATAAATCCCACAAATGATTTAAAGTTTCAATGAATTTCAAAACATTTTCGAACGGATTCATATCGGAACTCAGTGCTGTCCATTCTATAATTGGAATTTCTTGTTCTTATTAAAAGAATCTCCTCGCCTTTTCAGATTTACGACATGGAGCATTTTGCATAAATCTAGTTTACACGATCAGATATCATATTTATCTCAAGTACAATTGATCTGTTGATCGGATGTGCTTGCTTGATTTTTAGAGTCGTGACGTCATAAGAGTCGTGACGTCATAGACGATGGTATAGTGTATTGTTGTTTCTCGTATTGCAAGTTCATGTTGAAAGTATCTTATCATAGTTTCTTTTCATTTATTTAGGTAATATTAAGCAATCAGAAAAAGGATAAATAAGATTCAATGAACATGAATATTAATGAATCAACATTAATTAATTGAATTATTTTCCTTTGGTTCAAAATAAGTGTTTTCTGAAATAAATAGTCTCAGGCAGAGGTGGGCAGCGCTACTTTGAAAAGCAGCGCCGCTGCCGCTGCATCTACATGCAATATAATATAGTGGCGCTACCGCTACATTTCCAGAAAAACAGTGGCGCTGCCGCTACAGCAGAATGTAGCGGCAGCGCTACTTTCCAAAAAATTATCATATATACTGTAAAATTGTATTTATTATAATTACGGCCACCGGGCCACGTACAGTGTAGAAATTAATTGTTGATACCCTGAATAAAGATTACACGCTAGAATAGGAACAAATTACAAATAGCTACGGGACATAACTGTCCTTGATCAAGAGAGAACTCAAGAGGAATCATTGGAAACTAGTGATGCAGTTTTTAAGAGTCTGTGGGGAAAACCCACCCACTGTAGAATAGTGAAACTAATTGCCTCTAATGTTTCACCTATTACCAGATCTCATTCGAAAGATACACACAAGGTTACTATGGGCGGAGAAGTATCTTAAGACTGATTGCCAAACAGTACTCTGAAAACTCTCGACGGCTCCGACTGATGGGCTAAAGCTTGGCTTCTTCATGCCTCACCACATCGCCAACGAATTTGACGTCAACATGGAAGTGGAGGTGTGATAATTTGGGCTGGGACCATTGGAAATGAACTGGTAGGATCTTCCAGGATTCCAAAAGGAGTGAAAAAAATTCTGCTAATTATATTAACTTTTGTTCATTGACTGAAAAGGAAACCTGCTATGTTAAAAAAGTAATTTTCATACATGACAAGGCTCCTTCTCACTCTACTATGGCAACTGTGAATTTTCTGAGGAGTAATAAGTTCGAAAATGACCAAGTTGATGATATGGCACAGTCTCTCTCTAGATTCTAACCCAATTGAAGATTTTCAGTTTATCCTGAAGAAGAATAGGTATTTGCAAAGACGTCATTTCTCGTCGAAAGATGAGCTCTGGAAGGATACTGAAGACTCTTGTAAGACGATAACGTCTGATAAAATTCAGAAATTGACAGGTTTGATGGCTAAGCGTCTTTTAAAAATGGTGGGAAAGAGGGGAAATCAAACCGAATATTGACTTAAAATTAGCAGTTAAACTACACAGAAACGCTATCGCTTATGAAATTACAATATAATTATTTAAAACGTTTATTTACGCATTTTTAGTGTTATGCTTGGTACACTGTGAAAATGAGTAACTTTTAGCAAAATGATTGTGGCATCTGAAATAATATTTGAATTACTTTCAATTTCTTGTAAAGTTACTCGCAATGTAGATGCACATTTCCTGAAATTTTCAAAAATAACCAATGAGTTAAAACCATTTTAATGCAATAAAACTCATCTGCATAAAAGTGTAAGATGATGTGTAAGTTGGTCGTATTAGGGCTAATCCACACCATCGCTCCGGTCACGCTCCAGTCACGGTCCGGTCCAATATTCTTTAATGCATTTCACGTAGAGCATCCACACTGGCAGTGCCGGTCAGGTCACGCTCCAGTCACGCTCCGGTCACGATCCAATCCAAAGATATTTTGACTGGAGCGTGATCGGACCGTGAGCGGAGCGGCACTGCCAGTGTGTATTAGCAACGCTCCAGTCGCGGTCCAATTTTATTATTTGCGTGCTTTTTCTCTTGAATTTTACTACACATATATATATGTCTCGCGCATTTGACCATCTATCGATTGTTGCGCGTTCGAATGATAAGATTATTTTAGCTTATGCATCTAATTGGTAAATTTTATCGCATTTATCGATCAATAACGCACCTATCAATCGATTTCTGCGCGTTCGAATGATAGGGAGTTTTTTAGTTTATGCATTTAATTGTCTTGATTTTAATGGAAAGATATTGTCTTTTTAAACAAAAAAATTGTTATATTTCATAGAGTAACCATCAATCGATTGATGATTACCCTATGAAATGTAACAATTAGATATAGAAATAATAGAAATCTATATCAAACGAACGCGCAACAATCGGTTGATGGTATCCCTATTAAATATACCATTTACATGCTTAAACTAAATACATTCTTTATCATTCGAACGTGCAGCAATCAATCGTTGGTTGCGCAATCGGTTGATGGCTGCGCTAACAATAGATCAACAAATTATGAAGCGAAATCAGTCGATATTGCTGCGAAAATAATAGAAAAATTTAGTTTTGTCATCTACATATATTAGATGAGAATACAACGTGTAGATATCCTTCACACTTCCTGTCTTTTAGCATAGGATGAACTCAAAATATCTACATTTTTGTTTTCTCTCATCCTGTTTACCATCAATTGAGTGCAATGATAATCACTGCAAAATCAGATGATACGGAAGGGACGGGAGCGAGAGCGGACCGTGACCGGACCGAACATGTGTATGCACAAGGATGAGACCGGACCGTGACTGGAGCGAGAGCGGAACGTGACCGGAGCGATGGTGTGGATCAGCCCTTAGGCGGTTTTGTCTTAAAGGTCCTCTCCAGGCTCCGGGAAAAAAATGAGTTTATAAAATAATATTATAGAACTAAGGTCTACGATCATTATTCTGCAAACCGCATACAATTCTGTTCAGTATATATTATACAATTTTTTTTTTAAATTTTTTAATACTCTGTGAGCAACAATTGAGCGAATCACTAATCTGATGCGCAAGAAGTAGATTGTACACTCTTTGTTTTGATTACAAATTTGAATTTTATAAACAGACCATGCGTTTTCGGCCTTTATTTAAATTATTTAAGATATTAATTGTTTCCTAAAGTATATAAACGTTTCTATTTTAATTTCATTCAATTTTATACCTTTACTAGCTTTACACGAATATTAAATGGATTTAATACCTAGTTGACAATCAAAACAAATGGTGTACATTCTTTTTGTTCAGGCTGAAAATTTCTTAAATTAGTAAGTCGGAAGTAAAATAGGTTTTGTAGAGTTTTGATTTTAAAAATCTTTAAAAGCATATAAAATTAAAAATATGCTACCAAATTCGATGCGCTTTGCAGCAAAATGATTAGGAACATTAGCCTCGTTAAATAAAGCAATAAAAATATTTGCTTGGAGGGGACCTTTAATATCAAATATTCACATTTCATATCATTATTATGATCGTACTATGAATCATTCTTTCAATATCAGTTGGTCGCACTGCGCGGATTTGTCTGAATATCACTTACAACTGATTAGCTATCTAGGGTCGCACACTTGTATAGACTTTTATCTAGATTCCTCAGATAACTTTAATATTTTTGATTTTAAAAGAAGCAGCAGCGCTGTGGCACAAAAAACCTCTATCGCTTCTGAAAAAAGTAGCGGCGCTGCCGCTACAGCTACTTTAGCACAGAAATATTGGTGCTGCCGCTTCACAAAGAGAAGCGCCGCTATCAGCGCGCTCTACAAGTAGCAGCGCTGTGCCCACCTCTGGTCTTAGGGAATTAATAACACCAAAAATTAAAATATTTTGCAGATAATATATTAATATAGATCACAAAAGTAGAACTTTGGAGGTCTTTTTCCTCGAAATAGCATGACAAAAACTCATTTTCTCACATCTATGACGTAGCAAAATACTCTCGCAAGGATGTGAGGGTTGATTGGAACTTGCGCGTGAGCATACCTTGTATTTTTATTATACCATGAACTGTATAGATCTCGAGATTAATCGGATGCGTATGAATGCGACAGAGTTTTCATCCGATATGAGGTCATCCGATTGATCTTGAGATAAATCTGATCGTGTAAACCAGGCATCAGATCGACTAATTGGACGATGGACCAATGGGACGAACTAATGAGGCGTCGGACTATGAGACGTCCCCTTTCACAGATCGGTTTCTCTATGTGAATCTTAAATATTTTAAATTATTAAACTGTTCACTTACTTTTCATTTCTTTATTTTCCCTGCTATACTTTACCAATCTCCACTGTATTTGAAATTTATAATGCTCTGAAATATTCCCTTACGAGGTGCAACTAATTGACAGTTTTCAGTTCACTAATTCGACTAGTAAGTAAGTTCACATTTTCCTTTGAATTAGTGTCCGTAAATTTCTTTAGCTTGTCTCTAATGCTGTTTGTAAGCCTTGATGCTGTTGGTTAGGTTTGTGATAGTATTTTCTTAGGAGTACTTTTACACATCGCGTAGGGTCACTGGTAAATTGCGGCCCTTTAATTTTTATTACATTAAAATGTTGCATAGCTATCAAAAGAAGCGAAGTGCATGCTATAATTTATTACTTTTAAAGTTTTAACGAGTGTTTTGAAGCTATGATGTTTCTGTTGTTAGAGGCCGCAGTTAGTTAGTGTGCCACAATTACCTGCATGACCCTATATTGTCCTGTTTAAATTCGATATGATAGATGTGAACTTTTTCTTATAGTAATCTCTGTGCCCAATTCAAATAGTTAAGCACGATAATTGAGTACTTGCCCTACTTTATTTTCCATCCATAACTTTGTAACTAAATTAACCTTATTCTCTTGGAATTTATTGTCCCGTTTAGGTAAGCATTAAATAAACTAGGCCTATAATATGTTTCAGATTACCTAATATTAAAAAACTAAGTGTAACTGCCTAAAACATCTACATTAGTTAATAATATTATTGTTTTGGCGATTCTCCTAAGAAGACTCGAAGTAAGTTAAATATCATTTATTTATTCTCATTATCATAACCTTAAATAATATTAAAGATTAATATTGTATTAGATTTTTTCAATAATTTCACAACTAGATTATTTAAATTATCTAGCTAACTATTAGTGTATCGTCTCTCCCAGACAAGTATTACCGGAATGCAGAACATGACACTGTTAAGCCTCCGTAGTGTTTTATTAGGCCAGAGGAACTGGGGATGTCTTGATAGCTAAAAAATTTGTTTGGTTACAACACAGTACAGAGAATATATAGTATCCCAGAGCTATAGGGGGGATATTACGCGTGTCCCGGTAGGCTGTGACGTCACATGTCAACAATGGTGCGTACGTTTGTACGTACAGTACAAACACAAAAGATGGCTGCAACACACCCAACTTTTGTTAAATAACGTTTTCGGTGATATTTTTTTAATTCCACATTACCGCATGCTATTATCCAATCTTTATAGTCATACGGACGAAAATTAAAAAATGACTGTTGATGAAATTGCTACTGGTCTTATTACACCCAAAATAGTAACAAATTTTTAGTCTTGAAGAAGACGATTTATTCAAGATAATTATTTCATTAGTCAGATCGGTCGCGTTGGCCGCCATCTTAATTCTCTATTCCACGTGACCCACAGCAATTCTGTTTACTATGACGTGACCTCTTGCTTACATACATGACGTCACAGCCTACCCAGAATAAATTTGAATAATACATGTAACTGGGGTACTATACTATTCTGTTTACTATGGTTACAATTTGTTTTAGTCGTCATCAGGAAACTTCTTTTTTATCGAAGCATTGATCAGCGGATGATGTGGTGTCTGGATCATTTCAATTATTTTGTCCAATCCCCATATAACCAAATATGAGATATTCACTCCACTATACAGAGAAAAAAATTCTCATTCTTTAAAATGTAAATTCAATTGAAAACAAAATTACCATGTTATGTGAATAAATGCACAAATGATTACCATTTTTTATAAATATAGATGCATCTCTCATGAATATTGTACCCTATGATATTTTTTTTATGAACGCTGAGGGGAAATTTGATGTGACCAAAATTACCTGTCAATATTATAGATAAATGCTTATATTCTATAATAATTGTTAATTAATTTTTATTTGTGAACAGCCGTTAAATTTTTGGCAAATTTATTTAAAAATTGACAATCTCTAATGATCTCAACCTCGAATATTTGTTTCTATAAGATTGCTCTAACATTAATTACCAATAAGGACTCTTTGTTCCAGATTATAGCACTAAACTTAGACCAATAGAACGCAAAAGTCTTGTCCCATTCAACTGCTCCCCGCTAAAAAAGAAATCTTAAAAATTAAAGTGAAAAAAAAAATTACTCCAGAAGGATATTTAGTGCTACTGGTGCTTAATATTTATTTTTTTAAGACTAAATTATTTTTGTTATCCTATATTCGTAAGTTATTTTTAAGGATAAAGAGGAACACCAGTACTGGAATGCACATTTCTTTAAAAAACAGGACGTTTCGAAAGTCTAGCTATCATTATCAACTAATATAAAATCTGTAATGGAACATAAAAAATAAAAAACATATACTAATATTTATTGAACATCAAAAACCTAACTAAAAATTAATTAAAAGTTAAAGGATAAGAACTGTCACTATTGTTTAAAATTGGTTGGCGTTTAAAAATGTGAAGTGATTCTAAAATTCTCAACTCATTAAAATTGTTTGCACTACCTAAAATTTTAAAATGATCTAATTTGATTGGAGAGTCGCAAGTACTCTCCGTGTGAATTCTAATTGATGAATGAGGTGGATTGCAAATTGGTCTATTAGTTCGAAAACTCCTCCCAGCATGCTCCGCAATTCTCATGTAGAGTGGCCGCGACGTCATGCCAACGTACTCTGACGTGCACTGCACGCAACTAAAGAAATAAACGATTGACGAGAGCATGACGAGAGGAAATTTATCTTTGTAATTAAAAAAAAGAGCCTATTGTAAATGAATTGGTAAAAACAAATCTAAAAGTTACATCATTAAAATATTTAGTAAAAAGAATGGAAAGATCTTGTTTTATTTTGACAGAGTGGTAGCCTAGATATGGTAGGGATGCATATAAAATGTTTTCAGCGGGTGGTACAGTATAAGTGCTATTAAAATTCCTATCTAAAAACTGCATAAGGATTTTATTAAAAAGTGAAGTACAAAAGCCATTGTTATTAAAGTAAGTGCGTAAAAAAGAAATCTCCCGCTTAAAAAATGAAAAATTGCTACTAATTTTGCATGCCCTGAAGATTAAAGTTTTGATGCTATTGTATTTAAAAGAAGTGGAACAAAAACTATAAAAACTAGAGCCTATACCTGTAAAACTAATTTTTCTAAAAACTGAACTATGGAACTTGTTATCCTGCCTATGAATAATACAATCTAAAAATGATAAACTATTATTTTGCTCAAGCTCAAAGGTAAAATTTATACTGCTATGCTTGCTATTGAGGTAAGGTAAAAATAGGGGAACGTGAGATTTATCTTTAAAAAGGAGGAAAGTGTCATCAATATATCTTTTGTAAAACAAGGGTTTAAAATTAGAGGGGCAATCTGCAAGCCAATTTTGTTCGTGATGGCACATAAAAATATTTGCGAAAGTAGGACCTAATGGGAGTCCCATACCTAAACCTTCAAGTTGTTTAAAATATTTGTTATTGAATAAAAAGAAACTATTTAAAACTGTAAGCTCTAAAAATGTTCAAAAAAATGAGACTGTTAGCCCTAATAAAGTAGAAGATGGATCAGAAAAGAGTTTACTACATATATCTATTGTTTCATGAAGAGGTATGTTTGTAATAAGATTTTCGATGTCAAATGATGCCATAAAAAAATTGTCAGAATTTGGAATACTAGTTACTTCTTAACTTAAATCATATGAATTTTTGCAAGTGTATTCATTAGTGGTTAAAGGAGATAAGAAAGGGACTAAAAATTTAGCAATATTAAAACTAGGAGTGTTATAAGCTGCAGAAATAGGTCTAAATTGAAATTTACTTTTAAAAAGAAATGTACATTCCAGTACTTGTGTTCCTTTTTATCCTTAGACTTAGAAGCATAATTCCTGCTAATTTTTTAGACTACTTGACTACTAAGTATGGTGAACACAAGAGAAAACAATTCAGGAAGTATGAGGATCTTAGGAAGAAAATATCTAAGATATTATTGGATATTATCTTGGAAACCTGCAAGGCCCACAACATTATGCCTAAATTTCTACGCTTTAGACTTTACAAAACCAGTCTGCGTACGTCAACGTTTTATAAGTCTTTCCAAAGCAAGCTTTTATTGACTGAAATTAAGCATAAACGCAAATGTCTCAAGGAGTCTGAATGCCAAGTTCAATCTCTGGAAAAAGATGTCGAAGATAGCTGTTAGAGCCTGGACAGGATTCTAAGAAGATGTGTGAAAGCTTCAATAGAACGCTATAAAACCTCCATCGAAACTACCCATGAACATAAGCTGCGGAACTTGGGCATCAACGCCAAACTTGAGCCTTTTGACCCTGAAAAGGTGATATACAATTTCAGTTCGGTTGTGTTGGCCTAGTCGTGTAAAAGTTCTACTTGCTTTTGGCCTTGACTTTTGTCTTCCAATTTATAAGATTGATTTTTTCAAATATTTCTATCTTTTGAAAAACTGTATAATCAGGTTAGAGATAGAGATTGTGTTAATTTTAGTGATTTTAAGAGAGAATTAAAACCTTATGTTCTAAATTTTTCTAGAATTTTAAGCCTCATAAAATTTTCTCTGCTGTAATATCTAAGCACGATATTTCTCTTCTAAAAAATTTCTCTAAAAATAAATCCATAATAGTTACCCGTACAGACAAAGGTCGTGGTGTAGTTATTGTTGACAAATCTGATTATATTAATAGCATGACATCTTTGATATCAGATCCAACCAAATTTATAGAAATAACCGATTCCATTCAGAAATATTCACTTAAAATAGAAGACAAGATTAATAATTTACTTAGTAAAATGAAAAGACTGAAATATTTTAACGATTCTCTTTATAAACAGTTATATGTCAGTGGCTCTGGACCTGGAATTTTTTTTATGGCCTACCCAAAGTTCACAAGCTTGATTTTAAAAGTAAATTTCAATTAGACCTATTTTTGCAGCTATAACACTCCTAGTTTTAACATTGCTAAATTTTTAGTCCCTTTCTTATCTCCTTTAACCACTAATGAATACACTTGCAAAAATTCATATGATTTTAGTGAAGAAGTAACTAGTATTCCAAATTCTGACAATTTTTTTATGGCATCATTTGACATCGAAAATCTTTTTTACAAACATACCTCTTCATGAAACAATAGATATCATTTGTAGTAAACTCTTTTCTGATCCATCTTCTACTTTTTTAGGGCTAACTGTCTCATTTTATAGAACATTTTTAGAGCTTTCAGTTTTAAATAGTTTCTTTTTATTCAATAACAAATATTTTAAACAACTTGAAGGTTTAGGTATGGGGACTCTCATTAGGTCCTACTTTCGCAAATATTTTTATGTGCCATCATGAACAAAATTGGCTTGCAGATTGCCCCTCTAATTTTAAACCCTTGTTTTACAAAAGATATATTGATGACACTTTCCTCCTTTTTAAAGATAAATCTCACGTTCCCCTATTTTTAACTTACCTCAATAGCAAGCATAGCAGTATAAATTTTACCTTTGAACTTGAGCAAAATAATAGTTTATCATTTTTAGATTGTAATATTCATAGGCAGGATAACAAGTTCCATAGTTCAGTTTTTAGAAAATTAGTTTTACAGGTTTAGGCTCTAGTTTTTATAGTTTTTGTTCCACTTCTTTTAAATACAATAGCATCAAAACTTTAATCTTCAGGCATGCAAAATTAGTAGCAATTTTTCATATTTTAAGCGGGAGATTTCTTTTTTACGTTCTTTTTTTAATAACAATGGCTTTTGTACTTCACTTTTTAATAAAATCCTTATGCAGTTTTTAGATAGGAATTTTAATAGCACTTATACTGTACCACCCCGCTGAAAACATTTTATATGCATCCCTACCATATCTAGGCTACCACTCTGTCAAATTAAAACAAGATCTTTCCATTCTTTTTACTAAATATTTTAATGATGTAACTTTTAGATTTGTTTTTACCAATTCATTTACAATAGGCTCTTTTTTTAATTACAAAGATAAACTTCCTCTCGGCATGCTCTCGTCAATCGTTTATTCCTTTAGTTGCGTGCAGTGCACGTCAGAGTACGTTGGCATGACGTCGCGGCCACTCTACATGAGGATTGCGGAGCATGCTGGGAGGAGTTTTCGAACTAATAGACCAATTTGCAATCCACCTCATTCATCAATTAGAATTCACACGGAGAGTACTTGCGACTCTCCAATCAAATTAGATCATTTTAAAATTTTAGGTAGTGCAAACAATTTTAATGAGTTGAGAATTTTAGAATCACTTCACATTTTTAAACGCCAACCAATTTTAAACAATAGTGACAGCTCTTATCCTTTAACTTTTAATTAATTTTTAGTTAGGTTTTTAATGTTCAATAAATATTAGTGTATGTTTTTTTATTTTTCATGTTCCATTACAGATTTTATATTAGTTGATAATGATAGCTAGACTATCGAAACGTCCTGTTTTTTTAAAGAAATGTACATTCCAGTACTGGTGTTCCTTTTTATCCTTAGATTTATACATTTTATTTTATATAATTTCTCTTTTACTTTTTATACCCTATTAATTTTAATGGGGAATTACACTAGTATTCATATAATTGGAAGAATTAAACAGTTTTTAATATACAGGTAAAGTTCTTACAGCGAACGATCTTTGAACGGACACTCCCTACAAAGGACAATAATTGTCTGCTCTAGCGGACCGCAAATCGCTATTACGGACTCTTTAAATTATATGGTTTAACAAATATTTTATTCGTCTACCAAGTATCCAGTCATACATTGATTATATTCAGAGGTATAACAATTTACAATCAACACTTGATGTATTGTTTTTATGATTTTCATTATTTTGATTTAGTTACCCTTTTCCGGCACATTTTCTTTGATTAGAAAATTTCGATAGAAAATTGAAAAAAGGTGTGACTATTCTATTTGGATACTTTGTTCAATTATTATTAAACTCTTATCTATTACGCTTTGTATATTAGTTTGCATTTAGGTACTGTGTACCTAGATACCTGTGTAAGTGAAGTTGAAAAATATAACAGTTTTTTTATCATATTTTGTAGTACTTCAAGCGACAGTTATACCTACCTTATTATTTCGTACATTTGTATCAGTAAGTTATATAGGTATTATGAAAATTTCATTAAAAGTTTCCTTTAATAATAATCTGAGATTGTTTACCTTCATTAAATTTCTTTGAAATGCTGTTAAAGAAAACTTACAAAGTTTAAATCCCTAACTAAACTAAATAATCTATCGTTACAACGAGCAGTGATCGTTACAACGATTGCTGATCGTTACAACGAACAATGATCGTTATAACGAGCGCTGATCGTTACAACGAACAATGATCGTTACAACGAGTGCTGATCGTTGCAACGAACGCTTTTCAGTCACATATACTGGGCGTTCTAAGATTTTTAACTGTATACGCTTTAATTGCCATTAATTTTATTTTAGAGTGTTGCTGTGATGACGTCATGAACTAAAAAACCTGGATTGTCTCCATTATATATCTACGTAATGTGCAGTAGAGGCATCCCCCGCTTTAATTACCAAATTACAACTCAGTTTAATTACCAAACGGTAACTAAAGCGAGGAAAAGTCCCAAGTAATTTATAATTGTCCCTCCTTAAATGTCCTCTCCAGGCTCCGGGAAAAAATGAGTTTATTACATAATATTATAGAACTAAGGTCTACGATCATTATTCCGCAAACCGCATACAATTCGGTTCAGTATATATTTTACTATTTGCTTTTAAAGTTTTTTAATACTCTGTGAGCAACAATCAAGCAAATCACTAACCTGACACTGGAGAAGAAGATTGTACACTCTTTGTTTTGATTTCAAATTTAGATTTTTAAACAAACAATGCGTTTTTGGCCTTCGTTTAAGATATTAATTGTTTCCCAAAGTATATAAACGTTTCTATAATAAGTTTATCCAATTTTCATTTTATTTTCAACCTTTACACTAATAATAAATAGATTTATTAAACCTAATACCTAATTGACAATCAAATCAAATGGTGTACATTCTTCTTCTTCTGACTGAAAATTAAAAAGTCGGAAGTAGAATAGGTTTTGTAGAGTTTTGATTATAAAAATCTTTAAGAGCGTATAAAATTGAAAATATGCTATCAAATTTGATGGGGTTTGCAGTAAAATGTTAAGAAACATTAGCCTCGTTAATTTAAGAAATAAAAAAATTTACTCGGAGGGGACCTTCAATTATATATCTCATTTTCTATGAGTTGGAATGAAAGAAAATTTGTTTTAGAGTAGGAGTACTATATAGGCCAATTATTAAACAGTTTTGATTAATGTACACATTTTAGAACGATTTATATAGAGATTTTTACGTGTTCGAAAATATGGAACCGTGCAAGAACACGGAATTTACCCTAAAATGGGACATGTTGAATTTCTGAACCAATTGCTTCTAATAAACTCATCTGGATTATAATTTTGATGTTTTTTTAGTTACCGTGAAATAATCACAAAAAATTGTCTTCTATGTCTACGAACGGTACTTATTTCGAGACATGACTCGAAATAAGAACCACTTATATTAAAGCGACGTGTAATTAAACCGAGGCCTGCCTGTACATAGAATAACAACAGTAGTGACAATCGGGTAAATTGTGTACGTGACGTCATCACAGCAACACTTTAAATGAAAAATTTAGGGGATTATCAGGTTTGAAAATTAAATATGTTTCATATGGTAGATATAAATGATAAGTATCTAATACCTAAATTATTTATTTAGCTAGAATTAAATTTAGAACAGTTGCAGTGATGACGTCACACTATCAAAATACCCCGATTGTCACTACTGAGTTTGTTGTTACATCCTTGAACGGAGGAATTGCTTAAAAAATTAGAAAACCTGTTTGGAGGACAGACTTGGATAAATTGAATATTATCCTACAGTTATTTATGTAATATATTATTTAAGTATTAACGAAAATCTGTGGAGCATTATTGTTAAGAAATGCACTCAGTAGCTTTCCTGCGTTCATGAACTTACTTTATTTTGACTTTGCCTAACATTATTGCGAACAAAATAATTATTTACTGATTTTATTGAATGAAGTTGTTACCCCTCTAAAATAAATTGATTATTTAATTATGTTTTATATTTCAATTGGATTAGAAATATATTTTATTTAAGTTAAACTGTCTATCAACATAATTTTACAAAATCTGATCTGAAATTTACAGTCAAATATCACATAAATAGTTGGGAAAGAAATAAAAGAATTGAAATTTAATATTTCGCTTAAGTTTCTATATAACAGATCACAGCTTTTTAAAACTAGAATCCTTGTCAGTGAGTTTTCTAACCCTAGTTTTAATTAATTATAACTTTTTGGTTGTGTTCATACACATAAGAATGAATAGGAAAGGAAATATGTGAATCATTATTTAAATATTATATTAAATTCCACATGAATATATTTATATATTGGTTTGATAATTAAAAAATTCCCGTACAAGCAGTTACGTATTACCGTACAGTTACATATTCTCGTACAGTTACGTATTCCCGTACAGTTACGTATTCCTGTACAGTTACATATTCCCGTACAGTTACGTATTCCCGTACAGTTACGTATTCCCGTACAGTTACATATTCTCGTACAGTTACGTATTCCCGTACAGTTACGTATTCCTGTACAGTTACATATTCCAGTACAGTTACGTATTCCCGTACAGTTACGTATTCCCGTACAGTTACGTATTACCGTACAGTTACGTATTCCGTGCAGTTACGTATTATCGTACAGTTACGTATTATCGTAAAGATACGTATTATTGCACAGTTACGTAGTCCCGTACAGTTACGAATTCCCGTACAGTTACATATTCCCGTAGAGTTACGTATTCCCGTACAGTTACGTATTATTGCAAAGTTACATATTCCCGTAGAGTTACGAATTCCCGTACAGTTACGAATTATCGTTTAGTTACGTATTATCGTACAGTTACGTAATATCGTAAAGTTACGTATTATCGTAAAGTTACGTATTACCGTATAGCTACGTATTATCGTAAAGTTACGTATTATTGCACAGTTACGTATTCCCGTACAGTTACGAATTCCCGTACAGTTACGTATTCCCGTACAGTTACGTATTATCGTGAAGTTGCGTATTATCGTACAGTTACGTATTATCGTAAAGTTACGTATTATTGCACAGTTACGTAATCCCGTACAGTTACGTATTATTGCAAAGTTACGAATTCCCGTACATTTACGAATTCCCGTACAGTTACGTATTCCCGTACAGTTACATATTATCGTAAAGCTACGTATTGCCGTACAGTTACGTATTATCGTAAAGTTACGTATTCCCGTACAGTTACGAATTCCCGTACAGTTACGTATTCCCGTACAGTTACGTATTATCGTGAAGTTACGTATTATTGCACAGTTACGTATTCTCGTACAGTTACGAATTCCCGTACAGTTACGTATTCCCGTACAGTTACGTATTATTGTACAGTTACGTATTATCGCACATTTACGTATTATCGTAAAGTTACGTATTATCGTACAGTTACGTATTATCGTACAGTTACGTATTATCGTACAGTTACTTATTACCGTTCAGTTACGTATTATCGTACAGTTACGTATTATCGTACAGTTACGTATTATCGTAAGGTTACGTATTATCGTACAGTTACGTATTATCGTACAGTTATGTATTATCGTACAGTTACGTATTATCGTAATTGTACGGAAATACGTAAGGAGGGATATTTACATTTCATTTACATTATTTTTTTATGCGTAGATCTTTTTCACATAAATTTTCGGTTATAAGTAAATTCCCTCGCGGAAGATTCCACCACGGAAAGTTCCACAATGGAAAATTCCACCGCATAATTCTGAATGTCACTTACATCAAGTGTAACATTAAATAAAACTGATTTAAAAGAATCTGATTATGGTGGTAACCAGACAACATTTAATTAGTTAAATGGTTTAGAAATTATGAGAATAGGTTTTGTAATTCAAGACCTATGGGATGAGTTAAGTCTAACCTTCGAAAATAGAGACGGAAGAAACGATTCGTTCACGTGTGTATTTTTAATAAGAGAATTTGATAATCAATTTATTTTCGTGGGGTAACAGTTCCAATTTTAAAAACTGTTGATAATTCATTTGTTTGCAATATTGTTAGGAAAAGTCAAAATAAAGTAAGATCATGAACGCAGGAAAGCTACTGAGTGCATTTCTTAACAATAATGCTCTACACATTTCCGTTAATACTTAAATAATATATTACATAAATAACTGTAGGATAATATTCAATTTATCCAAGTCTGTCCTCCAAATAGGTTTTCTAATTTTTTAAGCAGTTCCTCCGTTCAAGGATTTTACCTCAAACTCAGTAGTGACAATCGTGGTATTTTGGTAGTGTGACGTCATCACAGCAACTGTTCTAAATCTAATTCTAGCTAAATAAATTATTTAGGTATTAAATTCTTATCATTTATATCTACCATATGAAACATATTTAATTTCCAAACCTGATAAACCCCTAAATTTTTCAATTAAAGTGTTGTTGTGATGACGTCACGTACACAATTTACTCGATTGTCACTACTGTGGTTATTCTATGTACTGCACATTACGTAGAATAAATATAGTAGAGACAATCCAGGTTTTTTAGTTAGTGACGTCATCACAGCAACACTCTAAAATGAAATTTAAGGCAATAGAAGCGTACTAATTGAAAAAAATAGTTTACCTAATGCCAATATATTTATATAGTTATAGATATATTTAATCTTTACAATTATAAAGCTTTTAAATTGATAATCAAGTGTGTGTTTTGATGACGTCACGAACACAATTTACTCGATTGTCACTACTGTGGTTATTCCATGTACAGGCAGACCTCTCTTAAGTACATTTCACTTTAGTAAAAGTGGGACTAATTTCGAGTCATGTCTCGAAATAAGAACCGTTCTTAGACATACAAGGTGATCAGACCAGGTGTAGACAAATATTTATTGAAATATCTCCTTATAAATAACAGAAAAAAGAAAACTAACTTAACAGAAAAATCATTATACATCTAAGAAATAAATTCCATAGTTAGTTTTCAATATATCCTCCCTTAGCCTTCACCAAACGCCTCAACCTGTCAGGAACTTGACTACCCGCGGCACGGATGGTTTCTTCTGGAATTTCGTCCCAACAAGTCGTCAATTTTTGCTTCAGAGCGTTCACATTTGAGTGATTAGAAGAGCAGGCTTTACTCTTCAAAATACTCCAGATGGAAAAGTCCATAGGGTTCAGATCAGGAGAGGAAGGAGACCATAACTCCTTCGACCAGAACCCAGCCATATTCTTCTTGCACCATTCTTGAACGCGATTAGCCGTGTGGGACGTAGCTCCGTCCTGCTGGAGGGTAACACCTGTTTTACCGAACGTTGTGTTCACCCAAGGCACCAACTGAACCTCCAACAACTTCAAATAAACGTGCTGGTTCACCCACTAACGAATTAGCGTACAGTTACGTATTAGCGTGCAGTTACGTATTATCGTACAGTTACGTATTAGCGTACAGTTACGTATTAGCGTACAGTTACGTATTACCGTACAGTTACGTATTAGCGTACAGTTACGTATTAGCGTACAGTTACGTATTCCAGTACAGTTACGTATTACCGTACAGTTACGTATTACCGTACAGTTACGTATTCCAGTACAGTTACGTATTACCGTACAGTTACGTATTACCGTACAGTTACGTATTACCGTACAGTTACGTATTCCAGTACAGTTACGTATTCCCGTACGGTTACGTATTCCCGTGCAGTTACGTATTCCCGTAGAGTTACGTATTCCCGTACAGCCAGCTACGTATTACCGTACAATTACGTATCACCGTACATTTACTTATTCCCGTACAAATACGTATTCCTGTACGGTCGCGTATTCCCGTACAGTTACTTATTCCCGTACAGTTACGTATTCAAGTACGTTTACGTATTCCCGTACAGTCACTTATTCCCGTACAGTTACGTATTCCCGTAAAGTTGCTTATATCCGTAAAGTTACGTATTCCAGTACGGTTACGTATTCCCGTAATTATACCAAGTTTTATTGTATTTTTTTACATAAATCTTTTTCACATAAATTTTCATATATTTTTATGCATATTTTTTCTATAGTTCCCGGAAAGAAGCTCACAATAAAAAAACCTACAGGAAAAATGCCCACAGGAAAAATGCCCACAGGAAAAATGCCCACAGGAAAAATGCCCACAGGAAAAATGCCCACAGGAAAAATTACAACTCAGTTTAATTACCAAACGGTAACTAAAGCGAGGAAAAGTCCCAAGTAATTTATAATTGTCCCCCTTAAAGGTCCTCTCCAGGCTCCAGGGAAAAATGAGTTTATTACATAATATTGTAGAACTAAGGTCTACGATCATTATTCTGCAAACCACATACAATTCGGTTCAGTATATATTTTATTATTTGTTTTTAAAGTTTTTTTTTAATACTCTGTGAGCAACAATCAAGCGAATCACTAATCTGACGATAAAGAAAAAGATTGTACGCTCTTTGTTTTGATTTTGAATTTAGATTTTTAAACAAACAATGCGTTTTTGGCCTTCGTTTAAGATATTAATTGTTTCCTAAAGTATATAAACGTTTCTATAATAAGTTAATAAAATTTTATGCATTTACACTAATAAAAAATAAATTTAATAAACCTAATAATACCTAATTGACAATCAAAACAAATGGTGTACATTCTTTTTCTTCAGACTGAAAATTAGAAAGTCGGAAGTAGAATAGGTTTTGTAGAGTTTTGATTATAAAAATCTTTAAAAGCATATAAAATTGAAAATATGCTATCAAATTTGATGCGGTTTGCAGTAAAATGATAAGAAACATTAGCCTCGTTGATTTAAGCAATAAAAATATTTGCTCGGAGGGGACCTTCAATTATATATCTCATTTTCTATGAGTTAGAATGAAAGAAAATTTGTTTTTAGAGTAGGAGTACTATATAAGCCTATTATTGAACAGTTTTGATTAATATGCACATTATAGAGAGATTTATATAGAGATTTTTACGTGTTCAAAAATATGGAACCGTGCAATAACATGGAATTTACCCTAAAATGATACATGTTGAATTTCTGAACCAATTGCTTCTAATAACCTCATCTGGATTATAATTTTGATGTTTTTTTAGTTACCGTGAAATAATCACAGCAAATTGTCTTCTATGTCTACGAACGGTACTTATTTCGAGACATGACTCGAAATAAGAACCACTTATATTAAAGCGACGTGTAATTAAACCGAGGCCTGCCTGTACATAGAATAACAACAGTAGTGACAATCGGGTAAATTGTGTACGTGACGTCATCACAGCAACACTTTAAATGAAAAATTTAGGGGTTTATCAGGTTTGGAAATTAAATATGTTTCATATGGTAGATATAAATGATAAGAATTTAATACCTAAATTAGTTATTTAGCTAGAATTAGATTTAGAACAGTTGCTGTGATGACGTCACACTACCAAAATACCACGATTGTCACTACTGAGTTTGTTGTTACGTCCTTGAACGGAGGAATTGCTTAAAAAATTAGAAAACCTATTTGGAGGACAGACTTGGATAAATTGGATATTATCCCACAGTTATTTATGTAATATATTATTTAAGTATTACCGAAAATGTGTAGAGCATTAGTGTTGAGAAATGCACTCAGTAGCTTTCCTGCGTTCATGATCTTACTTTAATATGACTTCTTCTTACAACATTGCAAATGAAATAATTATTGAAAAATTATATAAAATGGAGTTGTTACCCCTGAAAATAAATTGATAATTAGATTATATTTTATATCTCAATTGGAGTAGAAATCAATTTATTTAGAATAAACAGTCTATCAACATAATTTTACAGAATGTCATCTGAAATTTACAGTAAAACATTACATAAATAGTCGAAAAAAAAAAGTTTCTGAATTTAATATTTCATTTCAGTTTCTATATATCTGTGTCCAGCTCAAATGAATTTGTAGCTCAGTTGGGTTTGTAATTTCTTTTTTCCAACTTTTTGGTTGTGTTCATACACGTAAGAATGAATAGAAAATGAAATTATAAACCATTATTTAAATAATGTAATAAATTCCACATGACTATTATTTATATATTGGTTTGATAATTAATAAATTAACGTACAAGCAGTTACGTATTACCGTACAGTTACGTATTATCGTACAGTTACGTATTACCGTACAGTTACGTATTATCGTACAGTTACGTATTCCCGTACAGTTACGTATTCCCGTACAGTTACGTATTACCGTACAGTTACGTATTACCGTGCAGTTACGTATTACCGTACAGTTACGTATTACCGTACAGTTACGTATTACCGTACAGTTACGTATTACAGTACAGTTACGTATTCCCGTACAGTTACGTATTCCCGTACAGTTACGTATTCCCGTACAGTTACGTATTACCGTACAGTTACGTATTACCGTGCAGTTACGTATTACCGTACAGTTACGAATTACCGTACAGTTACGTATTATCGTACAGCTACGTATTACCGTACAGTTACGTATTACCGTACAGTTACGTATTACAGTACAGTTACGTATTACAGTACAGTTACGTATTCCCGTACAGTTACGTATTCCCGTACAGTTACGTATTCCCGTACAGTTATGTATTCCCGTACAGTTACCTATTAGCGTGCAGTTACGTATTCCCGTACAGTTACATATAATCGTACAGTTACGTATTCCCGTACAGTTACGTATTCCCGTACAGTTACGTATTCCCATACAGTTATGTATTCCCGTACAGTTACGTATTCCCGTACAGTTACGTATTCCCGTACAGTTACGCATTCCCGTACATCCAGGAAATGTTAAAATAAAGTAGTTACTCCTTATGTATATTGTAATTATTTTATTATGTTATAGCCATTTAATTTAATGTAAATCAATTCTAATTAACGTAAATAGTTTATAAATATTGTTTTACATAATGTGATTACGAATTTAAAATCAAATATCCATTAATTATTTACAAATTAGATAATTTGTAAATATGATATTTAAGTTCAATTTCTATTTATTGATATAAACTTAATGTGTGATATTTATTAATTTTCAAATTAATTTAACATGAATATCAAAATAAATTAATTTTGGCCGTGTACATACACGAAAAAAAAATGCTAGAAAATAAAATTCGGTTCAGTGAATATTTTACTATTTCCTTCTAAAGTTTTTAATACTCGGTGTGGAACAATTGAGCGAATCACTAACCTGACGCTGAAGAAGAAGATTGTTCACTAGGGTGGGCTAAAAAAATAACATTTTGAATATTATTTATGGAATAGTGATATAAAGTTGATATGACAAGTAAAGGTACGTATACTGAAATTTCAGTGAATTCTGACATGATTAACAGTTGCCCCCACCCCTCCAAATTGTTCGAATTTAGGCACCGCTGAGACTGTAGTCAGTGTAGTGCTCCACACTGACGGAGGTCTGGTACTCGAAGTGATTTTTCTATCAGTCTAGTCCAGACTAGAATGTGTATGCAGTTGCAGTGTACTAATGGAACCAAAAGTCAAGATGATTGTCGTCAGTCATTACAGTATTTATCATTTCAATGTATCCATCGGTGTTTACAGGACAAACATTTTCAGTCTCTACATCTTAAAAAAATATGGACCATGAATGCCTATGCAAACTCAAACCGCACAGAACTGTCACTTTTTGCTAGTTTAATGGTTTCTCAAACACTTCATTTTTTGAACAAATTCTTAACCATTTTAATGTATATTTCCTTGTTGTGTTGAATGGCATATTTTCACCTGACTTTAGTTGCAGAACTGTCCAAATGATAATGTCTAAAAATAATAACTCAAGAGTTAGTTGCATAAAGATTCATGAGGTTGAATAAAATGTGCTGACGAAATATCCATTATGTTTAATTGAGATATCTGTATCCCTTATTCAATAGTTCTCGATAACTCTGACATCAAATAAAACTTGAAGATATACTATTTACAGTGACATTTGTTTTATCTTTCTACACCAATTACTTTGTGAGTTATAAGTAGAGCCCGGACTTCTAGGACCTATAAAAAAGGCATTTTAGGACCTAAAAAATGCATTTTAGGACCTAAATATGGCATATTAGGACCTAAAAAAATGGCATTTTAGGACCTATCAAGGCATTTTAGGACCTAAATACATCATTTTAGGACTTATGCATACACTTTCAGGATTAATAAATAGATATATGAAAGGAATAAATCAGCATTTTGAAATATAAAATTGACAGTTTTTATCCTGTTTAAACGAAAAAAAATGGTGAAAACTGATATACAATTCATCCCT
Source organism: Caprella mutica (assembly GCA_947561585.1). Lineage (NCBI taxonomy): Eukaryota > Metazoa > Arthropoda > Malacostraca > Amphipoda > Caprellidae > Caprella > Caprella mutica. The sequence goes on from CANNZV010000245.1 coordinate 340,540, forward strand.
TAAAAATTCAATGAATCTAGTTTATAGTATATTTATTCAAATTTAACCTAAAAGTACTATAAAGAAAGGTTAGGTAAATTGAAATTCATGAAATGAATCTAATTCCAATATTAAATTCGAAATTTGTATTTATAGCAAACCCTCGTAGTAGACAACCTCAGACTAAACAAATCATACATTAGATAATTAGACCAATTAAGATACTCTGAAACTGTTGTACAGCAAAAACCACTTACAAGACAAAACACAATTTTGGTCGCCTGGCAGTTTTTCTATTGTAAATATTACAAATATCCCTAGGTTCTACATTTCTCTCTCTTTGAATAGTTTTTTATTCACTATTTTGTCATGGCAGAGTCTGTGCTAAAAATTGATGCAAAGAATCATAGAAAACTAGATACAGTGGTGACTAAACTAATTCTTGAAGTGATATAAGAAGTTTAATTGTATAATAATTCAGACAGATTTTGATTGAATTATAACGTTCTATAAATTTGTCAAAATAACCCATCAACTTTACCAACTTACCAAATTATTTAATAATATAAAAAGCCCAAAATAAGACTTCGCATCATTTTAGGAGTTTATGATATTTTGGGACTTTATGGCATTTTGAGGACGAATAATAAATAGATTTATTAAACCTACTACCTACTTGACAATCAGAACAAATGGTGTACATTCTTCTTCTTCAGACTGGAAATTAGAAAGTCGGAAGTAGAATAGGTTTTGTAGAGTTTTGATTATAAAAATCTTTAAAAGCATATAAAATTAAAAATATGCTATCAAATTTGATGGGGTTTGCAGTAAAATGTTAAGAAACATTAGCCTCATTGATTTAAGCAATAAAAAATTTACTCGGAGAGGACCTTCAATTATATATCTCATTTTCTATGAGTTGGAATGAAAGAAAATTTGTTTTAGAGTAGGAGTACTACATAGGCCTATAATTAAACAGTTTTGATTAATGTACACATTTTAGAACGATTTATATAGAGATTTTTACGTGTTCGAAAATATGGAACCCTGCAATAACACGGAATTTACCCTAAAATGGGACATGTTGAATTTCTGAACCAATTGCTTCAAATAACCTCATCTGGATTATAATTTTGATGTTTTTTTAGTTACCGTGAAATAATCACAAAAAAATTGTCTTCTATGTCTCGAACGGTTCTTATTTCGAGACATGCCTCGAAATAAGTACCACTTTTATTAAAGTGACGTGTAATTAAAGCGAGGCCTGCCTGTACTTCTATTGCCTTTAATTTTATTTTAGAGTGTTGCTGTGATGACGTCACGAATTAAAAACCCTGGATTGTCTCTACTATATTTATTCTACGTAATGTGCAGTACATAGAATAACTACAGTAGTGACAATCGAGTAAATTGTGTACGTGACGTCATCACAACAACACTTTAAATGAAAAATTTAGGGATTTATCAGGTTTGGAAATTAAATATGTTTCATATGGTAGATATAAATGATAAGTATTTAATACCTAAATTATTATTTCAGCTAGAATCACATTTAGAACAGTTGCTGTGATGACGTCACACTACCAAAATATCACGATTGTCACTACTGAGTTTGTTGTAACATCCTTGAACGGAAGAACTGCTTAAAAAATTAGAAAACCTATTTGGAGGACAGACTTGGATAAATTGAATATTATCCTACAGTTATTTATGTAATATATTATTTAAGTATTACCGAAAATGTGTAGAGCATTAGTGTTGAGAAATGCACTCAGTAGCTTTCCTGCGTTCATGAACTTACTTTATTTTGACTTTGCCTAACATTATTGCGAACAAAATAATTATTTACTGATTTTGTTGAATGAAGTTGTTACCCCTCTAAAATAAATTGATTATTTAATTATGTTTTATATTTCAATTGGATTAGAAATATATTTTATTTAAATTAAACTGTCTATCAACATAATTTTACAAAATCTGATCTGAAATTTACAGTCAAATATCACATAAATAGTTGGGAAAGAAATAAAAGAATTGAAATTTAATATTTCGCTTAAGTTTCTATATAACACATCACAGCTTTTTAAAACTAGGATCTTTGTCAGTGTGTTTTCTAACCCTAGTTTTAATTAATTATAACTTTTTGGTTGTGTTCATACACATAAGAATGAGTAGGAAAGGAAATATGTGAATCATTATTTAAATATTATATTAAATTCCACATGACTATTTTTTATATATTGGTTTGATAATTAAAAAATTCCCGTACAAGCAGTTACGTATTCCCATACAGTTACGTATTCCCGTACAGTTACGTATTCCTGTACAGTTACATATTCCCGTACAGTTACGTATTCCCGTACAGTTACGTATTCCCGTACAGTTACGTATTACCGTACGGTTACGTATTCCGTGCAGTTACGTATTATCGTAAAGTTACGTATTATCGTACAGTTACGTATTCCCGTACAGTTACGTATTATCGTACAGTTACGTATTATCGTAAAGATACGTATTATTGCACAGTTACGTAGTCCCGTACAGTTACGAATTCCCGTACAGTTACATATTCCCGTAGAGTTACGTATTCCCGTACAGTTACGTATTATTGCAAAGTTACGTATTCCCGTACAGTTACGAATTCCCGTACAGTTACGAATTATCGTTTAGTTACGTATTATCGTACAGTTACGTAATATCGTAAAGTTACGTATTATCGTAAAGTTACGTAATATCGTAAAGTTACGTATTATCGTAAAGTTACGTATTATCGTAAAGTTACGTATTATCGTACAGTTACGTATTATCGTACAGTTACGTATTATCGTAAAGTTACGTATTATCGTAAAGTTACGTATTATCGTAAAGTTACGTATTATCGTACAGTTACGTATCATCTTTAAGTTACGTATTATCGCACATTTACGTATTATCGTACAGTTACGTATTTTCGTACAGTTACGTATTATCGTAAAGTTACGTATTATCGTACAGTTACGTATTATCGTACAGTTACGTATTATCGTACAGTTACTTATTACCGTTCAGTTACGTATTATCGTACAGTTACGTATTATCGTACAGTTACGTATTATCGTAAGGTTACGTATTATCGTACAGTTACGTATTATCGTACAGTTATGTATTATCGTACAGTTACGTATTATCGTAATTGTACGGAAATACGTAAGGAGGGATATTTACATTTCATTTACATTATTTTTTTATGCGTAGATCTTTTTCACATAAATTTTCGGTTATAAGTAAATTCCCTCGCGGAAGATTCCACCACAGAAAGTTCCACAATGGATAATTCCACCGCATAATTCTGAATGTCACTTACATCAAGTGTAACATTAAATAAAACTGATTTAAAAGAATCTGATTATGGTGGTAACCAGACAACATTTAATTAGTTAAATGGTTTATAAATTATGAGAATAGGTTTTGTAATTCAAGACCTATGGGATGAGTTAAGTCTAACCTTCGAAAATAGAGACGGAAGAAACGATTCGTTCACGTGTGTATTTTTAATAAGAGAATTTGATAATCAATTTATTTTCGTGGGGTAACAGTTCCAATTTTAAAAACTGTTGATAATTCATTTGTTTGCAATATTGTTAGGAAAAGTCAAAATAAAGTAAGATCATGAACGCAGGAAAGCTACTGAGTGCATTTCTTAACAATAATGCTCTACACATTTCCGTTAATACTTAAATAATATATTACATAAATAACTGTAGGATAATATTCAATTTATCCAAGTCTGTCCTCCAAATAGGTTTTCTAATTTTTTAAGCAGTTCCTCCGTTCAAGGATGTTACAACAAACTCAGTAGTGACAATCGTGGTATTTTGGTAGTGTGACGTCATCACAGCAACTGTTCTAAATCTAATTCTAGCTAAATAAATGATTTAGGTATTAGATACTTATCATTTATATCTACCATATGAAACATATTTAATTTCCAAACCTGATAAACCCCTAAATTTTTCATTTAAAGTGTTGTTGTGATGACGTCACGTACACAATTTACTCGATTGTCACTACTGTAGTTATTCTATGTACTGCACATTACGTAGAATAAATATAGTAGAGACAATCCAGGTTTTTTAGTTAGTGACGTCATCACAGCAACACTCTAAAATGAAATTTAAGGCAATAGAAGCGTACTAATTGAAAAAATAGTTTAGCTAATGCCAATATATTTATATAGTTATAGATATATTTAATCTTTACAATTATAAAGCTTTTAAATTGATAATCAAGTGTGTGTTTTGATGACGTCACGAACACAATTTACTCGATTGTCACTACTGTGGTTATTCTATGTACAGGCAGACCTCTCTTTAAGTACATTTCACTTTAGTAAAAGTGGGACTAATTTCGAGTCATGTCTCGAAATAAGAACCGTTCTTAGACATACAAGGTGATCAGACCAGGTGTAGACAAATATTTATTGAAATATCTCCTTATAAATAACAGAAAAAAGAAAACTAACTTAACAGAAAAATCATTATACATCTAAGAAATAAATTCCATAGTTAGTTTTCAATATATCCTCCCTTAGCCTTCACCAAACGCCTCAACCTGTCAGGAACTTGACTACCCGCGGCACGGATGGTTTCTTCTGGAATTTCGTCCCAACAAGTCGTCAATTTTTGCTTCAGAGCGTTCACATTTGAGTGATTAGAAGAGTAGGCTTTACTCTTCAAAATACTCCAGATGGAAAAGTCCATAGGGTTCAGATCAGGAGAGGAAGGAGACCATAACTCCTTCGACCAGAACCCAGCCATATTCTTCTTGCACCATTCTTGAACGCGATTAGCCGTGTGGGACGTGGCTCCGTCCTGCTGAAGGGTAACACCTGTTTTACCGAACGTTGTGTTCACCCAAGGCACCAACTGAACCTCCAACAACTTCAAATAAACGTGCTGGTTCACCCACTAACGAATTAGCGTACAGTTACGTATTAGCGTGCAGTTACGTATTATCGTACAGTTACGTATTAGCGTACAGTTACGTATTAGCGTACAGTTACGTATTAGCGTACAGTTACGTATTCCAGTACAGTTACGTATTAGCGTACAGTTACGTATTCCAGTACAGTTACGTATTACCGTACAGTTACGTATTACCGTACAGTTACGTATTCCAGTACAGTTACGTATTACCGTACAGTTACGTATTACCGTACAGTTACGTATTACCGTACAGTTACGTATTCCAGTACAGTTACGTATTCCCGTACGGTTACGTATTCCCGTGCAGTTACGTATTCCCGTAGAGTTACGTATTCCCGTACAGCCAGCTACGTATTACCGTACAATTACGTATCACCGTACATTTACTTATTCCCGTACAAATACGTATTCCTGTACGGTCGCGTATTCCCGTACAGTTACTTATTCCCGTACAGTTACGTATTCAAGTACGTTTACGTATTCCCGTACAGTCACTTATTCCCGTACAGTTACGTATTCCCGTAAAGTTGCTTATATCCGTAAAGTTACGTATTCCAGTACGGTTACGTATTCCCGTAATTATACCAAGTTTTATTGTATTTTTTTACATAAATCTTTTTCACATAAATTTTCATATATTTTTATGCATATTTTTTCTATAGTTCCCGGAAAGAAGCTCACAATAAAAAAACCTACAGGAAAAATGCCCACAGGAAAAATGCCCACAGGAAAAATGCCCACAGGAAAAATGCCCACAGGAAAAATTACAACTCAGTTTAATTACCAAACGGTAACTAAAGCGAGGAAAAGTCCCAAGTAATTTATAATTGTCCCCCTTAAAGGTCCTCTCCAGGCTCCAGGGAAAAATGAGTTTATTACATAATATTGTAGAACTAAGGTCTACGATCAATATTCTGCAAACCACATACAATTCGGTTCAGTATATATTTTATTATTTGTTTTTAAAGTTTTTTTTTAATACTCTGTGAGCAACAATCAAGCGAATCACTAATCTGACGATAAAGAAAAAGATTGTACGCTCTTTGTTTTGATTTTGAATTTAGATTTTTAAACAAACAATGCGTTTTTGGCCTTCGTTTAAGATATTAATTGTTTCCTAAAGTATATAAACGTTTCTATAATAAGTTAATAAAATTTTATGCATTTACACTAATAAAAAATAAATTTAATAAACCTACTACCTAATTGACAATCAAAACAAATGGTGTACATTCTTTTTCTTCAGACTGAAAATTAGAAAGTCGGAAGTAGAATAGGTTTTGTAGAGTTTTGATTATAAAAATCTTTAAAAGCGTATAAAATTGAAAATATGCTATCAAATTTGATGGGGTTTGCAGTAAAATGATAAGAAACATTAGCCTCGTTGATTTAAGAAATAAAAAAATTTGCTCGGAGAGGACCTTCAATTATATATCTCATTTTCTATGAGTTGGAATGAAAGAAAATTTGTTTTAGAGTAGGAGTACTACATAGGCCTATAATTAAACAGTTTTGATTAATGTGCACATTTTAGAGAGATTTATATAGAGATTTTTACGTGTTCGAAAATATGGAACCGTGCAATAACACGGAATTTACCCTAAAATGGGACATGTTGAATTTCTGAACCAATTGCTTCAAATAACCTCATCTGGATTATAATTTTGATGTTTTTTTAGTTACCGTGAAATAATCACAGCAAATTGTCTTCTATGTCTACGAACAGTTCTTATTTCGAGACATGACTCGAAATAAGAACCACTTTTATTAAAGCGACGTGTAATTAAAGCGAGGCTTGCCTGTACATAGAATAACCACAGTAGTGACAATCGAGTAAATTGTGTACGTGACGTCATTAAAACACACACTTGATTATCAATTTAAAAGCTTTATAATTGTAAAGATTAAATATATCTATAACTATATAAATATATTGGCATTAGCTAAACTATTTTTTCAATTAGTACGCTTCTATTACCTTAAATTTCATTTTAGAGTGTTGCTGTGATGACGTCACTAACTAAAAAACCTGGATTGTCTCTACTATATTTATTCTACGTAATGTGCAGTACATAGAATAACTACAGTAGTGACAATCGAGTAAATTGTGTACGTGACGTCATCACAACAACACTTCAAATGAAAAATTTAGGGGTTTATCAGAATTGGAAATTAAATATGTTTCATATGGTTGATATGAATGATAAGAATTTAATACCTAAATTATTTATTTAGCTAGAATTAGATTAAGAACAGTTGCTGTGATGACGTCACACTACCAAAATATCACGATTGTCACTAATGAGTTTGTTGTAACATCCTTGAACGGAGGAACTGCTTAAAAAATTAAAAACCCTGTTTGGAGGACAGACTTGGATAAATTGAATATTATCCTACAGTTATTTATGTAATATATTATTTAAGTATTAACGAAAAATGTGTAGAGCATTATTGTTAAGAAATGCACTCAGTAGCTTTCCTGCGCTCATGATAATACTTTAATTTGACTTTACCGTACAATATTGCAAACAGAATAATTATTAACAATTTAGTAAAAATGGAGTTGTTACCCCTCAAAATTATACTGAGTATTATATTATGTTTTTTATTTTATTTGTGATAAAAATCAATTTTATTCAATTTAAAAAATTTACTAACATAATTTTACAGAATGTGATTTGAAAGTCGAAGTAAAACATCATATGAATAGTTTTAAAAGAATAAAAGTTTCAAAATTTAATATTTCATTTCAGTTCCTACTTATCAGTATCCAGCTATAAATTATCAATTTAATACCTCTAAGAATTAAATATTACTTTTAACTTTTTGGTTGTGTTCATACACGTTAGAATGAATAGAAAAGGAAATATGTATATCATTATTCAAATATTGTTTTAATTCCCGCATGACTATTTTTTATATATTGGTTTGATAATAAATAAATTACCGTACAAGCAGTTACGTATTATCGTACAGTTACGTATTATCATACAGTTACGTATTATCGTAGAGTTACGTATTATCGTACAGTTACGTATTATCGTACAGTTACGTATTATCGTAAAGTTACGTATTATCGTAAAGTTACATATTATCGTACAGTTACGTTTTATCGTACAGTTACGTATTATTGTACAGTTACGTGTATTATCGTGAAGTTACGTATTATCGTAACTGTACGGGAATACGTAAGGAGGGATATTTACATTTCATTTACATTAATTTTTTTATGCGTGGATCTTTTCGCTTAAATTATCGGTTATAGGTGAATTCCATCGCGGAAGATTCCACCACAGAAAGTTCCACAATGGAAAATTCCACCGCATAATTCTGGATGTCACTTACATCAAGTGTAACATTAAATAAAACTGATTTAAAAGAATCTGATTATGGTGGTAACCAGACACATTTTATTAGTTAAATGGTTTAGAAATTATGAGAATAGGTTTTGTAATTCAAGACCTAAGGGATGAGTTAAGTCTAACCTTCGAAATAGAGACGGAAGAAACGATTCGTTCAAGTGTGTACTTTTTAAAAGTTTAAATGTGAATTGATTTAATTTATTATAAAGTTATACATGCATAGATTTAAAACTCGAAATAAGAATACTATTTTTTACATAAATAATATTTTGTGCATATCATCCATCGCCATAATTTTAGCCATATTTTATTTAAATCATTGTATTAGGAGCTACAGTTTGTAGTGCTGTCGTAGCAGCGTCTTTTTCAGCCACGATTAGCGAGTTAAATCTTTAATGGAGAGGACTAATTAATGGCTTATATTTAAAAGAAAGATTTCCTCATTTATCAAAGAAATAATATCTACTTCATTTATATATACAGAATTTATTTATAAAAAACGGTGGAATCTTCCATGGTGGAATTTTCCGCAAGTTAAGTTTAACGCCAGTGGAATCTTCCTGGCGGAAATTTCCTCAGGAGAAATTTCAACGGGGGAATTCACCGGCCATGAATTTTTCATATATTTTTCTACATTTATATTTCATCTTTAATTTTTTTTATGAATTGTTTTAGGTTTCATGTCTATTTTCTTTTATTGTCAATACCCAATAATTTTAATGGAGAAGTACAATAGCTTTCATATAGTGGCGAGAAATAAACAGTTTTTAATATATTCGCTTCTATTGCCTTAAATTTTATCTTAGAGTGTTGCTCTGATGACGTCACGAACTAAAAACCCTACAAATTAGCTAGAATTAGATTTAGAACAGTTGCTGTGATGACGTCACACTACCAAAATACCCCGATTGTCACTACTGAGTTTACGTTTTCAGTTTCGTATTCTCAACTGTTTAATTCTTCCAATTATTTGTAAACTAGTGTACCTCTCCATTTAAATTAATGTGATATTAAAAGTAAAAGAGAAAATAAATAAAATAAAATGTATTTAAAAAATAGTAAAAATAATTATATATAAAAAACATAAGTAGAAAGATATATGAAAACTGGAAAAACCTTGTATATAATTACTTGAATACGTTACTGTACGGGAATATGTAACTGTACGGGAATATGTAACTGTACAGGAATACGTAACTGTACGGGAATATGTAACTGTACGGGAATATGTAACTGTACGGGAATATGTTACTGTATGGGAATACGTTACTGTACGGGAATATGTAACTGTACGGGAATATGTAACTGTACGGGAATATGTAACTGTACGGGAATATGTAACTGTACGGGAATACGTAACCTTACGGGAATACGTAACTGTACGGGAATACGAAACTGTACGGGAATACGTAACTGTACGGAAATACGTAACTGTACGGGAATATGTAACCGTACGGGAATCCGTAACCTTACGGGAATACGTAACTGTACGGGAATACGAAACTGTACGGGAATACGTATCTGTACGGAAATACGTAACTATACGGTAATACGTAACTGTACGGGAATACGAAACTGTACGGGAATACGTAACTGTACGGAAATACGTAACTGTACGGGAATACGAAACTGTACGGGAATACGTAACTGTACCGAAATACGTAACTGTACGGGAATACGTAACTGTTCGGGAATACGTAACAGTACGGGAATACGTTACTGTACGGGAATATGAAACTGTACGGGAACACGTAACTGTACGGGAATACTTACCTGTACGGGAATACGTAACTGTACGGGAATACGTAACTTTACGATAATAGGTAACTCTACGATAATACGTAACTCTACGATAATACGTAACTTTACGATAATACGTAACTTTACGATAATACGTAACTTTACGATAATACGTAACTGTACGATAATACGTAACTGTACGATAATACGTAACTCTATACGATAATACGTAACTCTACGATAATACGTAACTGTACGATAATACGTAACTGTACGATAATACGCAACTTTACGATAATACGTAACTTTACGATAATACGTAACTGTACGATAATAGGTAACTGTGCAATAATACGTAACTGTACGATAATGGGTAACAGTACGGAATACGTAACTGTACGGTAATACGTAACATTACGATAATACGTAACCGTACGATAATACGTAACTGTACGATAATACGTAACTGTACGATAATACGTAACTGTACGATAATACGTAACTGTACGATAATACGTAACTGTATGATAATACGTAACTGTACGATAATACGTAACTGTACGGTAATACGTAACTGTACGGTAATACGTAAGTGTACGGTAATACGTAACTGTACGGTAATACGTAACTGTACGGTAATACGTAACTGTACGGTAATACGTAACTGCTTGTATGGGAATTTATTAATTATCAAACCAACAAATTATAAATAGTCATGTGGGATTTAATACAATATTTAAATAATTATTTAATAATTCCTTTTCTATTCATTCTCATGTGTATGAACACAACCAAAAAGTTAAAAAAAAATTAATATTTGACGAATTATTTCTATGATGAATCATTTCAAGCTAGACAATGAAATGTAGAAACTGAAGTGAAATATTAAATTTTGAAACTTTTATTTTTTTCTAACTATTTATATGATGTTTCACTTTGAATTTCAAACCAAATTCTGTAAATTTTTGATGGTAAACTGTTTAAATTAAATAAAATCAATATCTATCACAACTGGAATATAAAACATAATATAATGAACAATATATTTTTGAGGGGTAACAACTCCATTTTATCGAAACTGTTGATAATTATTTTGTTTGCAATATTGTAAGGTAAAGTCAAATTGAAGTAAGATTATGAACGCAGGAAAGCTACTGAGTGCATTTCTCAACATTATTGCTCCACACATTTTCGGTAATACTTAAATAACATATTTCATAAATAACTGTAGGATAATATTCAATTTATCCAAGTCTGTCCTCCAAATAGGTTTTCTATTTTTTTAAGCAGTTCCTCCGTTCAAGGATGTTACAACAAACTCAGTAGTGACAATCGGGGTATTTTGGTAGTGTGACGTCATCACAGCAACTGTTCTTAATCTAATTCTAGTTAAATAAATAATTTAGGTATTAAATTCTTATCATTTATATCTACCATATGAAACATATTTAATTTCCAAACCTGATAAACCCCTAAATTTTTCATTTAAAGTGTTGTTGTGATGACGTCACGTACACAATTTACTCGATTGTCACTACTGTGGTTATTCTATGTACTGCACATTACGTAGAATAAATATAGTAGAGACAATCCAGGGTTTTTAGTTCGTGACGTCATCACAGCAACACTTTAAAATATAATTTAAGGCAATAGCTGCGCAATTATTGAAAAAATAGTTTAACTAATGCCAATATATTCATATAGTAATAGAAATATTTAGTATTTACAATTATAAAGCTTTTAAATTGATAATCAAGTGTGTGTTTTGATGACGTCACGTACACAATTTACTCGATTGTCACTACTGTGGTTATTCTATGTACAGGCAGACCTCTCTTTAAGTACATTTCACTTTAGTAAAAGTGGGACTTATTTCGAGTCATGTCTCGAAATAAGAACCGTTCTTAGACATACAAGGTGATCAGTCCAGGTGTAGACAAATATTTTTTGAAATATCTCCTTATAAGGATAAAAAGGAACACCAGTACTGGAATGTACATTTCTTTAAAAAACAGGACGTTTCGATAGTCTAGCTATCATTATCAACTAATATAAAATCTGTAATGGAACATAAAAAATAAAAAACATACACTAATATTTATTGAACATTAAAAAACCTAACTAAAAATTAATTAAAAGTTAAAGGATAAGAACTGTCACTATTGTTTAAAATTGGTTGGCGTTTAAAAATGTGAAGTGATTCTCAAATTCTCAACTCATTAAAATTGTTTGCACTACCTAAAATTTTAAAATGATCTAATTTGATTGGAGAGTCGCAAGTACTCTCCGTGTGAATTCTAATTGATGAATGAGGTGGATTGCAAATTGGTCTATTAGTTCGAAAACTCCTCCCAGCATGCTCCGCAATCCTCATGTAGAGTGGCCGCGACGTCATGCCAACGTACTCTGACGTGCACTGCACGCAACTAAAGGAATAAACGATTGACGAGAGCATGCCGAGAGGAAGTTTATCTTTGTAATTAAAAAAAGAGCCTATTGTAAATGAATTGGTAAAAACAAATCTAAAAGTTACATCATTAAAATATTTAGTAAAAAGAATGGAAAGATCTTGTTTTAATTTGACAGAGTGGTAGCCTAGATATGGTAGGGATGCATATAAAATGTTTTCAGCGGGTGGTACAGTATAAGTGCTATTAAAATTCCTATCTAAAAACTGCATAAGGATTTTATTAAAAAGTGAAGTACAAAAGCCATTGTTATTAAAAAAAGAACGTAAAAAAGAAATCTCCCGCTTAAAATATGAAAAATTGCTACTAATTTTGCATGCCCTGAAGATTAAAGTTTTGATGCTATTGTATTTAAAAGAAGTGGAACAAAAACTATAAAAACTAGAGCCTAAACCTGTAAAACTAATTGTTCTAAAAACTGAACTATGGAACTTGTTATCCTGCCTATGAATATTACAATCTAAAAATGATAAACTATTATTTTGCTCAAGTTCAAAGGTAAAATTTATACTGCTATGCTTGCTATTGAGGTAAGTTAAAAATAGGGGAACATGAGATTTGTCTTTAAAAAGGAGGAAAGTGTCATCAATATATCTTTTGTAAAACAAGGGTTTAAAATTAGAGGGGCAATCTGCAAGCCAATTTTGTTCATGATGGCACATAAAAATATTTGCGAAAGTAGGACCTAATGGGAGTCCCATACCTAAACCTTCAAGTTGTTTAAAATATTTGTTATTGAATAAAAAGAAACTATTTAAAACTGAAAGCTCTAAAAATGTTCTACAAAATGAGACAGTTAGCCCTAAAAAAGTAGAAGATGGATCAGAAAAGAGTTTACTACAAATGATATCTATTGTTTCATGAAGAGGTATGTTTGTAAAAAAGATTTTCGATGTCAAATGATGCCATAAAAAAATTGTCAGAATTTGGAATACTAGTTACTTCTTCACTAAAATCATATGAATTTTTGCAAGTGTATTCATTAGTGGTTAAAGGAGATAAGAAAGGGACCAAAAATTTAGCAATGTTAAAACTAGGAGTGTTATAAGCTGCAAGGCCCACCTTATTATGCCTAAATTTCTACGCTTTAGACTTTACAAAACCAGTCTGCGTACGTCAACGTTTTATAAGTCTTTCCAAAGCAAGCTTTTATTGACTGAAATTAAGCATAAACGCAAATGTCTCAAGGAGTCTGAATGCCAAGTTCAATCTCTGGAAAAAGATGTCGAGGATAGCTGTTCGAGCCTGGACAGGATTCTAATAAGAAGATGTGTGAAAGCTTCAATAGAACGCTATAAAACCTCCATCGAAACTACCCATGAACATAAGCTGCGGAACTTGGGCATCAACGCCAAACTTGAGCCTTTTGACCCTGAAAAGGTGATATACAATTTCAGTTCGGTTGTGTTGCCTAGTCGTGTAAAGGTTCTACTTGCTTTTGGCCTTGACTTTTGTCTTCCAATTTATAAGATTGATTTTTTCAAATATTTTCTATCATTTGAAAAACTGTATAATCAGGTTAGAGATAGGGATTGTGTTAATTTTAGTGATTTTAAGAGAGAATTAAAGACCTTATGTTCTAAATTTTTCTAGAATTTTAAGCCTCATAAAATTTTCTCTGCTGTAATATCTAAGCACGATATTTCTCTTCTAAAAAATTTCTCTAAAAATAAATCCATAATAGTTACCCGTACAGACAAAGGTCGTGGTGTAGTTATTGTTGACAAATCTGATTATATTAATAGCATGACATCTTTGATATCAGATCCAACCAAATTTATAGAAATAACCGATTCCATTCAGAAATATTCACTTAAAATAGAAGACAAGATTAATAATTTACTTCGTAAAATGGAAAGACTGAAGTATTTCAACGATTCTCTTTATAAACAGTTATATGTCAGTGGCTCTGGACCTGGAATTTTTTTATGGCCTACCCAAAGTTCACAAGCTTGATTTTAAAAGTAAATTTCAATTTAGACCTATTTTTACAGCTTATAACACTCCTAGTTTTAATATTGCTAAATTTTTAGTCCCTTTCTTATCTCCTTTAACCACTAATGAATACACTTGCAAAAATTCATAT